>CM038795.1:96383914-96725242 GCA_021764765.1 Vicia sativa | reverse complement strand
ACCGTATTATAGTATGTATCTGTGCAATCGTCTTTTGAAGCATAGGTCCTCTTATCCCCCGATTCAACATTCCCGTTACTTTTCTCACCATGCATATTCCAACATGTATAACTTTTATCAATTCCATACCGTATTAAATGCGATGCCAACTGAACTGCGTCAACCCGGTTCCCATAACAGCAATACAAACAAGGACATGTCATTCGACTGGGGTCTTTGGCGTGCGCAACAACAAACTTAACAAACTCCGCGAAACACCATTCTCGTAGTCTTTCGAAAATCGATTGGAATACATCCATGTCTTATCCATATCAACTAATTAGTGCAGAAAACAGTATACTGCGTTTCTGTCAAAATGCAAAGTATACACGGAATGGATCCGTATAAAGAAAACGCAACATACGAAAGACAATTTAAGACAAATTCATCACAATACCAGTAACTTGAGGAAGAAATTTACCTCGGATTTATCGAACTCTAAGAAACGCAGAGAATGAGCGTCGTACGTCGAACTAGGCCGGGAAACGCTGCTAACTTAAAGAAAAGAAAACTTATATTATAAAAAATTGGATGAATGTACATGAATGAATGTAAGTGAAACTAACATGATAAACCAAATTCAATGCAAGCTATAAATCAACCGTAACAAAATCCGGGCAGCCATGAACAAACTTAGTAACGCGTATTAAAGTTCTATTAAAAAAAATAGGATGAATGTCATGAACATCTTGTGTCAAATGATATTTTAGACTAATGATATTTCACACTATTTTATGTTACTAATTATTATATGTGCACGATAACAACTAGTAAGTTAGTTGGATGAGAATGCTTACTAGGGTTTTAATCTTATCTTATACTAGCTAGAGCCAAATTGAAAATCTAACATTTCGAAATTCTAAAGATTTTCTTCGATATATAATCTTCTAATCAATCTTATCCGACTCTTTTAATATTATGCTGCTATTAAAATATTCACACACAAAAATGAAAAACACAAGTGTGATACTTGAGAATTTTATACAGTATTAAGTAAGTGCTTTCCAATACACTTAGCATATACTATTATATTCACACATAAAAGAAAGCATTCCGATTTACTTTTTTCGCACTATATATAATGTATCACATACATAGAACAACTCAAACAAACCAAATATAACAAGATAGACTCCTATTTATCATACTTCAAATTTTTCAATGGAGTCTTGTAATCTAGATTGTTCTTGTTCTCAAGAATTGGATGAGATTTGAGTTTCCTTCTTTGTTCCCACTATCAAATGACTTAGCAAATGTATTATCTATCAAATGACTCCTATTTATCCCACTAACTAAACATTGAAAATGAAGAGAGATATAACAAACTTATAAGCAGACATGCACAGAAAGAAACTCTTATAAGCTATGAAGTCGACAAGATTGACACCGAGACCTGTCACAAAAGATATGCACGTAAGCTCCATTGTAACCCCATGATGTATAACAACAAAGAACAATAACCAAAACATAAACACAAACATAGGCTGAACTAACCTTGTCTTACGGCGAACAAGAACGAAGTGCTGTAGGGAGAACGACAGCAAGAACAGGAACCGAATGATGGAGGAAGAACGCGGCAAGAACACGAACGAAATGCTTGGAAGAACAGAACGGATCATTGAGAATGCAAGGAAGAATGCGCAAGAACAAGATGTAATGAGAAACGATGAATGTAACAAATGAGGGCCAAAAATCGTATTTAGGGTTTCTAATTTTAATTATAAATAACCATTTAAAGCTTTTAAAAGCGCTTTCTAAAGCCCATATATGAGAGCTTTTGAAGGAAAAAGCGCTTGATCATAGGCCTATAGCGCTTTTAAAAGAGCTTAAGTCCCTGCAATACCCCAAAATTTGCCCTCCATCTACTCAAGAGATTTCATACATCTATGCTCAAGGATTCCTCAAGAGTTGATCGACAAACTCTCTCTAGACAATCAACCCAAACTAGGGTTTGGTATCTCTCAAGTCAAGATGAACTTCCAACATCTCCAATGGCCTTCATGCCTCCTCATATGCTTCAAAGATTCTCCATGTCAAGTTTCAAGCTTCACAAGTCAAGTTTCCTCGACAATTGCTCGATGGTTGAAAATCAACATTGGACAAAAGTCAACTGTGGTCAACATACAACAAACTTCATAATTTCTGGTCAACATCCTCATTTTGAAGTTACATTCATCATTTGATCAAGGGTTGATCATGATTCATCAAGAAAACTCAAGATTTGCTCAAAAGTCAAACTTTCTAAATTAGGGTTTCTAGGTGAAAAGTCAATCAACTTTGACCGATCATAACTTTCTCATACTTTCTCGTAAATTTTCCCACCAAAGCTCATTTTGAAGGAAATTCAATTCTCTACAACTTCATGTCTCACAAGAATGTCCAAAAAATGCTTCATTTGAGAGGTATAGCTCAAAACATTACAGGTCATTTTCAAAGTCAACAAAAAGTCAACTTTTTGTTTTGAAGATATATTGAGCATGGTAACTCCAATTGATATGATACCAAAGACATTGTTTAGAGGACTCTTAGAGCTTTCCAAAAAGTCCAAGAACACTCAAAAATATGGAAAATTGAGCAAGATGCACCATCCACAAGTTGGGCAATTTTGAAAGAATGCACAAAGAGAGATACCTCAAAAAATCAAATCTTTTGCAAATGGGCCTACTTTTTCTTCATCCTAACTTATTCCTCATGCAATTAGGAATATCCAAGCCCAATGCCACGAATTTTTGATTTATTTTTCTATTTAATTTGTAATTTATTCATTTAAATGCAAATTAAATTTAAAAATAAATTATAAAATCAAAATTAATTGGAAGATTGATTTTTATTTCTTCTTTGTGATCCAATCAATACATTGAAAGCCAAAGAAATTGAAATTGGATCAATATGGGAAGATTAGATTGAAATTTGACCAAAATTTGAAGATTTGATTTCATGAAAAATCAAGATTGATTATCATTGATTATTGATCAATTCTTTCCCAAATCAATCCCAAATCCATCCAATATAAATATGTGATGCATACCACACGGATTAGAAAATTCGACTCAAGAACCCTTGTTGCAAGCTCAAAACCGTGCCTCTCAAGCAAAGTGCAATCCTATTTCCAGCAGTTTTCAATCAATTTTAAGGTGTCAAACACATTCCTTGGCATCTCCAGAGTCGATCCAGATACTTACTTTGCCAAAAACCATCCAGAATCGTGAAATTCGAAATCGGTTTGTTCTTGAAAAATCCAAAATCGTATTCTGATTTTCATGCATATTTAACATGTTTTGTGTTTGTTTTGTGATTAGTAGGAAGATTGCAAGCTCGGTACTTTAATTGCATTTTCATGGCCAGAAACTCAAGGTGCCATGGTTAGGGTTCCTGAGTTCGTTTTAGGGTTTCACGAAATACATAAAATTGGACAACCAGACCTATACCATTGCATTCGGAATGCTTCAAGGAATCGAACCATGGTCTTAGATGTAATTTATATTATGTATACTGCATTTTTGATTTTGCTGTGGCGGTAGCGTCGAGCCAAAGCCGACGCTATCTTTCAAAATTCAAAATGAAGAAGACGATCGTTGGCGCGAGACGAGGCAATGGGAAGCAACGCTGTAATCCACTCGCTTCAATTTCCAAACAGCGCTGCTGGTTCTGGCAAGGAGGGGTTTTCAAAGTTTGAAGCTAGTGTCTCCTTCGATCCTGGCTCGTATACTTTATTTTACAAGTTTGCAAAACCTCATATTTTCTATATTTTCTAATTCTTTTAATATTTGCATCATATTTTAATTATTTTCACAATTTTATTCTGCATTAAAAAATTATCAAAAAATATATTTTATTTTTATATTATATTCATAAAATCTTTATTTAATTTAATAAATTGAAAAATATCTTTTGCATGCATATTTATTTTTATTTTATTTTAGCATTTAAATCATTGTAAATTAGTTTTAATTACTAAAATGCATCTAAAAATCCCAAAAATTATTTTAGCATATTTATCTTATTTCCAGCATATTAATTTTCTCATATAAAATTGGCATTTTTCTAACATTTTCTCTTATTTCGATTTCATCATATTTTCCGATTTCTCGTTTGTTTCACGTGTTAATCCGATTCGATTTATTCTTCCGTTTTTATTTTATTTTTTCAATAATGTAATTGCATATGGGTTGTAATAGTTTTAATTAGGATTTTATTTTCCGCATTTTAAATTATGTATCTGCCCCAAAGCCATGTAATAGCGTAGGACTTATCTTTCCGCATTTTACATTTCCGCATTTTAATTTTCGCACCCTATAAACGCTAGTAATTAGGCGGTATGGCAAGATAAAATTGAACATAGCCCACTCTAACTTCAAAGATAACATATCTGAATTTGACACACTCTTTCACACATGCACCCTTAGGTAATTCTCTCTCGCTTTTTCGAATTCAAACGGTCATGTCCCTCGAACGTAGAGGTATTCTAGCACCGCTGTTTCCAAATAAATCATCATAGTCCATTCGATACAAAGATCATAGACCCACGATGTCGCCTCCGAATACATGATCTTGACCTCGATTGTCGCCTACGAAAATGATGATAGTCCCTTCGAATGTGCTAGGATACTTCCTACAAGTTGCTTTCGATGACCACCGATGTCCCTTCGAATGTCCCGCTTACATCCTACGAATGGAGCTACCTACTAACTAATGGTATGGCTAGCTATTCTAAAGGAACGAGAAGTACGAAATGACCAATTCGAGTGGTAAATAAGTCTCTTAGTTGCTTGCTCTAAAATGCTTTTCACACCACACACCTTTCAAAGTTCAAATTTCTTTTCAAAACAAACATTTCGAACACTTTGTATACACTCCTACATGAGTCATTACAAAGTTAAAGCGAAATGCCTCTTTCAAAACATTTTTGTCAAACACACGTAAAGCAATTTTAAAAGTTATCTAAGAGCAACTAAGAGCCCGTAGAATAAATCATGGATGGAAAGGGTGCTAATACCTTCCTTTTCATAACCATTCTCCGAACTCGTAATCTAAACGAAGGTCTTTTTCTATTTTTACCTTCCCTTAATTGGATAAAATAAAAGTCGGTGGCGACTCTTGCTATCCGCACATTTGGATACAAAATCCTACAAAGTCGGCTTCACCGTGTTACGTAATCGCGACTCTGGGACTACACCCTAAAAGAGAGAATTGCCTTAGGATTTCTAGATAACTTTATTGCTTTTTGTTTGACTTGTATGCTTTATCTTTAAGGGTTGCTTGAGTATTATATTGTTGGGGATCCTACACCGGATCCGGTTTCCTTTTAGGTAAGTAGCATTAGATCATTGTGACCGCTAGACGATAACTACGCGATCAACATGATGGCTACGTTAGTGTGACACTTTGGTTGTCCCGATACTCTTCATTCCCAAGTTGAAGATAGTATTTGGCTTCGGTGGTGTCATCAGCGCTAACTAAACTTTTAGAACCTTAATTGACCCATCTTGGCCATTAGAAGGTAGTGAGATGGCCGGCTTTGGTAGACCGAGGTTGGTTGATACCGATGCTACGCTCATTGAGATTAGACTTTTGGGACATTTTCGATCGACCACTTGGCCGTCATTGAAATAAGCGCCACGAAAGATCTGATGTGAGATTCCTAGAACCCTACTATCATAGGACGGATGAACCAACTCAAACTTTTGGTGGGGTAATCACCTATACCTCATGCAAGCCTTAACCCTAGGCTCATTGTGTGAATTGTTTGTGTGTGCTAAACATGACATCATGACATCATTCGCATTGCATATCATTTCTAACTATTTCAAGGACCTAGGGATTTATCTTTGCTCTGTTTTATAGGGATTATGGCTTCTAGAAAGACTATCCGAATCAACTTCATGGGTATCCCTTCCCAACTCAAAGAATTGGTTTCAGAAATTCCCGACCATGCTCAGTTCATCAAAAGACATGGTTATCTGCTTGATTTGGTTATCTCCGGTTTTGAAGAAGATATGATGCACGTCCTATTCCAGTTCTTTGATCCGAAACACCATTGCTTTACATTTCCAGATTATCAGTTGGTTCCTACCTTGGAAGAATTCTCTAAGTTACTTGGGATACCTATTCTTGACCAAATGCCATTCACCGGTTTGGAAAAGGTTCCTAAGTTCGAAGACATCGCATCCGCCTTACACCTTAAGCGCTCAGATATCGAAGCCAATTGGGAAACTAGAAGTGGAGTTAAGGGTTTACTTTCCAAGTTCTTAATTAAGAAAGCCCGAGAATTCCTCAAAGTTATGAGTTTCCATGCATTTGAAAACATTGTGGCCTTGCTAATTTATGGTTTGGTTCTATTTCCTAACTCGGATCAATTCATAGATGTTAATGCCATCAAGTTGTTCCTTACCCGCAATCCAGTGCCTACTTTACTTGGAGACATCCTGCATTCTCTCCACACTCGTACTACTAAGCGACAAGGAACTCTCATGTGTTGTGTACCGTTACTTTCCAGGTGGTTTATTTCGCACCTTCCTCCATCAGTTTTGAAGAACGAACAAAGGTTGAGATGGTCTCAAAGATTGATGTCACTCTCTCATTCAGATATCCGTTGGAATCTTTTCTCTCAAAAGGACTTCACATTCATTGAGCGTTGTGGAGAATTCCCTAATGTACCACTACTTGGTATAAGGGGAGGTATTACTTACAACCCTTGTCTAGCTCTACGCAGCTTGGTTTTGCTCAAGAGATGGTCCACATGATATGCTTCTCCAAGATGTTGTGTTCGACTACAATCACGATCTCCGAATTACCGAAGGTTCATACACGCTGGGGCATGGTAAAAAGACGATACCAAGACTTTGGGGCACCGAACTCCATTCCTTGGGAACCTTACCTCAAATGGGTGCGAGCTCGAGCTCAAAACCTCATGATGCCATTCACTGCTTTACCAAGAATTATGGAACCTATTGCTATAGGTGACGTACCTATCATTCTCCATCCCGACATGCCTACCGATTTTGAAGACTTGAAGAGATCCGGATTCAATTAAAGAAGAGAGGGATACCTTTGAAGCTCATGTTACAAGCGAGAAGAAAGTGCTAGAGTTGACGACTACTTCACGAGGAGAAACATCAACGCTACATCGGCACCAAGAGGAAGCCCATGGAGACTTAGAGCTTTAGGATGTTTATGTTTTCTTTTATTGCTTTGAACTATCTCTTGTACTTAAAAAGAAAAGAATAATAAAGAAAGTACTAATAAATGTTTGTTCATTGCTTGTTTAACAAATTTAAATCTCTAAGGTCCTTGCATTGCATTCGCATAAACATCGCATAGCATAGCATAACATTGCATCACGGTACATTGGAGATTGGTTTTCTCATTTGCTCGCTATTTATTTTAGCGTAAATGGCTCTTGAACAGATCACAAAGATCTCCAAGCTCGAATGCCTGGCCAGATGTTCACCACTTGGTCCAAGGCCAAGAAGATCCAAGAAGCTCATCAACGAAGAAGAAGGTTGTTGGTCTCTCAACATGGGCGACGCTACAAAGGTGGTCCTAAGGTGGTCACCGAATTGAGCTCTCGAAGGAAGTTTCAAGAAGGAAGACGAGCAAAGTAACAAGGGTGAGAGGCGGCCGGCGAGCTTGAGAAAGACTATGATAACGGCCTGAGGAAGATGACAAGTACAAGCAACTTGAAGATCGTCGAATCTGTGGAAAACTCGAAGATGTCCGGCTGAACTTTGATGATCCGAGTCTTGTTCCCGGTGTTGTGATTCCTCCCAAGTTCAAAGTTCCTACTTTTCCAAGTATGATGGGATGTCTTGCCCTAAGCGCATTTGAAGTCCTATGTTCAAAATCAATCCCCACATGATGATGAAAGTTGTGGATGCACTATTTTCAAGAGAGTTTGTCCTAACCTAGTTGGAATGGTACTATCACTAGAGAATGACCGTATCCGTACTTGGAGTGATTTGGTGATGCTTTCTACAAACAATATGAGTACAATGTCGAATTGACACCCACGCATGCAACTACAAAGCATGTCTATGGGTCGCGACGAGAAGTTCAAGGAGTATGCTCGAAATGGAGAGATTTAGCGCGAGTTCAACCACCCTTGTCCAATAGGAGTTGGTCGATATGTTCATGGGAACACCGACAGCCCATTCTTCAATCATCCGATTGGAAATTCTTCATCCGGATTCACCGAATGATATTGACAAAGAGTGTATTGAAGCTGGTATCAAGAGTGGGAAGATTCAGATAGAGTCATCTTCAAATGCTGCAAAGAGATCCTTTGGTGGTAAGAAAGAAGCTAATGTTGTGTATGGTCAGAAAAGCCGAGCCAAGACCGACCGTGCTCAACGTGGGGCAGCAGGATCCATCCTACATCAAGACAACCTCGAGACAACGCGCGAACGCGCCACGAAGACAGTTTACGAAGATCAACATGCCATTGTCGCAAGCCTTGCAACACATGTTGAACGCGGAGCTGATAACCTTGAGGGATCCTCCTCAAAATGTCAACACTTCCTCTCCGAGATACAATCCTAATGCTAAGTGTGCTTACCATTCCAATAGCCGGTGACATAGTACGATGATAGTTGGGCTCTGAAGAACAAGATTCAAGATATGATTGAAGCTAAGCAGATTGAGTTCGACCCTCCTGTTGAGACTCCGAATGTGATCAATGCGCCTATGCCTAACCATGACAAGAGTTCTAATGTTGTTGGTGACGATACTTATATTTTCAACATAGATGACTTGACCATCCCCCTGATGACTGTTAAGAGGAACTTGCTGCAAGCCGGTGTCAATCCAGGATGCCCAGAGGATTGTCGTTGGTGCCCGTCTGCACCTGATGGTTGTGCTTGGTTGAGAAGACGTGTTTAGTGCATGATGAATAACCGTGAGATACTATTTCTGAAACCACCGTGCGTCGTGAAGATATGTCTAAGTCAAGATCAAGATATGAATGAAGCCACACCACCTGTGTGGGATACCTTGGGGCAGCCAAGTGGAAAATATGATTACATGGTGAAGTACACTGTCCCTGATAGTTACAAGATTCCTATTGAAGATGTTAAGGCGACCGGATGGGGTGACGATTTCCCAGAAGATTATGCCGATGTTAACACTATAAGGATTTCCTCTGCGATCCTGTGTGGTGGCACCTCTCATTATCACTTCTCCAAGACCTGCTCCATATTCCTCCGACAAGGCTATCCCTTGGAATTATGGAGTGATGTTTACTATCATGGCATCAAGCAAGACCTCGACCATTGAAGATCTTACGTTGAAGCTACCATTCCCGACATTGACAACATCACCGGATCCAAGAAGGGTGACCGAACCGGAAGGGTATTCTCTCGGATATCTCCTCCAAAGACACTGCGACTCCACCGCTCCGCCTACTCAACCAATATCCCCTAGAGGAAAGAACCAAGACTCATCCCGCCAACCGTAGTACCAAAGGAAGTTGCTAAAGACACCTCCAAACAAGAAATGGAGGAAATTCAAGATCATCAAGAAGAGTGACTACAATGTTGTGGAACAGTTGGGACAGACTCGTCCAAGATCTCCATGCTTGCTCGCTCTTGTGCTCGAGGCTCATGCTAAAAAGTTTCAAGAATGCTCATGTGCCGCAAGACACTACCACCGATCAATTCAAGTTTGTATTGCTAGCCGGCCGCCAACAACGGCCTAAGCTTCTCGATGTCGATTTGACTTCGGAAGAACACAACAAAGCCTTGCACATCTCTATCGAATGCAAGGGCACTACATGCCTCATGTCTTGGTGGATACCGGTTCCGCTTTGAATATCCTTCCAAGATCGCTTTTGATCGACTTGATGTCGAAGGGTTGGTTCGAGACCCGTGACATAATCGTGAGAGCTTTTGATGGTTCTAAGCGACAAGGCTTGGAGAGCTCATCTGTTAAAGTCGGTTCCCGCACTTTTGACTCCACTTTCTTTGTCATGGACATCCGTCCACTCTACCTACTTGGATACATGGGGCGGGCCATTACCTACCTTGCATCGTAAACCAAGTACCCGTGAAAGGGAAGGTTGTCACAAGATGGTGAAGAAGAGTATATAGTCACCATCTATCATAAATTCTTGATGGAGGGTAATACTATTTTGAAACTCCTGATCATGCTGGATTTGACAAAGATGGCTTGAGAAGGGCCTATTTGGGACGGCTCCATCTTCCTTTCAAATTTGCAAGACCGTTTAGGCTTCACCATCAAGGGTCGAGCGATGGAATGCCGCCACTATGAAGTGGAATCCATGCGAAGACGGCGACAACGGCTTCAACATCGCAAGTGGATCTTCCAACTCCGGATCATGGGCTCAAGAATTGGAAGACCAAGACGCTATACCAATCTCCTTTAGTCGAGTAATTGCTCTTGTTTTGTTTTTCTTTTCGTATTTCTTTATGTTTTGAACAATAAAACTTTGAAAGCCTAGTGCCTTGCCCGGCATCATGGCTCGCTTCATGAGGGTTATTATCCGTCGTTATGTATTTTCATTCAATAAATCGTTGGACTTTTGCATTCAATTGTGTTTTCTTTCTTTACTTTATCACCCCTTCAAAAGCTATGTGTTTCTTACACACACCCACGTGATACACGCAGAATCACTCCGAATCTCGTTAATAACTATGCTAGTGCTAAATATGACTTCGATAATCCGATCTACCAAGCCAAGACGAGGTGAGAAGATTGTGGGAGAACTTGCCGCCAAGAAGAAGAGCGAGTTATACACACAGAAGAAGTTGAGGTTGTGAATTTGGGTACTGACGAAGACAAAAAAGAGATCAAGATAGGAACGGGTCTTGAGAACAGTGTTAAAGAAAGGTTGGTTCAGATGCTACGAGACTATATTGAGGTTTTTGCTTGGTCATATGAAGACATGCCTGGTTTAGACATTGACATTGTGGTACACCGATTGACAAAAGAGGGTTTTCTCTGAAACAAAGTTCGTCGCGTCGTCCCGAGATGTCGAGAAGATCAAAGCCGGGTTATGAAGCGCTTCAATGCGGGTTTCTTAGTCACTTTTATCCACAGTGGGTTGCAAATGTGGTACCCGTACCTAAGAAGGATGGCAAAGTACGAATGTGTGTGGATTACAGAGATCTGAACAAAGCGAGTCCGAAAGACAATTTCCCACTTCCTCACATTGATGTTCGTTGACAACACCGCCAAAGATAAGGTTTTCTCCTTCATGGATGGTTTCTCCTTACAATCGATCAAAATGGCTCCAAGAGACATGGAGAAGACTACTTTTGTTACACAGGGGTACTTTCTACAAGGTTATGCCGTCGGGTGAAGAACGCGCGCCACTTACCGTGCTATGGTGACATTATTTCATGACATGATCCATCACGAGATAGAGGTCTACGTCGGCGACATGATAGCTCGATCACATCAAGAAGAACATCTAGGTCATCCGAAACTCTTTGATGATTGAAGAAGTGGTCGAGACGAATCCCAACAAGTGCACCTTTGAGTCGATCCGAAAACTCCTAGGGTTTGTTGTCGAGTAAAGGTATTGAAGTTGACCCGCCAAGGTTAAAGCTATTCAAGAAATGCCACCATGCAGAGAAGGAAGTCGAGGTTTCTTGGGCGATTAAACTACATTGCCGATTCATTGCACACCGCTACCGTGAGCCAATCTTCGTTACTTAAGAAAGATCAAGTGGTAGAATGGAACGACGATTGTCGATCGCTTTTGACAAAATCAAGGAGTACCTATGTAATCCTCTTATACCGATGCCGCTGCAGAAGACCTCTCATTATGTACTTGCGGTGCTAGAGAACTCAATGGGTGTGTGTTGGGGCAACATGACGAGTCAGGTCGAAAAGAGCATGCAATATACTACCTTAGCAAAAGTTTACCGATCGTGAAACAAGATACTCACTTGAGAAAACTTGCAACGCTTTGGCTTTTCGACGATTAAGGCAGATATGTTGACTCACACTACCTTATTGATTTCAAGATGGATCCGATAAAATACATCTTTGAGAAACCAGCTCTCCTAAGAATAGCAAGATGGCAAATGATCTTGACCGAATATGACATCCAAGACACTTCTCGAGCGATCAAAGGAAGTGTGGTAGCCGATCATTTGGATCATCAAGCCGTAGATGACTACGCCTATGCAGTCAATTTCCAGATGAAGATGTTTTACTAGTTACAGATTGAAGAACTGTGCCCGCACGAAGGACCCGAACAAGGATCCCGATGGACTATGGTCTTTGATGGAGCCTCGAACACACTTGGAAATGGCATTGGCGCCATCATCACATCCCCTGCAGGCGGACATACGCCTTTCACCGCCAGACTTTGTTTCAGTTGCACCAACAACATGGCTGAATATGAAGCGTGCATCATGGGTATCAAAGTCGCTATTGACTTAAGAATCAAGTTCTTACAAGTGTATGGAGACTCAGCTTTAGTGATCAGTCAGATTAAGGGCGAGTGGGATACGAAGCATCCGAATCTCATTCCGTATCGGGAGCATGTTTTGAGTTTGATCCCCTACTTCGAAGAAATCACTTTTGATCATATTCCACGAGAAGAGAATCAGTTGGCAGATGCATTAGCTACTATGTCATCTATGTTCAAGGTTAGATGGGACAACGAGGCTCCCTAGATCATCATTGAGAAGTTCGACGAACCAGCGTATTGTTATGAGCTTGACGCAGAAGAGAGACCTTGGTACTATGACGTGAAGAGGTATCTTGAGACTCAGGAATATCCCGCAGGGGCATCTGTCAATGATAAGAAGTTCATGAGAAGATTCGCATCCAAATTCTTCCTCAGCAACGGCATCTTATACAAGCGCAACCATGACTTTGCTTACTGTGTAGACCGAAAAAAAACGTATCATGGAAGAGTTACAAGGCGCATTTGGTACCCACTCCAAAGGACACACCATGGCTAAGAAGATTCGAGAACAAAGTTACTATTGGTCCACCATGGAAGCCGATTGTCACCACTATGCTCGATCTTGTCACAAGTGCCGATTATGCCGACAAAGTACACGCACCTCCAACCTCAATGTTCTAACTTCTCCTTGGCCTTTGCAATATGGGGCATTGACATGATCGGAGAAATTAAGCCCACAGCTTCCAATGGATATCGTTTCATCCTTGTGGCAATTGATTACTTTACCAAGTGGGTAGAAGCAGCCTCGTTCGCATCTTACCAAGAATGTTGTGGCTCGATTCATCAAGCATAATCTTATCTGTCGGTATGGCACCCCCGAAAGGATTATCACAAATAACGGCTCTAATCTCAACAACAAAATGATCACCGAACTCTGCACGCAGTTCAAGATCAAGCATCACAATTCATCTCCTTACTGCCTAAGATGAATGGCGATGGAAGCCGCCAACAAGAACATTAAGAAGATTATAAAGATGATGTGACTTACAAAGATTGGCATGAGATGTTACCATTTGCTCTTCATGGTTATCGCACTACAGACGAACATCCACAGGGGCAACCCCCTTCTCTCTCGTATACGGTATGGAAGCCGTCTTACCCATCGAGGTTCAGATACCTTCAACCAGAGTCCTCCAGGAGGCAGAGTTAGGCGAAGATGATTGGGTCCAGACTCGCCTTGACCAGATTAATTTGATTGATGAGAAACGACTCGCATCCATCTGCCATGGACAGATTTATCAGAAACGAATGATCAGAGCATTTAACAAGAAGGTCAAGCACCGAGTCTACCAAGTCGGTGATCTAGTAGTCAAGCGCATCATTCTTCCACAAGGTGATCCCAGGGGCAAATGGACTCCCACCTATGAGGGACCGTTTGTGGTCAAGACAGTATTTTCCGGCGGAGCTATGATACTTAGCACCATGGATGGTGAAGACTTCCCACACCCTGTGAACGCAGACATAGTCAAAAAATACTACGCATGAACGAGACCCGCTAGGTCGACTGGCCTAGGCAAAAATAAGGGCATCCTGGCGAACCAAAAGGTTCGGGCAAAAGTTAAGGATATATACAAAAAATGTACACCCGGCAAGTCGAAAACCTGAAAAGGCGGCTTGGGCAAAAAAGGGTATCCTGGTAGACTGAAAACCCGAAAGGGCGGTCTAGGCAAAAGTTAGGGATTCAAGCGTACGACTATGTCTCTTCCAGATCACCTGCTTCTAGACTACTATCAGCATTCAAGATTCAAATGGAGAAGATCAATCTACTCACTTTCTACTGACAGCAAGGAGATGAGATAGTTGAAATATATGAGTACTAGCATAGTTGGAACTTAACGAGATTATTTCCGCATAGCTTTTTACCTTTCTTGTGTACAAAACTACTTGGCCATACGCCACATTTCAAATAAATACAAGTTCTTTCTCTTTACAATTTTCACTGTTGTCGGTTGCAATAAGTCCAACGTTTGCTTTGAATGATTATACGACTGACAATAAAAATCTCTTTGCAAACATACGAAAAGTGAACATGCAAAAGTACTTACTACGTGTTCCGTGAATTGAGATGACGACGAAAGTCACCAATGCATTTCCCACGAGCATGATCCCCACAAAGGTGTCACTCACAACACGCCTTCCCAAATGAGTATACGTCGTCTCAGCAGAACACCTCATCCCCAATAAGGTATTCATCCCAGTGGATATTTCTCAATCCTCCCCTTCCCCACCGGTATCCGGACACAAGACTTGGTCGATAGTGCATCGGAGGAAACATACACCTTTATTCCCCCAGAGATTACAACGGCCTCGGACTCTTCTAACCCGGTCTCAAGAACCATCAAATATTCTCCATGAGATCCACACTGAATCCCCAATAGATCGCCTCCCGACTCTCCTCATCGTGGTCTATGAGATCTCCAACAACGAAGTTTCTCAATCTCTACCTTCCTCAACAATATCTAGGCCCAAGACTTGGTCGATAGTGCATCGGAGGAATCCAGATATCTTTCTTCTCCTTCAAAGCGGGTTCTCACCTACACAATTCCCAAGCGAAAGTCGAAATCTTCAAACAGAACATCCGCATCCTCTTCAAGATGGATATGTTTTGAAATATCACAACATCAACATTCATACATTACTCATAAAGTCATAATTTATGCATATGTCATTCATATACACCGTCATGCATCATACTTCATAAGACTAACGAATATTCTATCAAAGTTTCTCTTGTTTTCTCCAAAGCAGTGTGATCACTACGCAAACAGTCCAGATTAAGCCCCGAATCGACGGAAAACTATCTCGAAGACCGCCCTTGGTTGTCCTCCGACGACTGGTCCAGGATTAAGCCCCGAGTCGACGGGAAAACTATCCGAGAGACCGCCTCTGGTTATCCTCCGATAATGCAATGGATCAACACCGATGCACAACAGGCTATCCGCATTCTTGCCAACTACAACCCCCTCGGAGTAATCGCACGAAGATTTATTCGACCCCCTATTATCAACAAACTCTGAGTCGCGACGACTCATTGCCTTGGATGGCATCTTAAGCCCATCTCCGACTACTTGTCAACATTTCTTCACTTTCGAATCTCGCATATATGGTTAAAAATCAATACGGACCAATAACTTCATTCAGAGTGAACACGAAGTCTAACGTCGACTCCCGGATGGCATCTTAAGCCCATCTCCATACTCTTTCGAAACATCTACGAGCCTAGCGACGACTCACTTTCCAAACTCCTCTTATCAATAATCCCGAGCACGCGCGGCTCATTCCCCGATTGATCTTTCGGATGGCATCTTAAGCCCATCCCGTCGGTTCTCCTATCAATAATCTCGAGTCTAGCGACGACTCATTCACCTTCTCCAAACGGCATCAAGTCTGCTTCGCATCATCGACCAACCATGAGTGCAAATTTTCGGTGTATTGAGTGTTCAATCATCTTCACCTTCGTGTCACGAAGACAAGCATGTCAATCTAACCTTCCAAGACAAGACGATTGAACAGGGCAGTGTCATACCCCAAAATTTGCCCTCCATCTATTCAAGAGATTTCATACACCCTACTCAAGGATTCCTCAAGAGTTGATCGGACAAACTCTCTCCTAGACAATCAACCCAAACTAGGGTTTGGTATCTCTCAAGTCAAGATGGATTTCAACATCTCCAATGATCCTCATGCCTCCTCATATGCTTCAAAGATTCTCCATGTCAAGTTTCAAGCTTCACAAGTCAAGTTTCCTCGTGCAATTGCTCGATGATTGAAAATCGGTGTATTGGACAAAAAGTCAACGTGGTCAATATACCAAAACTTCGATTTTTGGTCAACATCCTCATTTTGAAGTTACATTCATCATTTGATCAAGGGTTGATCATGATTCATCAAGAAAACTCAAGATTTGCTCAAAAGTCAAACTTTCTAAATTAGGGTTTAGGTGAAAAGTCAATGAACTTTGACCGATCATAACTTTCTCATACTTTCTCGAAATTTTCCCACCAAAGCTCATTTTGAAGGAAATTCAATTCTCTACAACTTCATGTCTCACAAGAATGTCCAAAAATGCTTCATTTGAGAGGTATAGCTCAAAACATTACAGTCATTTTCAAAGTCAACAAAAGTCAACTTTTGTTTTGAAGATATATTGAGCATGGTAACTCCAATTGATATGAGACCAAATACATTGTTTAGAGGACTCTTAGAGCTTTCCAAAAGTCCAAGAACACTCAAAATGTGGAAAATTGAGCAAGATGCACCATCCACAAGTTGGGCAATTTTGAAAGAATGCACAAAGAGATACTTCAAAAATCAAATCTTTTGCAAATGGGCCTACTTTTCTTCATCCTAACTTATTCCTCATGCAATTAGGAATATCCAAGTCCAATGCCACGAATTTTTGATTTATTTTTCTATTTAATTTGTAATTTATTCATTTAAATGCAAATTAAATTTAAAATAAATTATAAAATCAAAATTAATTGGAAGATTGATTTTATTTCTTCTTTGTGATCCAATCAATACATTGAAAGCCAAAATTCGAAATTGGATCAATATGGGAAGATTAGATTGAAATTTGACCAAAATTTGAAGATTTGATTTCATGAAAAATCAAGATTGATTATCATTGATTATTGATCAATTCTTTCCCAAATCAATCCCAAATCCATCCAATATAAATATGTGATGCATACCACACGGATTAGGGCAGAATTTCTGACTCAAGAACCCTTGTTGCAAGCTCAAAAAACCGTGCCTCTCAAGCAAAGTGCAATCCTATTTCCAGCAGTTTTCAATCAATTTTAAGGTGTCAAACACATTCCTTGGCATCTCCAGAGTCGATCCAGATACTTACTTTGCCAAAAACCATCCAGAATCGTGAAATTCGAAATCGGTTTGTTCTTGAAAAATCCAAAATCGTATTCTGATTTTCATGCATATTTAACATGTTTTGTGTTTGTTTTTGTGATTAGTAGGAAGATTGCAAGCTTTCTGGGTACTTTAATTGCATTTTCATGGCCAGAAACTCAAGGTGCCATGGTTAGGGTTCCTGAGTTCGTTTTAGGGTTTCACGAAATACATAAAATTGGACAACCAGACCTATACCATTGCATTCGGAATGCTTCAAGGAATCGAACCATGGTCTTAGATGTAATTTATATTATGTATACTGCATTTTTGATTTTGCCAGGGCCGGTAGCGTCGAGCCAAAGCCGACGCTATCTTTCAAAAATTCAAAATGAAGAAGACGATCGTTGGCGCGGAGACGAGGCAATGGGGAAGCAACGCGTGTAATCCACTCGTTTCAATTTCCAAACAGTAGCGCGCGTTGGTTCAGATGGCAAGGGAGTGGGTTTTCAAAGTTTGAAGCTAGTGTCTCCAGTTCGATCCCTGGCTCAGACACTTATTTTTACAAGTTTGCAAAACCTCGTATTTTCTATATTTTCTAATTCTTTTAATATTTGCATCATATTTTAATTATTTTCACAATTTTATTCTGCATTAAAAATTATCAAAAAATATATTTTCTTTTTATATTATATTCATAAAATCTTTATTTAATTTAATAAATTTAAAAATATCTTTTTGCATGCATATTTATTTTTATTTTTATTTTAGCATTTAAATCATTGTAAATTAGTTTTTAATTACTAAAATGCATCTAAAAAATCCCAAAAAATTATTTTAGCATATTTATCTTATTTCCAGCATATATTAATTTTCTCATATAAAAATTGGCATTTTTTCTAACATTTTCTCTTATTTCGATTTCATCATATTTTCCGATTTCTCGTTTGTTTCACAGGTTAATCCGATTCAGACGATTCTTCCGTTTTTATTTTATTTTTTCAATAATGTAATTGCATATGGGTTGTAATAGTTTTAATTAGGATTTTATTTTCCGCATTTTAAATTATGTATCTGCCCCAAAGCCATGTAATAGCGTAGGACTTATCTTTCCGCATTTTACATTTCCGCATTTTAATTTTCGCACCCTATAAACTGCTAGTAATTAGGCGTGTATGGCAAGATAAAATTGAACATAGCCCACTCTAACTTCAAAGATAACATATCTGAATTTGACACACTCTTTCACACATGCACCCCTTAGGGTAACTCTCTCTCGTTGCCTTTACGAATTCAAACGGTCATGTCCCTCGAACGTAGAGGTATTCTAGCACCGTTGCCTTCCAAATAAATCATCATAGTCCCTTCGATACAAAGATCATAGACCCACGATGTCGCCTCCGAATACATGATCTTGACCCTCGATTGTCGCCTACGAAAAATGATGATAGTCCCTTCGAATGTGCTAGGATACTTCCTACAAGTTGCTTTCGATGACCACCCGATGTCCCTTCGAATGTCCCGCTTACATCCTACGAATGGAGCTACCTACTAACTAATGGTATGGCTAGCGCTATTCTAAAGGAACGTAGAAGTACGAAAATGACCAGATTCTGAGTGGGTAAATAAGTCTCTTAGTTGCTTGCTCTAAAAATGCTTTTCACACCACACACTCCTTTCAAAGTTCAAATTTCTTTTCAAAACAAACATTTCGAACACTTTGTATACACTCCTACATGAGTCATTACAAAGTCAAAGCGAAATGCCTCTTTCAAAACATTTTTGTCAAACACACAGAAAGCAATTTTAAAAGTTATCTAAGAGAAACTAAGAGCCCGTAGAATAAATCATGGATGGAAAGGGTGCTAATACCTTCCCTTTTCATAACCATTCTCCGAACTCGAATCTAAACGAAGGTCTTTTTCTGTACTTTTACCTTCCCTTAATTGGATAAAAATAAAAGTCGGTGGCGACTCTTGCTATCCGCACATTTGGATACAAAAATCCTACAAAGTCAGTTCACCGTGTTACACCCATATAAGAGCGCTTTTTAAAAGCGCTTTCATAAGGCCACCTATAAAAGCGCTTTTCAAAAGCGCTTTCGCAGGTTAGATATTTCAAATGCCTATGAAAGCGCTTTCTGAAAAGCTTGCTTTCTCTTAAAAGCGCTTTCGTAGAGGCGCTGCCAAAAATTATTTTGTTTTGTAGTGGGGTGAAACTAGGGGTTGCTTGCTTGGTTTACTTGTATACCAAGTTGACTGAGGTGACTAAGTGGAGGACGATGAGATCACCGACATCATGTCTCTGTTGACGGTATAAAATATTTCTATTAGCTTCCTTTTTTAATTATTTTGATTTTGAAACTAACTAAATTAATTTTGATATTTCAAGGATGGATCCTACAACACTTCCCACAAATTTCAGGATAGTCACTTGCTGAGGGTTATACTGAGAATATGTCGTGTTCCTGTGCATATGGGCCACTCAAAGAGAACCAAGCGACACTGTCATTCCGACTATACTTGGACCGAATAATGCGTGAGGATATTCACCTTAGTGCCTACGCTGACCACCGTGAGACTCGGAAGACTGTTGTTTACATGCCCGAGCGAGTGATGCGTCAGTACGGTTATACACAAACCATTCCTCGACATCCTGCTTTATTTGTCTCTCCGTTAGTGAAGATAAGGGATATGGATGAAATTTTTGATGATTTTGATAATCATCTTGTACCTAAGGAAGCTAGGAAATATGCGTACGGTTACATGTTGTGGTTCTTCATGGTTTCCCATCCATACAGGATGCTCCAGGAAATCCACCCAGGCCGGTTCATCAAGATATCCTAGAGGAGGAGCATGCGAGGATGAATCATGCCCATGACGTATTGCCTAGGTGCCACCGTATCATGGAGCTTTCTAGGTATGGCATCGACAGAGGGAAGTTTTCTGATAGGTCTGATGTTAGAGGAGTTTTAGAGGCCATCATGGAGGAGGCTCATGGTGCCTTGGTATACAGGAGACATCTGAGGGACGCCTCGAGGGTGACAGGCCGCCTATGCCATACATAGTAGTTTAGTTTGATTGTATTTTGACTTTAGTTTTTTTTTATTTTTTATTGTATCGAATCTTTATTTTGAATACCATTATTATGAAATACATTTTGGATAACACTTTTTGGTCTTTTATTCGATTTAAAAATTGCAGGTATTTAATTTGAATTATAAATTGAATACTTTGTTAAATTGCTTATAGTTCTATTTTTCTGCTAATTGACATGCCCAGAACCGATGTATACTTCCGGTAAGGAACCTCAGATATATTTTGGGTATACAAAGACCATTCCTCGGCATCTTTCTTTATTCGCCTCTCCGTTAGTGAAGAGAAGGGATATGGATGATATTTTTGATGATTTTGAGAATCGTCTTATATATAAGGAGGCTAGGAGTACCGTGGTTCCAGACGACTAGAGTTACGCGTACGGTTACATGTTGTGGTTCTTCAGGGTTTCCCATCCATACATGATACATGATGCTCTAGGGAACCCACCCAGGCCGGTTCATCAGGAGATCCCGGAGGAGAAGCAGGCGAGGAGGGATCATGCACATGATGTACTGCCTAGGTGTCGCCGTATCATGGTGCTTGCCAGGGATGGAATTGACAGAGGGTTGTTTCCTGACGGATCCGATGTTGGAGAAGTTTCGGAGGCCATCATAGCGGAGGCTCAGGGTGCCCTGGTATACAGGAGACAGTGGAGGGATGCCTCGAGGGTGACAGGCCGCCTACGTCATACGCAGTAGTTTAGTTTGATTGTATTTCGACTTTTGTTTTTTTTATTTCGTATTATATCGAATCTTTATTTTGAATATCATTATTATTAAATGCATTTTGGATAACACTTTTTGGGCTTTTATTCGATTTAAAAATTGCAGGTATTTAATTTGAATTATAAATTAAATACTTTGTTAAATTGCTTATAGTTCTATTTTTCTGCTAATTGTCATGCCCAAAACCAGATGTATACTTCCGGTAAGGAACCAGAGATATACTTCGGGTATATAGAGACCATTCCTCGACATCCTACTTTATCTGCCTCTCTGTTATTGAAGAAAAGGGATATGGGTGATATTTTTGATAATTTTGAGAATCATCTTGTACCTAAGGAGGCTAGAACTACCGTGGCTCCAGACGACTAGAGTTACGCTTACGGTTACATGTTGTGATTCTTCAGAGTTTCCCATCTATACATGATACAGGATGCTCCAAGGAACCCACCCAGGTCGGTTCATCAGGAGATCCTGGAAGAGGAGCAGGGGAGGAGGAATCATGCCCAGGACGTGCTGCCTAGATGCCACTATATCATGGAGCTTGTTAGGGATGGCATCGACAGAGGGTTGTTTCCTGACGGATTCGATGTCAGAGTAGTTTTGGAGGCCATCATGGAAGAGGCTTAGGGTGCCCTAGTATACAAGAGACAGCGGAGGGAGCCTCGAGGGTGACAGGCCGCCTACGTCATACGCAGTAGTTAAGTTCGATTGTATTTTGACTTTAGTTTTTTTTTAATTCGTATTGTATCGAATCTTTATTTTGAATACCATTATTATGAAATACATTTTGGATAAGACTTTTTGGGCTTTTATTCGATTTGAAAATTGCAGGTATTTAATTTGAATTATAAATTAAATACTTTGTTAAATTGCTTATAGTTCTATTTTTCTGCTAAATGTCATGTCCATAACCGGATGTATACTTTCGGTAAGGAACTGGAGATACACTTCGGGTATACAGAGACCATTCCTCGACATCCTACTTTATATGTCTCTCCGTTATTGAAGAAAAGGGATATGGATTTTTGATGATTTTGAGAATCATCTTGTACCTAAGGAGACCAGGAGTATTGTAGCTCCAGACAACTGGAGTTACGCGTACGGTTACATGTTGTGGTTCTTCAGGGTTTCTCATCCATACGTGATACATGATGCTCCAGGGAACCCACCCAAGCCGATTCATCAAGAGATCCTGGAGGAGGAGCAAGCGAGGAGGGATCATGCCCAGGACGTGCTGCCTAGGTGCCACCGTATCATGGAGCTTGATATGGATGGCATCGACAGAGGGCTGTTTCCTGACAGATTCGATGTCAGGGGAATTTTGGAGGCCATCATGGTAGAGGCTCAAGGTGCCCAAATATACAGGAGACAGCGGAGGTATGCCTCGAGGGTGACAAGTCGCCTATGCCATACGCAGTAGTTCAGTTTGATTGTATTTTGACTTTGATTTTTTTATTTCGTATTGTATCGAATCTTTATTTTGAATACCATTATTATGAAATGCATTTTGGATAACATTTTTTGGGCTTTTATTCGATTTAAAATTGCAGGTATTTAATTTGAATTATAAATTGAATACTTTATTAAATTGTTTATAGTTCTGTTTTTCTGCTAATTGTCATGCCCAGAACTGGATATATATTTTCGGTAAAGAACTGAGTATATACTTCCGATTTTCACTCAAATATTTTAGAAAGTGGTGCGCACCGAAAATAAACTTTCTATTTTGTGAAAGACATTTTCGAATTTTCATAGAATGAATTAAGGAATTCACTATAATTTATCCATTCTTAGATGGTTTTTAATATATATATATATATATATATATATATATATATATATATATATATATATATGCTTTTCTAAAAATATATTAGCAACATGACGGAGTAATTATTATTGTTTGAAGTTGCTTATATTTTTTGTCATTATTACTCTTCCACAAACACTTTCTTGTTTACTTGAACGCAAGGGTTTATCGATCACCCTCCAAGAAAACTTCTAGTATAAATATTTATATTAGTTCTTTTGTTTGTGGATATTCATAATGAAACTTCAGACTTCAAGACTTCATGCAATCAATCCCCATCCCAGTTGTGCCTGCCTAGAACTAGAACTGGCGTGCATAAAGAAAGCCATCCGCACAGTCCATTATGTTCATTTGAGACCTTCACAAAAAATAAATTAACTAATATTATAAGACTGAATGAAATCATAGCTCTTTTCTTCCCACTATATGAAAACGGCACAATGTTTAAAGACTATATTTAGTAAAGCTTGCCTATCTTTTTTTGGCACTCACTTTCTCTTTTGTTATGCTTTTTCTCCTCTTCCATAGAGTCCTTTGAGCATCATAATGCAAAAGAGAAAGTTGTATTTGTTGGCTATCTTCAGAAGTTATTCACAACAAAAATAAGATAAAGTATCGAAGTATACAATAATTTAATAAACTTGCAATTGGTGTAAATGAATGATGGCGTAAAATGGACAAGATTCTTTTCTCACTTTCTCGTTTAACTTTGGAGTTTGGTCATTTTGTCATTCCCGCACATTCATTCATGCGGATTAATCATTTAGTAGCTACTCATAGCTTTCATCTTTTCTAAAGTAGAAATAAGTATAACGAAAATAAGCCAAACTTTGTATTCTTTTCTTTCTAGTATTGCATGATATATGCCCACAAGCCTCATTTATTTAACCGAAATGCTTTTTGGAATTCTCATGATCTCTTTATGAGCTAGATTAGATAATAAGATACTCTATTTCGCAAGACTGGTCCGACTTTTTAGATGTTTGAAACGAATAATAAAAATAAATTCTAATAAAAAGTATAATTATTTTTTCTAAAAAATAACATCATCTATTTAAATTGTAAATAACATCAACATCATCAAATATAATTATTTGTCAGTGTAAGTAACATATAAAAAAGAGATAAGAAGATGAAAATATTGTTTATTAGATTATTTTTATTTTGGTGGATCTATTATTCACATCTAACATATATGCCGGATCTACTTTTAATTTAGTAGATAAAAGAAGGAAAATTTGAATGAATCAGACAACAATATTGTTCAAAAATTTATTTTTTTGTTTAACTTTATATGCTCATCTAACATATAATTTTTGTGGGTGGTTAATTACTACTCCTTAAGACATATATACTTTGACTTAGATAATTTAATTCAATCAAATATATTTATAGAATTGGTTGTATCTTGCAATAATAATAATAATAATAATAATAATAATAATAATAATAATAATAATAATAATAATAATAATAATAATAATAATAATAATAATAATAATAATAATAATAATAATAATAATAATAATAATAATAATAATAATAATAATAATAACAATAATAATAATAATAATAATAATAATAATAACAATAATAATAATAATAATAATAATAACAATAATAATAATAATAATAATAATAATAATAATAATAATAATAATAATAATAATAATAATAATAATAATAATAATAATAATAATAATAATAATAATAATAATAATAATAATAATAATAATAATAATAATAATAATAATAATAATAATAATAATAATAATAATAATAATAATAATAATAATAATAATAATAATAATAATAATAATAATAATAATAATAATAATAATAACGAAAAATATATATAGTAAAAGTTTATAAAAATAATATATATGATAGTTATTAGTGATTAATTGTTACATTTATACAATTTTGTATTTATTGAACCTATAATCCCCAATCAAGAATAAATGCATGTTTTGTCTTTTTGAAAAGTGAAGAGTGAAGATGGAATTTTAGAGGTGGCACCTATAAATACATTTGACATGATATTATGATTTAATATATTACAAATAAATTATGATTTTCTTTCTTTCTCTATAAAATAGTATTTTTATTTTGATTATGTAAACCACTTTTTTTTTTTTGAAAATGTAAACCACTTATTTTAATAATAAAAAATTGCAATTATTTCATGAAAAAATCATAAAATAAAGTGATGGATGTAAGTAATTAATTATCATTAGATAATTAAATTCGCAATATCAAATCAAATCCACATATTTATTCATTGGGTTTAAATATTATGAAAAAAATAAAATAAATAATATGCATATAATGAGTATTTTGTTTATTATAGTCTTAGGAAAAAACATTAGTAAAAGCTATGACTATTATATATTATTTGAGGTTATTTTTAAATAAAAGCTATGGAGAAAATTAAAAAATTAGTTTTTGTAAAATCTTTAATCTTCTAACGTTCTTGTACTTTTCATGACGATTCAATCTATTAGCTCCATGGATTTTCTTTAATTAACTTCATTAGTTCACAAAATATGTCAAATTTTCATGTAAAAATTAGTGAGGTGTAGAAATAGTGAATAAGAGATCTTTATGAATGTTTTAGGTTATTACGTATTAGTATAAGGGAAAACAATAGTTAAATTTGAAATTAGAAATATATATGACTGATATCACATACAACTTAAAGGAAGTGCAATATCATTGCCATAATAAATAGAAAAAAGCTAATGACTAAAGTGATATTCTTACCAAAATTTCTTATTGTATGTATCGTTTGTTCAATATATATAATATGAAATTGTGCTTATAACAATAGTAATTCATAAAGCTAGCTATGGAATATGAAATAGGAAATAAAATATCTTTTTGAAATTTGGTAGAACGTCATCATCTGAATCATGATTAAATTCAACTTCAGTACAAATATAGTTAAAATGAGTTTCATTTTTTCTCAATTGCAGGAAAAGATTCTTAACATGTAGCATATTAAAGCGATGAAGGAGACTATATGCAACAAAATATCATTTTAACAAACGAAACTGATAATAGAATAATAAAGCTCCATTATTCAAATTAAAACTAATGAAATAATGAATAAAAGAAAAGATGTATAATTGGAATTGATGGGGATAGAGAATTGTGCATGTTGGAATTGATGGAAATTAGGGACTAATTTTTCATGTATATGAAATAAAAAATTAGATGGGATAAATTCAATTGAAATACTTTGAAAACTGTCACATTAGATATTGGTGTGATGTGGCAAATTTTATATGAAATGGCATAAGAAAGATGAAGTGGCAGCATAATATTCTTCGACTCGTTTTTAATAAATGACAAATAGATGTATTTATTTCTCCGACTGAATGGTCTAATCGAGAGGAAATATCAGTTATTTATTTAAAAAGGTATTTTTCTCTTTTTTTTAAATGTATCTATTTTCTCGGTGAAATTTTTCAACCGAGAGAAAATATATTTTGCATGCATTTCTTAGAATTAGACTCTAACTTTTCCTTTATTTCTTAACACCCAATTCATCTTCATTCTACTGCGAAATTGAACGAGTTTTTACGAAAATATACCCTAGGTGATTTTCATCTTCATCCACTAAATGCCCTAATATTTAAACCCATATTCCATTAGCATGGATTTTCGACGTCATTAAGCTCAGCATGTGAAAGAGAAGTTCAGAGAAAAGCTTAGTAAATTTTGAAGGTTTAGAAGAGCATTTCGACATAGTCCTTTCAACTCAAGAAGTATAAGTCTCAAATAAAGGATGGAAGTTAGGACTTAGTATTTTTCTCAAGATTGTTCATTTAGGATTTTAAAGTCAATAGCGCATCCAGGACTTTGATATCCGAGGTTAGGACAAGATTTCTGAAAACATCAGTTGATGCAAAGAAGAGCAAGTAACAGCCTATTGGTTTTATCCAAAGGAACAAGTGGAAGCAAATCCAAAGGCAAAAATCATGCAGCAAACACGTGTCGATTTATAGGGAGAAAGACGTGGCAGGTAGTTAGTCTTATATTAGTATAAATAGAAGTTCAAGTGTTAGGATTCAATGTGTCAAATTCATTACAAAATCTCACATATTCAAAGTACCCAAACGAAGAAGTGAGAAATGAGTTACTTGAGTGAAATGTATGATTATGAACACCAATTTCTTTACATTTAAGCAAAACCTCCTTTACTTTAACTTATCTCCTTCCAACAATTTCCTATTATCTTTTACATTGCCATTTTTCAAGATTTCGACTACGTCGAAATCCCTTATTTTCTGCTCATTTACATTTCGTTCCTTCATAGAAATTAGATTAGATTTATGTCTTACATCAATTTTTTACAACAAAATTATAAAATTTTATGCACATATATCCTAGGATTAACTAGTCGATCCTACAAGTAATTTTTTAATGACTATGGCTTGTTTACTAAAATTCACGGTAAACAAATTGGCACGCTCAGTGAGACCATTTTGTGCTAAACTATCCAATTGTATCCTTCATCATTCTGTGTTCCTCTGTGATTTGTTCTTCATGCATAATTTTTTTTAAATATTTGTATATGCATACGTTTAAGAAGTGGAAAATATTTACCTAAAATGACACGTCCAAATACGGATAACCCTACTTCTAACCCACAGAACAATCCTCAAAACACAATGGAACCAACGGTCGCATCGTCGAATGGGAATGCAGTTGTTTCTTCCCCTATTCAAACAACTGCACCTGTAGTGTCAACGACAACAATGTCTTCAATTTCTCCACAGGGAGTGATTCCTTCATAATAGCTAGGGAATTTTCCTTTTAACCCTATGGTTACGGGACCTATTTTGAGCGAACTCAATTCATTATTCCCTCTTGGGTTTTCGATGCCAACGTGTAGCAGAGAATACCCATATGGCATGTCGTTGTCGAGGATGCCGGGTTTCCAAACCAATGCGTAGACATATGAAGATAACACAGTGGCAACCTTTCCACTATTCAATACCCATCTTGCCTCCACTTCGAAAATATGGTTGCATCATCATTTGCATACCATTTGCATGATTGCATCATCATCAAGATTATAAATATGGTTGCCTCCTAATCATCTCTTTGAGTCCCTCCTTGAGGTGATCATCAAGCACCCTTTTATGTATCTTTTTATTTGTGTTTATATATCTTTATGTTTTACTAACATTAACCAAAATCAAAAGATATACTTTGTTCCTCTCATTTGTTTTACAAGGTATGGGTTTGAATCAAGAAGATCAAGCATGATTGCTAAAGTAGGGTTTTGAGTATCCAACTCAAAGTTGGTTAACCATTGATTCTCAGGAACTTATTTATCAAAGCATGACCTATAATCCTTGTCCATGATCTCTTCAAGTATCATTAAACACCATTTTATCAAAGATAGCTAAATATTTGGTTGCTTTTTTCTCAAGAAACTTCAAGGTTCCTGTGTTTATTTCCATGTCTTCTTCATCAAATTTCTTCAAGCTTTGGTCAAGATCAATTAAAGTTCAAGAAATAATCCATCATATGGAGTTCATATATGTATCAATGTACCTTGAAATTCGAGAAAAGTTTAAAGGTTGTAAGTTTATTCAAAGTACTTTGACCTAAAAAGTCAACATTTCAAAGTCCAGGTTCAAGATATCACAACTCACTCATTTTCAACATTTTTCAGTTCTTCTTTAGGCAAATGACTCTTCTTTACATCCTCTACAAGTTCTTTTACAAGTCAAGATCCAACTATGCTTGGAAGATCATCAAAAGTTTGGAAACATTATAGGTCTTTTATGGACTTAGTGAAATTTGACCTATAATTCTAGTGAGAAATGTCTAACTTCCAAAGATCATAACTCTCTCAACTTTCAACTTTTGTTGGCGGTTATTTTTTCCAATTATCACATTTTATTCCCTCTACAACTTTGTTTCAAATATCAAGGGACAATTATGCTTGGAAAGCCATGAGAAGTTTGAAGAAATTATAAGTCATTTTGGACTTAGAATTATTTTGACCTCAAATCATAAGTCATGGTGCCAACTTTACCAGTTCATAACTTTTTGCTCAAGTGTCCAAATCAATACTTTTTTTCACATTGTACTCTTTGTTATAATGTGATCATTTTTCAAAAAGAATGAGGATAAAAGGTCATGAATACAATATTTCACAATGGTTTGAAGTTTCCATCATGAAACTGAAAATTTCTCAAAGTCAGTTTTACAAATCATCAAATTACTCCAATTCAAGCCAACATTTGCACGTGTTTTGTCCATGATGATTCTTAGTGATGTGCAAGGATAAAAAAAGATCCAAAATGGCAAAGGAAAATCTTCATTTTCATGAATTCATAACCAAGAATACTCACACTTTGCTTGCACATGATTTCATATGAATTTCCAACAAACTCACACGTATTGCATCCTATCACCTCAACTAAAAATAAAGAAAGTTATTCCTCACTATTTCAACCTTTGAAAGCCTCTCAAACCCTTGCTCCAAGTTAGAATTTCTCTTCAAATTTTCAGAGATTGAGTTTGTTTCCTAAGATTTCTCAACACCATTTCTTGAATCATTAAGCTTCCTTGCCATCTCCAGAAGCCATAGCAACAAGAACCAAAGCTTGAGAGCCATTGAATCATGATAACCTAGTCGAGCTTTCTTCACTTCTGACCACACTTGGACAAGGTAGTTAGAGGATCCATTTTTGCTCAAATGAGTTACCATGATGTTGTTTGATGTTCACTGATGCTCATCCTGATCTTAGATTTCATTTATCTTTTGTTTTCAATATTTAATTTTGATTTTTTCATTTTTGAAAATGTCACGAGTTATTGCAAAGTTCTCTTCATACACTTTGAATAAATGAATTTAAAACCTATGGTTGGATTCGCACTGATGAAACGGTCACATTGGTGGTGGTCTCGTTCTCTAACGTTTCCATTTGCCAAAACTTTGGTGAGAAGCCACCAGAGAAGATGATTGTAGGTGTTTTACGGTGGTCTGAGTTTGTTTTGTTTGTTCAACTAACTAGGACGTGGCACATGCTATATTTTGGTGAGCTAATTCAAAATGGATCTTGTGTGTTGCTTTACACTAATTTCCATCATGTTCCTTCACTTTTGATCCATCAGATCTGCTTACCTGGCATAAGTGAATAAATCCAACGCTTCTCATATTTTCTCATTTCATTTACCTTTTATATTTTGTTTTAATTTTTTATTTTAAAAAATTCATTTTAAATAAGTTTTAACTCCAAAAATTTCTAAAAAATTCACAAAAATATTTCTGATTATTTTACACCTTGTGAGATTTTTTCAGTTTTTTTTTCATTTAGCTATTTTATTTGATTTTATCTTATTTGCTTTATTTTAATTGGTTTAAAAAAGTTTTCAGTTTTGAAAAATATCCAAAAAATTCCTAAAAATATCTTAAGTTTTTTATGATTTTTCTATATTTTTATTTGCCATTTATTTGATATTTTGTTATTACTTTTCTATTTTTCCTTTTCATTTTCAATTTAAAATCAATTTATAAATCATTTTCCATGCATTTTAATGGCTTATTATTGCATTTTAATTTTGTCGATTTTTGGTGCATTGGATCATGTTTTTTTCTCAAAAGTCTCATCAATATCAATGACTTTGGTTGTTAATTTATTTTGTATGAACCTTTATTAATTCAAATCTACTATTAAATGATTAATTGAATCATTTTTGGTACTTTGGGTGTATAAGAGGGTTATTACCTTGATCCACTAAGAGAGGTGATTGATATTGATGATGACTTGAATCAATGTTGTGGTTCAATTTGGTTGATCTTTCTTCTTCATATCTCTTATTCTTCTTTTTCTTTTTCTTTTAATCAAATGGATGATTAAGGATTCATCTTGTTCATGAAGTTTAGATTGATGCTTGATGAACTTTCATCATTTCAAATCTACCTTCCATTGATCATTGGATCACTTGAGGTACTTTGGATTGGTCATAAGTTTATCCTAAGTTATCATGAAGAATGATTGATGTATGAAGAAACCTCCTTAACTTTGTCAGGATCACCTTCTTTTTAAACTATAGTGTGCCTTTTATGCAATACACCTATGTTATTTTGGCTCAGCCCCAAATAGTGCCAAATTATCTTGAATCAGAATATTAGTTACTATTAATAATAATAATAATAATAATAATAATAATAATAATAATAATAATAATAATGTAACTTTAGGTCTCCGCACTTTTACATTTATGTCATTTAAATTCTCGCAATTTACTTTTATGCAATTGCAATTTATTTTTAGCAATTATCATTCATGCCATTTTATCTTTATGACATTTATTTTATGTTTTTTCTTTTGTCTCTTGGACTTTTTTTTTCTTTTCATAAACATTAATAAATATCAAAACCTAAACGACTTAATGTTATCTTTGGACTATTGAATATTATCCTTAGCTAATTGGACTTATGGACTTAAATTTAGGTTCTTAATCCTATGCTTTGGAGTTGTTACTTGAGATCTTGGAATTCATCTGATACCTTAAGATCCATCTAAGACTCTAGAACTTTCATCTGATACCTTAGAAGTTTCACCTCATACCTTAGGTTTTATCTATCTATTTTGTGTATTATCTGATGTAGGGATTATTATCTGTGACTTTGAGTTTTCATCTGATGCATGAGAGTTCATATATGCCCTGCGATTCCTCTAATGCTTTGATTTTATATAAGACCTTAAGCTTTCATCTTAGGCTTGGAATTCCATTTGTGCTTTAAGATTCACATGGTGCCATCTGATGCTTTTGATATTCATATGCTTTCTTGTTGTCAAAGGAAAGGGAATGCCCATTTTGACCAGTCAAATGTTTTCTTCTTGTCTGGTTAATTGACATGCACACACAAAGGCTTCCTCTTGGGCTATCTTACAATGAGACCATCTATTTACTTGTCACTTACTTTATGATTTAGGATAGTCTCTTCATCTCTTTCCCATCTTCTTCAATTTCCGAAACTTCTCGCCTTTTCAAAACCTTCTTGTTTTCAAACTTGAAACCTATTTCTCAATAAACCTTTCAAAAGACTAAAAAAGACTAGATATATGTTGGATTTTCATTTTAAATATTTTCTCAAAGATTAGATATTAGTCTTATTTTAGAATTGATTTCAAACCATCCTACTTCTATAAAAATGGCAAAGTGATAGACATTTTCCACTTATATGTTGAGATATGACTTGTTAAATCCAAGATATAAATTATCCATACTCGAGATAATGTAAATACTCACTTTCCTATACTTGTTGATAGTATGTTGAGTTTTCTACACAAATAAGAAAACATATATTTTCATTAAAATCAACCAAACAAACACCATTTTGTTCTTTTTTATAAGAACTATGTGGTTCTGATTTCTCCATTGCACTAAGGTACGTAGGCACCAAGCTCTTGAAGTTTTTCTGAATCAAAATATTAAAAAATATAAATTATTTTCCCATCTCTCCTGTCATATTGCAAACAAACATTTTAAACCAAACACAGATTTTCAAGAGTTTCTCATGGAGTACCATAGATGTGAAGGGTGTTAATACCTTCCCTTTGCATAACCAACCTCATACCTTGTTCTCTTTGTGCTTTGCTTTTTGCTTTGCATGCTTTTGTAGGTTTTATTCGACCTTTTCTTATTTCTTTGGAAACAATAATGTCTGGTGGAGACTCTTGATTTTTGTTAAGATAGGTTAATCAATAGCTTATTCTCAAATTTTTTCGCCGCAACACACAATCTTTCCTCAATCCATACAGAGTTGGAACCAATTAGAGATAGTGTTTCATGAGAAATTCTACAAGGGCCAATCGAAAATAAGCCTTTAGAATATGGCTAATGTTAGGCATAAAATGCCCGAGTCGATCGATGATTATCTCAATGGGTTCAAACTCATTAAGGAAAGGTGTTTTACACAAGTGTCAAAACATGAGTTGATAGAAATGGATGCATGAGGTCTTGATTATTCCATTAAGAAGAATTTAGACACTCAATATCTTAGGGATATGGCCCAATTGGAAGACAAGGTTCACCAAGTCGAACATCTAAAAGTTGAGAAGGCCAGATCAAATAAGTATAACCAATTAGAAAATGTCGCATATGTAGAAACAAATGATTATATGTCAGATTTCATCGACAAATATATCGAAGAGACTGAGGTCCATGTGGGGGAGATTACAATGTGTGCTTTTTAGGGACTTTGTGCATAAAGTTTTGAATGAGCGGAGATTACAATTTGGAGAGAAACCTAAGGCTTCAATGTAGGTGAACACTGATCCACTCCATGTTAAAGAGGCAAACTTTGTTGAGTCTGTTAAGATCCTCATTGTTGAAGTTACTGATGGTAGAATTCTGGAGGTCGAACAAGTTGGAGAAAATTTTATAGAAGGCGAGGAAGAGAAGATGAAGGTAGTATTTCCCTATGTTGAAAAAGAACTTATCAATTTTCTAAATTGATGCAAACTAAGAAACTCTAGGACTATGTTATGCCCTAGGTGTAACTTTATTTTTTATGAAGAGGCAATAAGGAGTCTTGAAGCCACTGGAGCTGAACATATAAGGAAAGGTTGAAGGAACAAGTCGACACCCAAATTTGTGTTCGACAAAAGAGGGGTTCCACATAGGACCCAAGAACTTCAAAAGAAATCTGAACAATGTCACCATAGGACTTATGAAACCCGTGAACCAAAGAGGATCGAACGAGAAAAAGTGAAAATTAGTTGATGTTAGGATATAAATTTCCTATCATGATAATTCTAACATGATAAAGATGAATTCATATGTACCTCCAAACTATAAATGGAAAAATACTATGAGACAACCTCAATGGAGGTTTCATCAAATGAATAAGAAGGTTGCACAAGAAGCCTCAGTCTCAAATGCTAATAACAAACCTCTTGCTCAAAGGATGAATGAAGAAGTTAAGAAACTAGTTAAAGAGGGGTTATCGACAATAATACCACCTTTGGAGAAAAGTGGATTTTCCCCAATTGCGCAGCCTGATGATGAAATGGTAACTGGCCATTTTGATATGGGCTTAGAAGACGATTTCAAAGTAGCCTGCAACTTTGTATCATTGTTACCATAGGAGGCGTTTGTGAAACATGAAGAGATGAAACAAAAGTCGTTATGTTATTATGTCATGAACAATGGCATTGTTGAAGAACAACAAGCCATATTTGAAAAAAATATGTTGGAATGGTGTATCACTTGAAACCTTTGTTCATAAGGGCGAAGGTAGATAATATTATGATCAACAAGGTTTTCGTTGATAAAGGAGCGTTTGTCAGTTTGATGCCACACTCCATACTAATGAAGATAAGGAGGTATGATGTTGCCCTTCGACCACACAACATGGTCTTGTCTAAATATGAAGGAAAGACATGCCACATATTAGGGGTAATGCAACTTGACCTCTTAGTAGGTACTTTAACCAGGTCAACACTTTTCATGGTAAATGTGTCCAAAGAAAACTATAACTTATTGCTAGAATGAGAATGGATCCGTGGAATAGGAGATCTTTATTCGACACTTCACCAAAGGATTTCCATGTGGTGTCCTAACAACATAGTGAAAAACATTAAAGCTGATCAGAGTTATTATATGGCTGACGTCAACCATGTCGATAAGAAAATGTTTGACAGAAATTTGGCCAAAATTCCTCTATGTTTTCCAGCAGAGATAACATTTTATCCCCATAAGGATGCATTGTAATTTATAAGTCGTCATCCCAATCATGGGTTTATCTGGGATTAAGAAAGGATGGGAGAGCAAATTGTTGAAGAAGAAAGTGTCACACATACTGGGTGGACTATACCCATCAACAACGATTACTGAATAAATTACCTTTGTTCAAAATTTGGCCTATATGGCTAAAAATATATTGAAAACAAATTTTGAGGCTAAAACTTTGCAAAATTTGGCTGTGAAAGCCATACTTGTAGAAAATACTTAAATAACTGGAGATGGCCATTTTGGCCAAACAACATCTTTAAAAAGATATAGGCTCGTCTGTATTTATGAAGATGAGCATTTGGGAGTTTAAAAAGACCCAATGATTACCATCAAAAAGATAGAAGCCAACAAAACCCTTGGAGGTGATGGAATAATCAAAAGGACTACATACGTCAGCGCTCAAGTAGAATAAAGCATGAAGGAGAAGGTGGTCATGTTGCTTAGAGAATTCAAGAACTATTTCTCTTGGGACTACAATGAGATGCCATGACTAAGTCGATATGTGGCGGTATTGAATATGCCAATTCAACCTGGTAAAAATTAGGTGAAGCAGTTTCCTAGAAGATTCAGCCCAAAAATAATGTCCAAGGTCAGAGAGGAGATTGAAAGATTGCTCAAAAATAAGTTTATCAGGATAGCCAAGTACATCGAATGGTTAGAAAACATAGTGTTGTTTATTAAGAAAAATTGAACCCTTATGGTATGTATATATTTTTGGGATTTTAATAATGCTACACCAAAAGATGAGTACCTAATGCATGTAGCAGAAATGTTAGTTGATTCAACCGTAAAATTTGATTACTTAAGTATCCTAGATGGGTATTCAAGGTACAATCAAATCTTCACCAGTAAAGAGGACTTACCAAAAACAGTATTTTGATCCCCCCAGAACCTTAGGGACTTATGAATGGGTAGTAATTCCTTTCAGTTTAAAAATTGTTAGGGAAACCTATATGAGGGCTATGAATTTGATGTTCCATGATTTTATTAATACATTCATGCACGTGACATCAACGACATCATTGTAAAATCCTCGTCACAAAGTGGTCATCTAGGCCATCTTCGACAGTTCTTTGAAAGGATGGGGACATATGGATTAAAAATGAATCCATTAAAATGCGCTTTTTGTGTATATGCCAACAATTTCTTATGTTTTGTGGTGCACAAGAAAGGCATCAAAATCAATCAAAACAAGACCAAAGCGATCTTGGACACCAATCTTCCTCGACAAAGAAATAACTTCAATCTTTGTTAGGAAAATTAAAATTTCTAAGAAGGTTTATATCCAACTTAAGTGGCAAGATGCAAGCGTTCTCACTATTTCTTAGATTTAGGAAGGAAGATGATTTCGATAGAGAGATGAACACCATAAGGCTTTTGACACAATTAAGTCATATCTAACAAAGCCTCATATTTTGTTACCCCTTATTAGAAATAAGAGCATGAATTTATACATATTTTCATAGGATTTATCCATAGGCAGTTTGTTAGCTCAAGAGGATGAGAATGACGTCAAAAGATTCACATATTACCACAGTAGAATCCTAAATGATGTTGAAACTATGTATAATCCGATTTAAAAATTATGTATTTGCCTATACTTTTCATGTACTAAACTTAAGCACTATATAAAGCTTGTTAGGGTTTATGAATATTCTCATTTTGATGTACTTAAGCATGTGTTATCAAAGCCATTCATACATAATAGAATCGGAAAACGGGCGTTGGCTCTTACCGAATATTCACTAACTTATACGCCTTTGAAGGTCGTAAAAGGCCAGATTGTTGCATGTTTTATAGTCGAAGCGACTGAAAATTTTGTACTTCCCTTTCCTCCAGTTTGTGAAAGATCCTTTTAGTGCTCCATTAACAGGGGCATCAGGTGATCTAGGGGTAACTTTTTTTGGACCAGTCATAAGGTTCTTCGTTTTATTTTTATAAGGAGTTTCAAAAAAAGAATTTTTGACAATATCCTCATCTTCAATATCTTTAATTTGTATGCTCTTCAATCACTTGAGAGGTGTGGATTGAGGTTGCCCTTCAGTCTAACACATCGACAAGAATATTAAAACAAATAAGAGAATCAGGCAGAGTATGCATGTTAGAGAAGCTAAGTTCAACGTGAAAGTGAACATGCACTTATTTTCCTCCGACTGTATCTTTTCATTTTTTTGGGAGGTAGCAACAACCTCACTAGCAGCATCTTTGGTCTTTTTCCTACGTTCAACTAGCAAAGAATGCGACAGAGGATACATAAGAAGAGCACAATGAAGAAATCAGATAAGTTGGTCCAAAAGATCCTTTACTTCTCTCACCTTCATGTATGATAAGTAAACCCTTGATTTGATTTTCGTCGACATGAAGGTGACCTTTGAAATTATATATATCTTATTTAGTCGAAACTACTCGTTTAACAAGCATCCATTCTTGAGGATATTTAAATGTTTACCCACAAATAAACTATAGTGGAAACATAGGTAGAGAAACCAAAGCCAAACCACTACTAGGCAGGGGGGATTTGAGAGGATTAAAGTTTAATGCAAACTTATACTTGTCAACAATTACAGGCAATCACCGTTGTTGATCTCTGCTGTCAAAAAACTCAAATGCTAAAAATAATTTTTTTTCTCTTCATCACCTAAAAATTTAAGGCATATTTCGTTATATAGTGTGGTTAACATTTCTCTTAAAACTTTAGAGGCCAGAGATAAATTGACAACAACAAAAATTAAAATTTTAAATTACACACAATTAAAAATGTTATTGATTAATAAATATCAATAATTTGGTTACATTTTAAAAGAAAAATAAAAACATAAATAAATACTGTCAAGACTTGAATTCTGAAAGAACAACTTTTTAACCCAACTAGTAATTATCAATTGAGATACCCATCCAATTTGCTAGTAAATGATATATCATATATTGATTTATTAGTAAGTGATAATTCAGAAGTTAACTTTTGACCAAAAAAAAAAGGTGCATTTGGTGGGTGGCAATTGGATTTAGCCACTTCACAAAAACTTTTTGTTGAACATATTCAAGTATATACTTTCCCTTATTATATTGATACCAACACTCGCTCTCACTCTCAAGTCTCACCCATCCTCAGCGTGGCCACTGACTGCCGTACATTACTCAAAACTCACATTCTTTTTTGCTTTTATTTCTAGTACTTTTTTTTTTTTAAGGAATTAAAGAATATGTAAAGTGTTAGAACATAACTACTACCTACCACACAAGAAAATATAGAAATGCAAATAGCAAACATAAACATATTATTTTGCAATAACATCCCACCTTTTAGGAATATCTTGAAACTAATTGTAAGACATGAGAAATTAGTGGCCTCTCATTAAGCATATGTTGATTCAAGGTGATTTTATATTTTTTAAGACCCATGTATACATCTTTCATGGTTCAACCGTGGTAAAATAAACACGAGTTTTATTTAATCACGATTATATTGTGACAAATCAAATCAATTTTGAAATTTTATTTTGTCACATATTAATAAATTTTGAATTGTATGTTGTAATCTATCTTCCATATTTTTAAAAACGATTATGTGTTTGTAGATGTGTTTTACACTATACTGCATGAACATTAAACTCATTTTTTTATTAATTTATCTTGATACGAATATGGTTTACGAACAAATTTATTTTAAAATAAGTGTTAATTAATATTTTAATGTAATATTAATTTCAAGATGAATATTTTGTGCATCACTTTTCATCAATATCTTCAAAAATATAAGAGTATATAATAGTAGCCTAAAATTAAACTCTAAGATAGAAACAAGTTCATAATCATGCAACATAGTTTTCATTCAAGGAAGAGCATTAAAAAATACAACTCCTCATCAATCACAAGATCTCATATCAATATCAATCTCTTAACAACTCCTAACAATCAATCATATATATACATGAACATGAACACACTTTTCCTTAAATTAAAGAACCTATTTGGTCAACAATGACCAACATCATAGTCCAACAAAGATTGAGGAATCCCCTCTAACAAACAAGAAACTGGTGGAATAGTTAATGTCTCCAAATCTCCATAAGCATTCCAACAAAAAGGATCATTAACTATATCTCCTTGAGAAGGAAGAAGCTCAATCTCTGAGAGTGTTATGTTGGTGCAAGGGACAGAATCACTGCAACCAAAATGCATTGGAGGACTTTTTATGTCATATGTTCCTTTGATGTTTGTGTAAAGAATGTTTGAAACAAATACTGCTGAGGTTTTGTTGGTGCAATCTTTGGTTAAGCAATAAAATTGGTCAATTATGATTGGATTTCTTACACTAATCATGTTAATGTTGTTGAATGTTACTCCTGATACTGTTCCTGATCCACCTTGCCATGTCTTGATTCTAACTCCATTGTCTGACATTTTTATGATTGAGTCTCTCACTGTTATGTTTGATACACATGCTTTGGAGTTGTGGTTTCCTAGACTACCAATGCTGAATCATCAATAACTATTGTTAGAGATAATATATATTCATATACTAAAGCACGGACACACCAGAAACACACAACACAGACACATTGACACGGACACACCTTTTTCAGATATGGAAACACATTAACATGTTTTTTTTCTAGAGGTGCCGGTGTTACATAGAATAATACTTTTAACTTAATAACTAAAAGTTACCTAATTCCATGACTAGGTCCACATGTAATGTTCTTTATATCAACATCATAGGATCCAGATCCAATGGAGACACAGTCATCACCTATAAAAGATAAATCATCCATGTATAATTTATTAATGAATTTTATGCAATAAACTAAGTATGATAGATAGTAATAATGTTATAGGAGGAACTAACCATTGGAAATCACAGAATTATATATTTTCACATCATTGACATTTTCTAAGTGAATTCCATCGGTGTTTGGACTTAGTTTAGGAGCTGTAATGTAAATTGAATCTATATGGACATTATTGCAGCCATCAAATCTGAAATGGAACTGAGGACTGTTCTTCACCTTTAGTCCTTGCACTGTCAAGTTGGAACTCATAAAAAATCTTAGAGCCTGCATTATGTACAATTTTTTATAAATGATCATATTCAATAATTATGAAATTTGTGTATGTTCAAGAAATTTAAGGTCTTGAAAACTTACAATTGGACTGTCACAAGGTCCTAATGCTGTTCCATTTGATCCCTGTGGGATTTATTGATGAGATTTTAAGTTTGTATGAAAAATTTTAAGATGAAAAGTTGCTAGAATTATAAATCATCAATACCTTGTGAGGCTTACAAGGAAGGTCCCACCATTTTTGTCCTCTTCCATCTATTAAACCACTTCCTTCTAATGACATTCCATTGATTCTGTAAAAAACCAGCCATTGTCGCTTACCGGTGTTCTTCGGCCAAGAATCGGGTCCATCGGGCGGCATAACAGTGCCGTCCACCTAATTGATCATACCACAAACTTTCGTCAATTTATTATCTAACAAGAAATTTCTCGGCGACCATATAGTCTTTCCAGTAATTAAGATTTTGCTGGACAGTCTGCATGGCCGGCCGTAGAGAATTTGTATTGAATAAGTATACATTTATTACCTTGAATACTAAGTAACCTTGACAAGGACCCGTGAAGATAGTCGACTGAACAACGAAGGAGAAGCCTCGAGGAACAAGAATAACAGTAACCTGTGACACATTTTGGCATGCAGTGTCCCATGCCGTCTTAAACGCGTCTGTATCGTCTTCTATTCCATCTCCAACAGCACCAAATGATCTCACATCAAAAATTCCAGAGGCACTATTATTATAGTAGCCATCATCATCATCGCCACGAGGAGGAGGTGGTTGTGGAAGAAAAGTTTTATTTGATTTATGAGAATGTGAATGCTTATGTTTTCTATGTGAATGATGTCTACCTTGAACTAAAAGAAATAAAGTAAAGAAAAATAAACACAATGGTAAAATATGAGAATGCTTCTTCATTCTCAAAAAAAAAAAAGACTAGTTTCTTCTATTCTCTAAAAACCTTAGAAATTTTACTATAAGCACTATAACACACACAAGTTGCAACAAGTTTAGCTCTTGGAGTGGATGTAGAATCAAAAGTGCAAGTTACTATATATTAATAATTCATAGTGGAAGTTCTGTTAAAGTGTATATATATCATCTTCCAATTGTCAATTTTTTAATGACTTTTGGAATAAATGTGGAGTATGCATATGAGTGAGTGTTCTGAAAAGTGCAAAACGGAATAACCAGAAATTATAATCAGATTAATGTTCTTCCCATAACTGATGTTTTCTTTTCATGTTTGGTTTTGTTATTCTAAGAAATGTATTAAGACACTGCCCATGGTTTTAATTGCGGTTTTGGTCGGATTTTGCTGTGAATTTTGTTTACAGCAAAATGCGGCCAATGCGATTGAAATTATGGTTGTGATTCCTCAAAACATAACACAAGGATCATGCTCATAAATATCTTGAGTAGATTGCATTTAGTTCCCTCATTATGATGGTGTGAAAATTAAACAATGCTAGAAACATATTCATGTGAATTTTATTTTTACTTGGTGGACCTTATACTTTAAAGTGGTGAAATGAGAGCTAGCTACTTGAATTTAACTTAATAATAAAAATGTATTGGAAAAGGATTGTTGCAAAAGTGTGTTTCTTATTTTTAATGAAAATTTTGCTTGTGGTAAGAAAAAAAGTTAATATACAAATGCATGGTCTCATGAAATTCTCATGTATAAAAAAGTTGATAAATGTTGAGCTTTGTAAGAAATTAGCAGTGAAAAACTTCCAATTGTACCTAATGATAAATATAAAAAAGATGTCTATTTTAAATGAAATGCTAACAAATGCAAAGAAAGGCATGTAGTTCAACTAGAGCAGCTATTAAACTAACAAATCTAATATTTCTACTAATTAGGAACAGTTTGGGTAGTCAATTAGTTTGAAAAGTTTAGTTATAGAGATTATTCGAAGATGACAAAATAAAATTTCTGGAATGCGTTAAGAAACGTAGTTGGGTTTAATTAAACCAAACAAAATCAGTTTATAGGATGAGAATTGTACTTATTTATAAGTACATGTTTAGGTCATATATTATCTTATGTGGAATTTTTATCACACTCATCTAAAGCATGAAAATAAATAGTGGGTAGTCCGATAACGGAAACTTGATAGCAGGTGGCGCATCGGATTTTAAAACAAACTTTGATATTGTGTTAAGAAATATGGTTGGCCTACCTTAACCATAGAAAATTGACTTATAGAGTGATGATTCCTCCACTTATAAGCACTTGTTCAGGTCATGTATTATCCTATGTGGGATTTTTAACACACTCATCTAAATCATGGAAATAAATGGTGGGTGGCCCGATAACGGAAACTTGATAGCAGGTGGCGCACCGGATCTTAAAAAAAACTTTCATACCATGTTAAAAAATGTGGTTGGACCTACCTCAACCATAGAAAATTGGCTTATAGAGTGATGATTCCTCCACTTATAAACATTGTTCAGATCATATGTTGTCCTATGTAAAACTCTTAACAACAAGGATTACATGCTCAAAAGATATAGAAGTGAAGACTATAGAAGGTATGTTATTTGTGCAACCTGTATCATCTACTAAAAATAAGTAGGTCATAAATTCATTTTTCTAACTTACTTATCCATAAGATGTAAATGTCTACCCTAGTAAGACTCAAAAGTATTCTAGACATGAGATTTAACGTGGAAAATTCGTTGTTATGGGAAATGGTTTGTGTGCATTATGTTTTGTCTATTGGATCGGGTTATAGCTCAGAGTCGATAGAGCTCTCCTTAATTCTCAAGTTGTCCATAGAAAAAAATCGAGTTAAGACAAGAAATGGACCAAATCGACTAAGTCATCTAAGAACCAACTTGGAAGGAATATTTGAATTATGGTGTATTGGACAACACATTCAAAGAGCATTTATGATCATAATGGGAAAGAAAAGATAGACAATGGAACATTGGCTATAATTAGGGGTGTTCAAAACCAAATCAAACCAATAGAAAACCGCAAACCAAACTAAACCGAAACCGCAAAAAATCGCATTTGGTTTGGATTAGTTTGGGTCATTTTTTAACAATACTGCATGCTTTGTTATTTCAGGGATGGATCCTACAACACTTCCCTCGCATTTATGGATGGTCACTTGCTGAGGGTTATACGGAGGATATGTCGTGTGCCTGTGCATATGAGCCGCTCAGAGGGAACCAGGCGACACTATCGTTTCGGGTTTACCTGGACCGGATAGTGAATGAGGACATTCACTTCAGTGCCTACGCCGACCACCGTGAGACGATAATGTTTGATGAGGTTTCGTTGCTTACATGTTGGTTGGCCTGTGGGACTCACGAGACAGCTCCTTATATGCTTGAGCGGGTGATGCGTCAGTTCGAGTTTACTCAGACCATTTCTCAGGATCCTGTTGTACGTGCTCCTCCGACAGTGAAGAGGAGGGACATTGATGCTTTGTTTGATGATTTCGAGAATCATATTGTACTTGATGACGCCAGGAGTATCGTGGCTCTAGACGACTAGAGTTACGAGTACGGTTACATGATATGGTTCTTTAGAGTGTCTCACCCATACATGGTAGAGGATGCTCCAGGGAACCTACCCAAGCCAGTTCATCAGGAGATCCTAGAGGAGTAGGCGAGGAAGGATCATGCTCATGATGTGTTGCCTAGGTGCTGTCGTATTATGGAGCTTGCTAAGGATGACATTGACAGAGGGCTATTTCCTAACGAATTTGATGTCATAGGAGTTTTGGAGGCCATTATGGCAGAGACTCAGGGTGCCCTGTTATACAGAAGACAGCAGAGGGACGCCTCGAGGGTGACAGGCCGGCTCATCATCCGTTATATCCAGTAGTTTAGGTTGATCATCAACCTGTATTTTGATTTTAGTTTTTTGATTTCGTATTGTATCAAATTTGTATTTTGGATACCATTATTATGAAATGCATTTTAGATAACATTTTTGATCTTTTATTTGATTTATAAATTGTATAATCTATTAAATTTCTAATTTGTATAACTTTTTCAATTATTGCTTTTATTCAATTTTTCTCCTAATTGTCATGCCCAGAACCGAAAGTATACATCTGGTATAAAACTATAAGTGTACTTCTGATTTTAATTCAAAAATTACAGAAAATGGTGCACACCATAAGTATACTTCCGCTTTTAGAGGATTTTAGAGGGGCATTTTCGAAAATACATAGGATTTAATTCTAACATATGGAGTGGATTAAGAAATTCTCTTAAAAAATGTATCTCTATAATTTACATTCAGATGCATTTTTTGTAATTATTCTCATTACGATAGGACCAGGATTTGTTTGAAATTGCATCTCCAAAATCTAAAGTTATTATTGCAATTTTACAAGGGCGTGATAGCAATTCAGATGGTGAATTAAGTATTTCCCTTATTTTGGAAAGAGAAAGGTCCGTTTTCTTTTTTAAAAAGATAAAAACACCATCAAAATCTATGAAGGTTTTTCTTCACTCTAACATGAATTCACAATCACATGTATATGTTTAATCAAAAAAAGAATATCAAGTTCATGACATCAATAAACATATATTGACAATTTATGCCACCAAAAGGAATGCTTTTAAAAACACAAGACTTTTGGCACAGAAATGAGAAATCTAAACCATAATCTACAAACCGACAGCAAGTTGTTCACTAAAGTTCAACCAATTGTCCAATCAAGTTGTTGATTTAATCTCAATCCAGTTGCATCTCTTAAAGTCACACATTAAATGAGATAATTATTTCAAACTTGAAAAAATGCAAATAATACAATCATTGTCTTCAACACAGCATGCTGCATTATTGGTTAAGTTAGTTTCTTTGGTTCAACCATCACTTTTGTGAAAATGGAAAATACCAGAACTACATTCTTGACCATTAAGGTTTACCAACAGCATTTAAATGGTTATACAACAATAACAGTCTCTTAGAACACTCAAAATTTATCATATATTATAATAATGGAAAAAGTTATAACTTCAAGAATTGATACACCTACTACTAGTTCAGTTAGGTAGTGAGTGATTAAGTATATCACTTCAATAAGTAACAGTTCATGTCAAGATCCTACAAAGTAGTAATAATAATCAAGCTGAAGTTGTTTCTCAAACAGCTTAATTTCTTATACATGCAGTGAGAAAAATAATAAATTGGAAGGTAGAGGGTGATTTTAGGTAGGTATTGAGAGAACAAATCGACAGATAGAAAATAGTAATATAGCCTATTTAACCACTTAAATTTGACTAGATACACTTTTACAAGTAGAGGAAAGTGATGCTTAATAATATTAATTACTACACATTGATGCTTCATGATGATGATCCAAACAAGGCACATTGCTTTCTTGCATGAGGGGGAACCAGCTTCACCAGCATCTCGGCCGGAACTCCCTTGAGCTCTGCATTAGAGTAGCAAGCGATATCGGTATTAGTAGAGAAGTTCAAGAGAGATAACACGATTAGAGAATTTTTTCGGGAATTAGTTTTTTTACCCGTGACTTTGAAGTTGAATAACGGGGGAAGGAAGCGTCCATTTGGTAACCTAGTGTTTGGATCCCGCAGCTCGTCAAAGAATGGATGAACCAGTGCCTCCAACTACATCACATCACGCAAAATTTAGTTTAAGATAACATTCAGTTGGAGGAGATCAACATATCTTATATAAGCATATACTCACAGCAGTGCTTCGAAGATTTGGAGAATATTGCAAAAGTCTTGAGACAAGATCCACGGCTTCAGGTGGCATTCGCTTGTGAAAGATCTGATGACGAGGGATCAAATGTTCGATTAGTTTCACTAAACAACAGTCTATTTAGTAAAAACGGACAAACAAACATTACGTACCTTGTGCCATGGATGAGCTTTGATTTGAGGAAATTTAAACTCGGTATAATTAGGATTCATACACTTGATTTCTTCCCTTGTTGGAGTACCTAAAACCTACAAGCGTATTCCACGAATCTTCAGAACCAATGAAATAACATCACTTAAAAATCGATAAGTTCAAGCAAGTTGCAATTGTATAAAACATCTTACCTTGATAATTTCCACAAGTTGGTCTACACCACTCTCACCAGGAAAAAGCGGCTGATAAGAAAAGAAATCTGTCATTAGTTTTGGTACTCGCATGAATTGTAAATGTAACTGGACCGTATGTACATGCAGAAGCTAGATATCTACCTGACCAAGCAAAAGTTCACCGAGTACGCAACCAGCTGACCAAATATCAATTGCTGTGGTGTACTCGGTTGCGCCAAATATAAGCTCAGGAGCTCTATAGTACCTAGAACAGATGTATGATATGTTCGGTTCACCTTTAACCTGCAAATGATAAAGCAATTAGCCCTGATAAAATATCATCTAGTCATTGAAAACAAACAATATGATTTCGAGGTTAAGAATAAACGAACCAAGACTTTAGCACTTCCGAAATCACATATCTTCAGTTGGTGAGAGTGAGGATTGACCTGTTGTGAGACAATTTGCCAAAGAAACAACCAAAAATCACTATCTCCATTATTGTATTCATATTCACTTCAAATAGCATAAACTATAAAGAAATCAAACAAGTAGCAAGTAAATATACCAGTAAATTTTGAGGTTTAATATCTCTGTGACATACTCCAATACTATTGTGAATATAAGCAAGTGCTCTGCAAATCTACACAATAAAAAGAGACGAGATTATCAGAACCAACGAAGCAATATAAACACTGACTTTCACAATATCTAGTTAAAGATTAACTAATTTTTATGTAGTACGTAGAAATATACCTGGTAAGAATAAAGTTTGACATATATCATAGGCATTCTTTGATTCATTTTGTTGTAGTGTCTGATCACACGACTAACCGTCTCCGGAACATACTCAAGCACCAAGTTAAGATAAAGCTCGTCCTTTTCAGTCGTCGAGAAGAAACAATGCTTCAAAGATACAACATTCGGGTGGTCCAAAAGACGCATGGTTTGCAGTTCCCGGTTCTTGTACCTCTTGTCTTGAAGAACCTTCTTTATCGCCACAGTTTCTCCCGTCTCCAAACACTTCGCCTATCATAACAAAAGCCCAACAACAAATTAATATCAATATACATATCCATCCAAATAGATTTCAAAGCTAGCAAAAACAAAGAATACATAAAAGACTAACTAACCTGAAAAACTACACCGAACGATCCATGTCCAACTACACGCTCAGCCATGTAACTTATGGTCTAAAATCATAAAACCAAATTTAAGTTCAACAATTTTATAGCAGTTCAATAACGATCAAAAACGATAAACCAAACACACACAAACCTGCTTTGGCTGGCCATTTTTACCACCAATGGTAGTGACAATTATATGTCCAGTTTCAGTTCCATTTCCATCTACAACCACAGTAGCAGCTTCCATTTCCTGCATTCAAATTCAGATCAACAAATTTCATCACAAAAATACCACATTCACTCAACCAAATACTTAATCAACAATCAACTGTTAGTTGATCCAGTGGTAATTGCTGTTGGACTCGGTAGGGAGTATCACCGTTCGATCAGGAGGGACTAGAACCACGTGATATCAGAACTGACCCCGAACCGAATTAGTCGGCCCGTAAAAACAAAACCAAAAAACTTAATTTACAACAAAAAATGCATAAATAAATAAATTCTTTAAACCTTATCATCTCTAATCTTCATGTCATTCATTTCCTCAGGCAACTTCTCAACACCAACCAAACTTGCATTCTTATCTACAAACCCACAAACAGGTGCAACACCACCTGAAGCCATCATCAACACAGTTTACAAATCTTCAAAAGTGAACATCAACACTTCAACTTAAACCCTACAAAAAATATCAAAAATATCAAAAACTGCATCAAATTTCAACAACTCAAATCAAAACCCTAGCAAGAAAAAAAATGAAGCATTAGTAACTCACCAGAGAGCATCAAAGGAAGCACTGGATTGGATCTAGGTGTAGGTGTAGGTAGTTGTGAGTATGAATGGAAGTGAAAAGCGTGAGATTCGGAGAGAAGAGACAAAGAGAGAAAGAGAGAGAAAAAAGACAAATGGAAAATAATAATTGAGTTGAACTCAATTGGTGTGTATATGTATCTAGTCAACACAACACAACACAAACATCTATGTCTTACTTTTGTTTTTGTTTTTCCTTTTCAATAAAATCTAGTCTTATCTCTTTTTCTACTTTTTGACCATTCAACATTATTCATGAGTGATTTTTAAGATTGAGTAAATTATAATTTTCATCTCTATTTTAATATTAAAAATATCAAAAAAAAATTGAACATAAGTTTTCAACAAAATGTTTTTATGTTGATTTCCTTAAAAAATGGGTTGAATGCATTTTTTTTAGCATATTTTTCAAAGTTTAAAGATATTAGTTTCAATGAATATCATGAGTTTTTTTTTCTGGAAGAAACAAAATCGTAGTAACTTATGGCAAAAATAATAGTATTTGATAATAAGGTCAGCAATATTTATTTTATTTGATAAACATACTTTATAAGTAATAATTTTTAAACTTTATTTTTTGGTATTTTGATAATTATGGTCAATAATATGGTTAAAAATAATAAAATATATGTAAAATAATTATTTAAATATATATATTTTCCTTAATTAATAAAAAAGATAAAATGATTAAAAACACAATTCTAATATTTGTGTTATAAAAATATTTTTCAATTTTTCTTATTTTTGTTAAATATATTTTACTCTTGTATAGTGAGATTTGATTTGTCCCCTTTTAAAAAATATTGACAATAAGTTGCAAAATCAAAATTGTAGAGAGATTTGATTTACCTCCTTTTAAAAAAAATTCGCAATAAGTTACAAAATCAAGAAGTGATTTGCTTACCAGCAAGCCAATGCATGTTTCATTATTATTCTTGAGAATGAATTATATATTTAGTAATGCTACATTATATAATATGTAGCAATGGTACATTAAATTTAATGGTATATTTTTTTAATAATAGTATATATTATATATATTTAATATTAATAATATATTATTTTATTTATTGTTTTAATAATTCATTCCAATTATTTTTTATTTTTTATAAAATAATATTTATTACCTAAAATTTATGTAAATAATTAGTATTCAAAAAATAAATAATTATTGAAAATGTGCTTAAAATTTTCAAATAATATTTAATAATACATTATTAATAATAATAATTATTAAATATTATTTATAAATATTTAATAATTATTTACATATTATAAAATATATTATTTACGTAAATTAATTTTAATAAATTATTTATTTAAACAATTATTAAATATTTACGTAAATAATATTTAATCATAATTATTTAATAATAACATTTTAATAATTTTAATTAATTTTAATAACATTTTAATAAATTATTTATTTAATAAATTATTAAATATATACTTAAATAATATATTTATTAATTAAATAATTTATTAAAGTTTTATTAATTAATTCAAATTTATGAAAATATATTAATTACCAATTTATTAATAATAACATTAATCTAGTATAATCTATTAATAAATTTATTTTAATGTTTACAATTTATTAATTAATAAATTTTAATTAATGTTAATTAATAAATTTTAATAAATTGTTAATTAAAAAATTATTGACAAAAATTATTTAATAATATTTTTAAATATTATTAAATAAATAATTAATTAAAATGTTAATAAAATTAATTAACATTAATTAAAATTATTAAACTATTATTATTAAATAATTATTATTAAACATTATTTACATAAATAAATTTTATTAACAAATTTTATTTAATAATATTTAATAATTTAATTTAATAATTTATTAAATAAATAATTTATTAAAATGTTAATAAAATTAATTAACATTAATTTAAATTATTAAAATGTTATTATTAAATAATTATTATTAAATATAATTTACGTAAATAAATTTATTTAATAATATTTAATAATTTTATTTACTAATTTATTAAATAAATAATCTATAAAATGTTATTAAAATTAATTAACATTAATTAAAATTATTAAAATGTTATTATTTAATTATTATTATTAAATAATGATTATTAAATATTATTTAGGTAAATTAATTTTATTAGCAAAATTTATTTAATAATTTTATTTAATAATTTATTTTTTCAATACTAATTATTTACGTAAATTTTAGGTAATACATATTATTTAATAAAAAATAAAAAAATAAAAAATAATTGAAAAAAATGATTAATTAATTAATAAAATAATATATTAATAAAATGTATAATGTACCATTGCTACATATTATATAATGTACCATTACTACATATAGAATTCATTGTCAACAATAATAATGAAACATTCGTTGGCTTGGTGGTAAGTGAAGCACCCCTTATCCCTTATGACCTTGCAACTTATTAATTGGTCATTTTTTCATGTACTCCTAAATCAATCCAGCATAGCGCGTCACCTAGGAAGATTCTCCACGCTCTGTCAGCCAAACATGGAATAAGGGTGACTGGAAACAGAATCTTTATTTTATAAGGGCCGAAAAGAATATTTTTTTAAAAGAGGGGTAAGTCGAATCTCGCTACTATTGCAGGGGTAAAAGATATTTAACCCTAAAGCAAATTAATGTACGAAAAACAGAAGATAGTATTGTTAAAGCAAAATACTCATTTTAGTCACTTAATTATATCTTTGAGTTCACATTGGTCCCTTAATCTTTTTTTCGTGTCATTTTGGTCCCTTAACGTTCAAAAAGTTTCATTTCAGCTTTTTTTGTCAAATTAGCAACGAAAAAACTTTAAAATCGGTCGCTAAATTCGTCGCTAATTAAACAAAAATGATTAAAATGAAACATTTTAAAAGCTAGGAGACTAAAATGACACAAAAAAAATTAATTGACCAATATAAATCCAAAAATATAATTAAGGGACCAAAATAAATATTTTGTCTATTGTTAATCACATTAGTAACATAATGTGATTAAAATATCTCATTTTACATTTGCATAACATATTTCAAATAAATAAAATGAGTTTTTTATATCCTTCTTCTTATTTTATTCTAGACAATAGTTTTCTAGAAGTTAATAGTATTTTATTTTCATGAGTTTAGTGTTTTTTAAAATTTTTATTTTAAAATGTTTGAATTTAAAATGTATACTGATGGCGGAAGAAAAGCGAAATTTACTATTTTGACCTAATCCTTTTCTTCCTTTTCTATTTGTTTCCCAAATCTTCACCATGGACGAATGCTTATTTCTATAAACAAAACCGCAAATTTTATCTAAATCCATTTGATACAAGATGATGTTATGTTTAACAACAAGTGAAATTAAGAGACGAATAGACTCTAATCTGGCAACTGGTGTAAAGGTTTATATATAGTCGGTCCCTTCTTGCTGACTATAACCTTTTGCAACTAGTTGAGGCTCGTTTCTTACCACATCTCCTTTTTTATTTAGCTTGTTTCTGAAGACCCATTTGGTTCCAATCACACGAGTTACTTTGGGTCTTGGCGCAAGATCTCACAAATCATTGATGGAGCATTGATTCAACTCTTCTTGCATAGCCAAAATCCATTATGTGTCTAGAAGTGCTTCATCAACAGATGTAGGCTCTACAAGGGACACCAAACTCATAAGCGTTTATTTTGAAGGTTTGAAGAAGGATCTAGGTATGACTGATTCAGATCTATCACCCAGAATTAATTCTTCAAAATGTAAAGATCTGATTTATGCATACAATATTCATATGCATCCAATTACTCAATGTTATCTTATCTTTGTGGCCTTTCTCTATGTGGAGAATCTACATTATTGGCATGATTGAGCCTAGAGCTTCGAACAAGCATCGTTTTATTCTGGTGGCTATTGATTACTTCACCATGTGGGTTAAAGCAACATCTTATACTAATGTGACCAAGTATGTTATAGTCAAGTTTATCAAGAATCAAATCATTTTCAGGATAGTACCCTGAGTAAGATTATTACTGATAATGGCTCGAACATGAATAATAAGATGATGGATGAGTTGTGTGAAAGCTTCAAGATTGAACATCTTAATTATTTGCCTTATAGACCCAAGATGAATGGGGTTGTTGAAGCTGCTAACGAGAAAAATTAAGAAGATCCTATAGAAGATGGTTGTGACTTACAAGGATTGGTATGAGATGTAACCTTTTCCTTTGCATGGATACTAGAAATTCGTCTGCAATTCAACAGGGGCAACCCATTTCTCTTAAGTGTATGGCATGGAAGAAGTGCTCCCCGTAGAGGTTGATATCCCATCAATGCGAGTATTGATTAATTCTAAGTTGACAGAGGCTAAATGCTGTCAAAATATATACGATTAGTTGAATTTAATTGAAGAGAAAAGAATGATGGCTTTGTGTATTGGTCAATTATATCAGAAAAGAATGAATCGTGCATTTGATAAGAGGGGATTATCCTCGTGAATTAAGAGAAGGAGACCTCATGCTAAAAGGATCTTGCCTCCCTACAATGATTATCATGGCAAGTAGACTCATAATTACTAAGGCCCATATGTTGTTAAGAAATTCTTCTCTATCGGTGCTACGACTCTTACAAATGAATGATGAGGAGCTCCCACGTCTAGTGAATGCCAATGTAGTTAAGAAATACTTTTTCTAAATAAATAAAAGAATAGCTCGCTAAGTTGAGAACTCGAAAGGGCGACTTAGATAAAAATGAGCATCTCGGTGGACTGAAAACCTAAAAGGGTGATCCAAGAAAAAGTTAGAGACATAAACAGAAATAATTCATCCCGGTAGATTGAAAACACTAAAGGGTAATCTAGGAAAAAGTTATGGATTATTACAAGTAATTGCATCAGGCAAAGCTTGATCATTCAAAGCAACATCACTCATTTATCAGGGATTATGAGTTCAGTCATTCTCAAGAGAAGCTTGATTACAGGAATTCAAAGTTGTTAGGGTGAATAGTGGTCATTGTATTTCAATGTAACCTTTTCCTATTTACCATTTTCCAAACTTTGTAATCATATATGAACTTACACCATTTGCGAACTACCATCCTATTAAAAAAATTTGGAGCCTTTGTTCAATTGATTTCAAGTATTCTATATTTGTTTCTTTTGCAAAAATTTCATTTATTTTTTATCGTATTTTTTGAAACAAAAATCTTAATGATAATCATGTTTTTAAAATATTAATTTTCTTTGACTCATGAACAAGATTAAAAGGAGTGTTGGCAGTTGCTTCAACAACGGTTGAATCTCAAAGTGCAAAACTTAGTGAATTCCCGACATGGTTATTCTTGTGTTTTTCCATAGTTATCTCCAGCTTGACATTTTAGCTTCCCTTGTAGAGTGTGGGCTCTTTTTGATGGTTTGCTTGCGATAACATGATTGTTGATGCAAGTTTCCTAGCTAAGCAGAAGTTATTCCCAGCAGGGTTAGTGTAGGCTCAGTATAAGTCTCTCCCTCAATAGGACTGATCTTTATGGCGTTCCTTTGATCATTCCTCAACAGATCATTGTATCCCCTAAGCAAGCTTTTATGCAAAGTTTACGTCTCTAGGAGACAATTGTTGACGAAGATTTATCATGATTATCCACGACAGGTCTCCATTTCTCGGAAGAGAAGTTTGCAAGTTTTAACGACGATTGCATTGACTTATGTGAGCTTCCCTATTAACATAAGTTTTGTGAGATTATTTGTTTGAGAAAATTTATGAAAACAATTTATGATATTATTCATTAAAAAAATTAGTTTATTTTCATGATTTCTTAAATATAACTAAGATTTAATTTTGTATTTTAACTCAAAATATAAAAAAAATTATAATATAATAATAAATTTGTTAATATTTATTTAAATATATTGGGAAGATAAACTATTTTTATGACTGACAATCTAATATTTTTAATTAAATAGACTTATAAAAAACCACAAGATTTTTCTATTTTTTTAAAAAAAATCTAACCTAATTTAGATAAGTGTAGGAATAGGATTGGTCAACTCTAACATTGTTAATCTTATGTTTGATAAAAGATTAATAGTTTACTTGAAATTTTTTATTGTCAATCCAATGATACAATCACTATTGATTTTCAATGCAATAGAATATGATAATTTTTTATTCTACCTAATGCTCAAAAAAAAGATTATTTTCAATTCTGAAATTTTCCTTCGAAAACCGAAAATGCATTTCCGGTTCGCACCATATATTTTACAAAAATAAGTCAAATGTGATTTAACCTTTCAAAATGTAAAAAAACAAAATCGAAGATATATTGTCGGTTCCATACCGATATTATGTTTCTGATTTTTAGAGCGGGAATATTGTTTTTTCAACCACCTTGTCATTTTGTATATAACCGGAAGTATACTTCCGGTATTATGAAAAATTCATAATGCTTAAAACATAACAGCATTGTTACCTTCAATCAAACCATTTCTTCTTCTTCTTTCTATAAAACCTCTAAAAAAACTTCTCCATTCTCAATCCATTTTTCCACTCTAAATCCTCGTCTTTGTGGTTCGTCATATCAAAAGAAACTCAAGAAAGTGGAATTTAAGATAAAGATTATTCATTTCAATCTTCACTTTTGTGGTTCATCATATCAACCGTGAGCTGGAGAATGACGCTGATATACGGGCTGTGTGGATTACTTTTACCCGTTTTGAGGAGAAAGTTCTGATCAAGCTAGATGCGACTATTTCAAGATCGATCAATGATATTGTCAGGATGTTGCAACGTCTGCGTGGATATTGATTTGTAATGTTTGACTTATGTTAAAATCCTTAATGTATTTTCTATGTTTATGTTATGAATTGTATTTTGAGTTTGTGATATTGGTGTTATTCAATGATGCGTTAATTTTTTGGTTTCTGTGTAGCACAAAACCAGAATTACTTCTTTGGGTCAAAACCGAAAATTAAATTTCGGTTGAAATGTATAGTTTATCAAATTTTGGTGCGCACTGGAAATATACTTTCGGTTTTGAGGGGAATTAAAGAAATTTTGTGTGGTGCATAAGAAAATCATGGGGTGGAATAAGAAATTCTCAAAAATATGTCAAATTGTTTGTTTCACTAATGTCTCGCATATCAGACAATTCTTATTTAAAATGGTAGTCATTGGCGGGCCTCAAAACTGTATACCTGACTCTAGAGGATTTAACATGCCACCCCTTAAATTATAAGTGGTACCTCCCAATTTGATTTATTCCAAAAATATCCTTGAATAAATTAGGGGATGTGCGAAGAAATTTCCGATTTCGTTTTGAAATTTCTGGTAATTGTTTTTGAATTTTCGATAGTTTTGCGAAATTTCTGGTTTTTTTTTCTAGAAATTTTAAAATATACTAAAATTTTCGATAGTGTAAAAAAATTTATTTTTTCCCCAAAAAGTGAAGTACAAATATTTTTCCGAATTTATTTTTTAGAAATTTCAAAAAAATCAGAATTTTCTTGAAATTTCTGACACACCCCTAAAATTTATGGTAAAATTCATGTTTTTTCGATTTTTTTTCCAGAAATTTCAAAAAAATCAAAATTTTCTTAAAATTTCTAGTAAAACTCATATATTTTTTAAAAAACTTTAGTGATTATTCACAAATTTATAATGATAAAAATATACATAACGAGGTGTGTCATGTATAAATATGGGATGTCATGTTAAATCTTCCTTACTCTGGCGCTATTTCTCAAAGACTGACCATAAATCACCCTTTACTTTATAAAGACATTTGTTTCTCCTAGTTTTAATTTTAAAACATGTATTAATTTTAATTATTGTGATGGAGATAGATGACATGCTAGCTAATATATTGTAAAAATAACAAAAACAAGTTTTTTTGGCATTTTTATTGATTTTAAAATATGTGGCACCTTTGTTCCCATCAATAGTTTATTAGGGGTGTTCGCGATGTGATTTAAGCAGTTTTGACGCTAAAAATTATCTAAATTGCAAGAGAAAAAGCGTATAATTTGGTTTGGTTTGGTTGTGAAACGACTGGTCAAATCATCATCTGATAGTATATCAAAGAAGTCGTCATTGAACGTTTCTTATCCCGCAGAGGGAAAGGAAAACATCGAGTAAACATGAGAGTGATAAATCATGGTCTAGCGACCGATAGATCAGGTAAGGGAGTCGATTACGCGAGGGGGAAATGTTAGCACCCCACACGTCTGTAGTACTCTACGAGATCCACTTTTGGTTACTCTAATCTAAGGGTGTAAAATATATGTCTAAAACTTAATGCTAAGAGAGAGGGAATGAAAAATGAAAAAGAAATGCGGGGAAAAGAAAGAAATATTTACAAAGTTGTGCTCGTTCAGGCCCCGCGACCCGATGCCTACGTATCCTTTTTAAGGAATCACAGCGTCGTAGTTTGGCTCACATTTTTTGTTGGTTTTGTATTTTTTATGAACAATGCTAGCAAAGTGTGTCCCTTTTGAAAAAGGTTTAAAAATTGGAAGCCACATGACAAAAATGTTTGAGATGTGTTAGGATTTTTTGTATGGACGATGGTCCATTTACTTGCAAAAAGTGTTTGAGATTTAGATCACACGAAAGTCTATGGATGAAAAAATGATAATGACGAGAAGAAACTCGCTTATCACTTCCCCACTACTTAAGGCCCATGTTAGTGTAATCCTCGTCATGACATTATTAAATGTCTTTTCAAAGTTTTTAGAAGAAAAAGAAATTTTAGTTTTAATGCACATGCAAAAGGGAAAGAAAATTTCTAAGGGGGGGCTACCCTAACTTCTAATCCTATTATTATCATACACGTAACCTTATGGTTATGATTTACAAGAGGGGGGTTGATTCCTATCTACACTAGTCTACTTGAATGTCTATCTTAACATCTAATGGATCCTCTTCATGGAGAAGGGAGAAGCCAACCCTAAGGGGTCATAGTAAACCTCAAAAGAGGGAAGAAGATCATGCAAAACTGTTATACCCCAAAAAATTTCCCTCATACTTCTCAAGACATTTCACATGTCCATGCTCAAGGATTTCACAAGAGTTGACCAGACAAACCCTCTCCTAAGCAATCAACCCAAACTAGGATTTGGCCATTCTCAAATCAAGGTAGGCCTCTAACACTTCAAGTGGTCATCATGCCTCACCATATGCTTCAAACAATCTCCATGTCAAGTTTCAAGCCTTACAAGTTAAGTTTTCTCAGACAATTGCTCAGATGGTTGAAAATCAGTTGTATTGGACAAAAAGTCAACTGTGGTCAACATACAGTAAAACTTCATAATTTTTGGTCAACATCAATATTTTGAAGTGATATTCATCATTTGATCAAGGGTTGACCATGATTCGTCAAGAAAAGTCAAGAATTGATCAAAAGTCAAAGTTTCTAAATTGGGCTTTCTCAGACAAAAGTCAACAGAACTTTGACCAAGCATAGCTTTCACATACTTTATCAAAAAAAATTCCACCACAGCTCATTTTGAAGAGAATTCAATTCTCTACAACTTCATGTCTCAAAAGCTTGGGTAGAAAATGCCTCATTTGGAAGTTACGGATCAAAACATTACAGGTCATTTTAAAAGTCAACAAAAGGTCAACTTTTTGTAAATAAGTGTTCATGAGCATGGAAACTTCAATGAAGATGAAACAAAAAAGGTTGTTTAAAAGACATCTTGAGCTTTCTAAAAAGTCCAAGAACACCCAAAAATGTTAAAAATTGAGCAAGATACACCTTGTCCAAGTTGAGCATTTTTTAGGAGGTGCACAAAGAGAAATACTTGAGAAAACCAAAAAAATTTCAAATGGGCCTAACTTTTCTTGATTCAAACATGTTCCTTAGCTGAATTGGAACCTCCAAGCCCAAAGCCACGAATTTATCTTTTATTTTTTATTTATTTTGGATTTTTAATCATTTAAGACCAATTTAATTAAAATAAAAGATAGAAAATCAAAAATTAATTGCAAGATGGATTTTCTCTCATCCTTGAGGTCCAAGCAAGCCATTTAATCTGATTATTTTGAAATAATCATGATTGGTAATGAGATTTGATTGAAATTGGCTCAAAAAGAAAATATTTGATTTGATTCCAAATCAAATAATTTCTCATTGATTGGCTTGATTTTTTCTTACAATTCTTGACCTAATTCCTTACAATATAAATACATGATACTACATGCACAAAGGACGAAATTTTGACCTAAAAGAACCGTAGAAAGCTTCAAAAAACTGTGTCTTGCAAGCTACTAGCAGCTGTGGTTTTGCTCCAATTCAATCCATTCCAAGCCTTGCAATCGATTGCTGGAAGTCCCTTGAGTCGATCCAGATACTCACAAGCAACCAAAACACTCAGAATCACCAGAACACAATCACGGTTTGTTGGTTTCTAACTCAAAATCGTTTTCTAATTTTTACACAAAATCATTGGAATTTAACCATGTTTTTGTGTTTGTGATGAAGTTTCGATCGTGTCTGCATAGTTTAATTGAAGCTTAGATACCAAACGAAGGATTCACCAGGGCTAGGTTTTAAAACCTTGAATTAGGGTTTTCGTATTTAGGATAAACTGGAAGGAACCAAGGGCACCATTGTGTTCAGAACCTTGTTTCCAATTGATTCATGGTCTCATATTCCATTTATATTGCATATTTCGTAGTGTTGTGACTTGCATGGATTTAGCCACGGAAAGCAGAAACCGTGGCTATGGGTTCAAATATTTGAATGAAGAAGATGACTCTTGCACGCGTTTTCTGGTTCAATGGTTCCCAGAAATCCATTCCCTTTGTATTCCTTTGTTTCATATTGTTAATAGATAATCCACTCAGCTCAGATGGCAAGGCAGCGCGTGTTTGTTCAAGAGGACATGGGTTCGAACCTTGTCTTTTTACTTAACATTTTGATATTTCAGGTTTCCAGAAGACTCAACGCCCAGAAGCTCTAGCTTCTGGACTCTTTCAGAGGCAACATGCCCAGAAGCTCCAGCTTCTGGCCCTTATTATCACATGCTACGCCCCAGAAGCTCCAGCTTCTGGGCGCATCTTCAGCAGAAAACCCCAGAAGTGTTTACTTTTGGGCATCTCCAGGCCAGAAAAACCCAGAAATTTCAATTTATGGGCACCTCCAGCGCAAGAATCCCCAGAAGTGCTTACTTCTGGGCACGGTCAGCAAGAGGCTTCCCAGAAGCTCCAGCTTCTTGGAGAGTTTCATCCAGAAGCACTCTGACCCTCTTTTCTTATTTTTTTTCTTCATATTTTCTTTTCTTAATTTAATTTCTTTTCAAATAATTTTCTAACACATCAAAAAATCACAAAAAAAATATTTTCTTTTTGCATTTAGGTTAGAAAAATGTTTATTTAATTTTTGACATGAAAAAATTATATTTTGCATGCATATTTTAATTAATTGTTAATTAATCAGAAAATTGACTTATAATTATTTTTCCTTATTAAAGTCAATCCAGAAAATTCCCAAAAAATTATTTTCTCATCTGAATCAGGTTTACTAACATTAAAAACTTTTTCCTAACTCAAAATCTTTTTTCACTAACATATTTTCTATTATTTGCGATTCATTTTCTTTTTCTGATTATTATGTATCTGCATCCAGGTTGTAATAGTTAGGTTAATTTTCTCGCATTTCTTTTTCCATATTATGTAACTGCTCATGGGATGTAATAGCTTAATTAGGATTTACTTTCTGCACTCCTATATTATATAATTGCCCAAAAGCCATGTAATAGCGTAGGATTTACTTTCCGCAATTTACTTTCCGCACCCATATAAACTGTTAGTAATTAGGTGTGTATGGCAAGATAAAAACGAATGTAGATCACTTCTAATTTCAAGATAACTTATCTGAATTCAACACACTCTCTTCACACATGCACCCCCTAGGCTATTCTCTCTCGTTGCCTTTCAAATAAATGGTCAAGTCCCTCGAACGTAGATGTATCCTAGCACCGTTTCCTACAAATATATCATCATAGTCCCTTCGATACAAAGATCATAGTCCCTCGATGTTGCCTACGAATACATGATCTAGTCCCTCGATTGTTGCCTACGAAAAGTGATGACCGTCCCTTCGAATGTGCTAGGATACTCCTACAAGTTGCCTTCTATGACCATCAAATGTCCCTTCGAATGTCCCTTTACATCCAACGAATAGGGTTACCTACCAACTAATGGTATGGATAACGCTATTCTAAAGGAAAGTTAAATAACACGGAAACGACCGTTCTGAGTAGGTAATAAGACTTTTAGTTGCTTGCTCCATCAAAACATCTTTTCACACCTCACACTTTTACAAAGTTAATACACTCTTTCAAAACGAAACATTTCCGAACACTTTGTATACATTCCAGCGTGAATCATTACGAAGTCAAAGCGAAATGCCTTTTCAAAAAAATTTCAAACAAACACACACAGAAAGCAAATTTCAAAGATGAGCTAAAGCAACTAAGAGCCCATAGATAACTATGGATGGAAAGGGTGCTAATACCTTCCCTTTTCATAACCTTCTCCCTTACTCAGAATCTAACGAAGGTCTTTTCCTGTTCTTTTTACCTTCCCTTAATTGGATAAAAGAAAAGTCGGTGGCGATTCTTGCTATTCGCAACATTTGCGATCAAACGGAAAACAATCCAAAGTCAGTTCTCCCACCGTATTACAAAACTGGCGACTCTGCCGGGGAAACACCCTAAAGAGAGAATACCTTAAGGATTTTAGATCACTTTTACTGCTTTCTATTTGACTTATATGCTTTATCTTAAGGGTTGCTTGGGTATTATACTTGTGGGGGATCCTACACCCGGATCCAGGTTTCCTTAGGTAAGTAGCAATAAATCGTCGCGACCGTTAGGCGTATACCAAAACGGTCAACATGATGGCTACGTTAGTGCGACACTTTGGATGTCCCGATGCTCCTCATGTCTAGTTGAGGAAAGTATTTGGCGTCTGTGTGGTGTCACCAACACTAACTCAACTTCTAGAACCCTAATTGACCCATCTTGGCCATTAGAAGGTAGTGAGATGGTCGGCTTTGGTGTAGACTAAGGTTGGTTGATACTCGATGCTACGCTCATTAAGATCCGACTTTTGGGATATTTTCGGTCGACCACTTGGTAGTCGTATTGAAATAAAGCCTACGAGAAAGATCAATGATATGAGATTTCTAGAACCCGGTTACTATTATAGGACAGGATGAACCCACTCAAACTTAGGTAGGATAGACACCTATGCCTCATGCAAGCCTTAAACCTAGGGCTATTGTGTGAATTGCTTGTGATTGCTATCTGTTTAAACATGACATCATAACATTGCATCATCATTTCTAACCATTTCAAGGACCTAGGGATTTATCTTTGCTCTGTTTTGTAGGAATTATGGCTTCCAGAAAGACTATCCGAATCAACTTCATAGGTGTACCTTCTCAACTCAAAGAATTGGTTTCAGAAATTCCTAATCATGCTCAGTTTATCAAAAGACATGGTTATCTGCTTGATTTGGTTATCTTCGGTTTTGAAGAAGATATGATGCACGTCTTATTCCAGTTCTTCGATCCGAAACACCATTTCTTTACATTCCCAGATTATCAGTTGGTTCCTACCTTAGAAGAGTTCTCTAAGCTACTAGGGATACCTACCCTTGATCAGATACCATTCACCGGTTCAAAGAAAGTTCCGAAGTACAAAGACATCGCATCAGCATTACATCTAAAACGCTCAGACATTGAAGCTAATTGGGAAACAAGAAGCGGAGTTAAGGGTTTACTTGCTAAGTTTTTGATAAAGAAAGCTCGAGAATTCCTCAAAGCTATGAGTTTCCATGCATTCGAAGACATTGTAGCCTTGCTAATCTATGGTTTAGTACTATTTCCTAATCCAGATCAGTTCATAGACGTGAACGCCATCAAGATATTCCTCACTCGTAACCCTGTGCCTACTTTACTTGGAGATATTATGAATTCTTTCCACACTCGTACTATCAAACGACAAGGAACTCTCATGTGTTGCATACCGTTACTTTCCAGGTGGTTTATTTCGCACCTTCCTCAATCAGTAATGAAGAACGAACAAAGGTTGAAGTGGTCTCAAAGGTTGATGTCTCTTTCTTATTCAGATATCCGTTGGTGCCTTTTCTCTCAAAAGGATTTCACATTCATTGAGTGTTGTGGAGAATTCCATAACGTACCACTCCTTGGCATAAGGGGAGGTATCACTTACAACCCTTATCTAGCTCTACGACAGTTTGGTTATGCTCGAAGAGATGTTCCTCATGATATGCTTCTCCAAGACATTGTGTTCGACTACAACAGCGATCTCCAGAACTACCGTCGAAGATTTGTACACGCTTGGGGCATGGTAAAGAAGACTGATACCAAGACTTTGGGACACAAAAACTCCATTCCTTGGGAACCTTACCTCAAATGGGTGCGAGCTCGAGCTCAAAACCTCATGATGCCATTTGCACCCGTGTTACCAGTGATTATGGAACCTGTTGCTATCGGTGACGAATCCTATACCGTTCTCCATCCAGACATGCCTACTGATTTTGAAGACTTGAAGAGATCCTGGATTCAACTAAAAGAAGAAAGGGATACATTCGAAGCTCAATGTTATGCAAGCGAGAAGAGGGTACTAGAGTTGACCAAGCTACTTCACGAGGAGCGAAACATCAACGCCTACTTCAACACCAAGAGGAAGCGCCCATGGGAGACTTAGAGTTTTAGGAATTTGTTCTTTTATTTTCCAAACTATCTTTTGTACTTAAAAAGAAAAAGGAAAAGAAAAACTAATAAAAGTTTGTTCGTGCTTGTTTAACAAATTTAAATTCCTAAGCTCCTTGAAAACATTGCATTGCATTACATAAACATTGCATATCATGGCATGACATTTCATAACAGGTACATTGAAGATCGGTTTTCTTATTTTCTCGCTATTTATTAGAGCAGAAATGGCTCTCGAATAGACTGTCAAAGATCTCCAGGCTCAGAATGCTCAATTCCAGGAAATGTTCACCAGCTTGGTCCAAGGCCAGAAAGACTTGAAGAAGCTTATCACCAGAAGGAAGAAAGTCATCGGTGTCCTTAACATGGAAAGACGTCACAAGGGCGGACCTAGGGTGGTCAGCCAGATAGAACTCTCAGACAAGAGCGGTGAAACTGATGGAAGTGTCAAGAACAACGAAGGAAGCCAACGTGGGTCTGAAAATAGAGAAGATGACTATGAGAACGAGAAATATTCTCTTGAGGATGACAAATACAAACAACTTGAAGATTGTCTGAATGCTGTGGAAAATTTGAAGATGTCCAGGCAGAATTTTGATGATTTGAGTCTAGTTCCTGGTGTGGTGATTCCTCGTAAGTTCAAGGTTCCTACTTTTTCCAAGTATGATGGCATCTCTTGTCCGAAGCTGCATTTGAAGTCCTATGTTCAGAAGATCCATCCTCACACTGATGACAGGAAGCTATGGATCCATTACTTCCAAGAGAGTTTATCCGGAGCTCAATTGGAGTGGTATTATCAGCTAGAGAATGCCCACATCCATACCTGGAATGATTTAGCAGATGCTTTCTACAAGCAGTACCAGTACAATGCTGAATTGACACCCACTCGCATGCAACTACAGAGCATGACTATGGGTCGTGATGAGAACTTCAAAGAATATGCTCAAAAATGGAGAGATCTAGCAGGCAGAGTTCAACCACCCTTGTCCAATAGGGAGTTGGTTGATATGTTTATGGGAACATTGACAGGCCCATTCTTCAATCATCTGATTGGAAACTCTTCATCCGGATTCACCAAGCTGATATTGACAGGAGAATGCATTGAAGATGGAATCAAGAGCGGAAAGATTTAGGTAGAGTCATCCTCGAATGCTGCGAAGAGATCTTTTGGTAAGAAAGAAGCCAATGTTGTGTATGGTTAGAAAATCCGGGCCAAAACTGATCGCACTCAATCTGTGGGGGCAGTGGTGATCTCCAATCCCACACCAGCGCAACCTCAACGAGACAATGCGCGTAACCAGAATGCACCACGAAGACAGTTTACAAAGATCAACATGCCATTGTCGCAAGCATTGCAACACATGTTGAAAGCAGAGCTGATTACCTTGAGGGATCCTCCTCAACACATCAACACTTCCTCTCCAAAGTACAATCCTAACGCCAAGTGTGCATACCACTGCAACAGCCCGGGGCACGACATCGACAACTGTTGGGCTCTGAAGAATAAGATTTAAGACATGATTGAAGCCAAAGAAATTGAGTTTGATCCTCCTGCTAAAACTCTGAACGTGATCAACGCGCCAATGCCTAACCACGACAAAAGTTCCAATGCTATTGACAAGAACTCTTATGTTTATGATGTAAACAACTTGACTATTCCTCTAATGACTGTTAAGAAGAATCTGCTGCAAGCCAGTGTCAATCTAGGATGCCTGGAGAATTGTCGTTGGTGCCCATCTGCACCTGACGGATGTGCTTGGTTGAGAAGGCATATTCAATGCATGATGGATAACCGAGAAGTGCTATTCTGAAACCTTCACCTGTGGAGATTTTGTGTGAAGACATGTCTAAGAATCTGAAGATCAAAGATATAAGCGAAGCCGTACCAGAAGTCTGGGATACCTTGGGGCAGCCAAGTGGAAAGTTCGATTTCATGGTGATGTATACCGTTCCTGAAAGCTACAAGATTCCTATTAAATATGTCAAGGCAACCGGATGGGGAGATGATTTCCCAGAAGACTATGTTGATGTAAAGACGATAAGGATCTCCTCTGCCGATCCTACACCTAGAGTGACACCTCTCATCATTACTTCTCCCAGGGCAATTCCATATTCCTCTGACAAAGCTATACCATGGAATTATGGAGCTGAAGTTTACTATCATAGCGTCAAGCAAGACCCGTTAACCATCAAAGATAATACAGTTGAAGCTATCATTCTTGACATCGACAACATTACTGGATCAAGCAAGGTAACTAGAACTGGAAGAGTGTTTTCTCTAGAGATCTCTCCACCAAAAGACACTGCGACTCCAGCTCGCATTCCAACTATCGAACCAATTCCGGCGAGGAAAAGAACCATAACTCATCCCGCCGACAAGTACCAAAGGAAGTTGCTGAAGATACCTCCAAGAAAGAAATGGAGGAAATTTTGAAGATTATCAAGAAGAGTAACTACAATGTTGTGGAACAGTTGGGACAAACTTCGTCCAAGATATCCATGTTGGCTCTGCTATTGTGCTCTGAGGCTCATGCTAAAGCCTTAGTGAAGTTTTTAAAGAATGCTCATATACCGCAAGACACTACTACTGATCAATTTGAAGTTTGTATTGCTAGCCTAGCTGCCAGCAACGATCTAGGCTTCTCTGATGCTGATTTGACTCCTGTCGGAAGGAAACACAACAAAGCCTTGCACATCTCCGTTGAATGCAAGGGCATTACATTGTCTCATGTTTTGGTAGATACCGTTTCTGCTCTGAATATCCTACCAAAGAGTGCTTTCGACCGACTTGATGTTGAAGGATTGGTCTTCTTGCCCAGCGATATAATTGTAAGAGCTTTTGATGGTTCTAAACGAACAGTACTTGAAGAGCTCATTCTACCAGTTAAAGTCGGTTCCCAGACTTTCAACTCCACTTTCTTTGTCATGGACATCCGTCCAGCTTACTCTTGCCTACTTGGACGCCCTTGGATACATGGGGCAGGCGCTGTTACCTCTACCTTGCATCAGAAGCTGAAGTACCCAATGAAGGGGAAGCTTGTTATAGTATGCGGTGAGGAGGAATACATGGTGAGCCATCTGCAGTCATTTCGATACCTCGAAAAGGAAGGTGAATTCTTCGAAACTCCCTGTCAAGCTTTCGAAACAGTTCCAAGAGTCATGCCTGTTGACTCTCTAGTCGCTCCTGAAGTTACACAAGTTCTGCCTAGGATGGCCTCGCTGAAAGATGCTCAAGCTGCAGTTGAAGAAGGAGGTCGTACTATTTGGGGTCAGCTTCCTAATGTTCCTTTCAAGTCCGACAAGACTGGTTTAGGCTTCACCACCAAAGGACAGAAGATGATACGCCACGAACGTGCGGGCAAACTTCCCTTCCACATTAGCAAGAATGGAGTCCATGCTATAGAGGACAACGATAGCGACTTCGACATCAGCGATTGGATCTTCCCAACTCCCGACAACGGACTCAACAATTGGAAGACCGAAGACGTCATACCAATCTCCTTTAGACATGAGTAATTGTTTTTGTTTTTTGCTATGCTTTTTGTTCTTTATTTACATTCAGACAATAAAACTTTAAAGCCTAATGCCTTGCCCGGGACATCACGACTCGTTTGTGAGGGTTATTATTTGTCATTTGCATATTTTCATTCAATAAATTCATTGGACTTTTGCATTTAAGTGTTGTTCTTTCCTTTTACTTTACTACCCCTTCAAAAGCTATGTATTCTTACACACACCCACGTGATACACTACAGATTCACTCCGAATATCGTTGATAACAGCTTTGCTATTGCTAAATATGACTTCGATAATCTGATCTACCAAGCCGAAGACGAAGGTGAGGAAGATTGTGAAGTGCCATGAGAACTTGTTAGATTGCTACAACAAGAGGAACAGGTCATACAGCCACACGAAGAGCCAGTCGAGGTTGTGAATCTAGGTACTAACGAAGATAGAAAAGAAATCAAGATAGTAGCAGGTCTTGAGAACAGTATCAAAGAGAGATTGGTTCAGATGTTACGAGACTATATCGAGATTTTTGCTTGGTCATACGAAGACATGTCAGGTCTAGACATAGACATTGTGGTACACCGATTACCAACGAAAGAAGGTTTTCTCCCAGTAAAGCAGAATGTCCATCGTATGCGTCCTGAGATGTCTTAGAAAATCAAAGCTGAAGTCATGAAGCAGTTCAATGCCGGTTTCTTAGCCGTTACTTCTTATCCACAGTGGGTTGCGAATGTGGTACCTGTACCTAAGAAAGATGGCAAAGTACGAATGTGTGTGGATTATAGAGATTTGAACAGAGCGAGACCGAAAGACGATTTCTCACTGCCTCAATTGATGTTCTAGTAGACAACACTGCTCAATATACGGTTTTCTCCTTCATGGATGGTTTCTCCGGTTACAACCAGATCAAAATGGCTCCTGAAGACATGGAGAAGATTACTTTCGTCACACAGTAGGGCACATTCTACTACAAGGTCATGTCGTTCAGCCTGAAGAACGCTGGCGCCACATATCAACGTGCTATGGTGGCATTATTTCATGACATGATTCATCACGAGATAGAGGTCTACGTCGACGACATGATAACTCGATCACAAACTGAAGAAGAGCATCTCAATCATCTGCGAAAACTGTTTGACAGGTTAAAGAAGTATAGACTAAGACTCAACCCCAACAAGTGCACCTTTGGAGTCAGATCCGGTAAACTCCTGGGGTTTGTTGTCAGTGGTAAAGGTATTGAAGTTGACCCCGCCAAGGTTAAAGTTATCCGGAAAGTGCCACTGCCCCGCACCGAGAAAGAAGTCAGAGGTTTCTTGGGACGACTAAACTACATTGCCAGATTCATTGCACATCTAACTGCAACTTGTGAACCAATTTTCAAACTACTGAAGAAAGATCAAGTAGTGGAATGGAACGATGATTGCCAAACAACTTTTGACAAAATCAAGGAGTACTTACAAAATCCTCCTATCCTGATGCCGCCTGCCAAAGAAAGACCTCTTATCATGTACTTGACAGTATTAGAGAACTCAATGGGATGTGTGTTGGGGCAACATGACGAGTCTGGTCAAAAAGAGTATGCAATATACTACCTTAGCAAAAAGTTTACCGACTGTGAAACAAGATACACAGAGCTCAAGAAAACTTGCAGCGCTTTGGCTTGGGCTGCTCGACTAAGACAATATATGTTGACTCACACTACCTTGTTGATCTCCAGGATGGATCCGATAAAATACATATTTGAGAAACCTGGTCTCTCCGGAAGAATAGCAAGATGGCAAATGATCTTGACCGAATACGACATCCAGTACACTACTTAGAAGGTGATCAAAGGAAGTATAGTAGCCGATCATTTGGCTCACCAAGCCGTAGATGACTATCAGTCTATGTAGTTCGAGTTTCCAGATGAAGATGTTCTACTAGTTACTGATTGCGAAGAACCAGGACCAGACGAAGGACCTGAACCAGGATCCTGATGGACCATGGTCTTTGATGGAGCCTCAAATGCACTTGGAAATGGCATTGGCGCCATCATTACGTCTCCTACAGGAGGACACACGCCTTTCACCGCCAGACTTTGTTTCGGTTGCACGAACAACATGGCCGAATACGAAGCGTGCATCATGGGTATTAAAGCTGCTATCGACTTAAGAATCAAATTCTTACAAGTGTATGGAGACTCGACTTTAGTGATCAGTCAGATTAAAGGCGATTGGGATACGAAACATCCAAATCTCATTCTATATCGAAAGCATGTTTTGAGTCTGATCCCCTACTTCAAAGAAATCACTTTCGATCATATTCCACGAGAAGAGAATCAGTTGGCAGACGCGTTAGTTACTATGTCATCTATGTTCAAAGTCATATGGGACAACGAAGCTCCCCAAAACATCATCAAAAAGTTTGACGAGCCAACATACTGTTGTGAACTTGATGTAGAAGAGAAACCTTGGTTCTACGAAGTGAAGAGGTATCTCGAGACTCAGGAATATCCCGCAGGGGCATCTATCAATGACAAGAAATTCTTAAGAAGATTCGCATCCAAATTCTTTCTTAGCAACGACATCCTATACAAGCGCAATCGCGACTTGTGCTTACTCCACTATGTAGATAAAAAAATGCAGAACAGATCATGGAAGAATTACACAAAGGCGCATTCGGTACCCACTCCAGTGGACATACAATGGCTAAGAAGATTCTGAGAACAGGTTACTATTGGTACACTATGGAAGCTGATTGTCACCGCTATGCTCGGTCTTGTCACAAATGCCAGATATATGCAGACAAAGTGCATGTACCTCTAGTACCGCTGAATGTTTTGACCGCTCCTTGGCCTTTCGCAATGTGGGGCATTGACATGATCAGAGAAATCAAACCTACTGCCTCTAATGGACACCGTTTCATCCTTGTGGCAATTGATTATTTCACCAAGTGGGTAGAAGCATCCTCGTTTGCATCTGTTACCAAGAACGTTGTGGCTCGATTCATCAAGCATAATCTTATCTGTCGGTACGACACTCCCAAAAGGATTATCATAGATAATGGAACTAATCTCAACAACAAAATGATCACCGAACTCTGCACGCAGTTCAAGATCAAGCATCACAACTCTTCTCCATATCAGTCTAAGATGAATGGAGCAGTGGGAGTCGCCAACAAAAATATCAAGAAGATCATACAAAAGATGACAGTGACTTACAAGGATTGGCATGAGATGTTGCCATTTGCTCTCCATGGTTACCGCACTACAGTACGAACATCTACAAGGGCAACCCCCTTCTCTCTCGTATACGGTATGGAAGCAGTCCTACCAATCGAGGTTCAGATACCCTCAACTAGAGTCCTCCAAGACGCAGAGCTAGGCGAGGACGAATGGATCCAGACTCACCATGATCAAATCAACTTGATCGACGAGAAACGACTCGCATCCATCTGCCATGGACAAATTTACCAGAAGCGAATGATCAGAGCATTCAACAAGAAAGTCAGGCACCGAGCCTACCAAGTCGGTGATCTAGTAGTCAAGCGTATCATTCTTCCACAAGGTGATCCTAGGGGCAAATGGACTCCCACCTACGAGGGACCATTTGTAGTCAAAATAGTATTTTCCAGTGGAGCTATGATACTTAGCACCATGGATGAAGAAGATTTCCCTCACCCTGTGAACGCAGACATAGTCAAAAAATACTACGCATGAACGAGACCCGCTAGGTCGACTGGCCTAGGCAAAAATAAGGGCATCCTGGCGAACCAAAAGGGTTCGGGCAAAAGTTAAGGATATATACAAAAAATATATGTACACCCGGCAAGTCGAAAACCTGCAAAGGCGGCTTGGGCAAAAAAGGGTATCCCGGTAGATTGAAAACCCGAAAGGGCGGTCTAGGCAAAAGTTAGGGATTTAAGCGTACGACTATGTCTCGTCCAGATCATCTACCTACAGACTACTGCTATCAACATTCAAGATTCAAATGGCAAAAATCAATTCACTCATTTTCTACTAACAACAAGGAGATGAGATAGTCGAAATATTTGAGCACTAGCATTATTGAAACTCAACGAGATTATTTCCGCATAGCTTTTACTTTTATTCAAACTGCTTGGACATACGCCACCTTTCAAAATTAATGCAAATTCTTCCTTTTACAATGTTAATCTTTATTGTTTTTTGCATAAAGTCCAATAATTGCTTTGAATGATTATATGCATTTGACAAGAAACATCTGTTCACAAACATACGAAAAGAGAACAGAAACAATAATTACTATAGGCTCTAGGAATCGAGATGATGACTAAAGTCATCAATACAATCCCCCACAGAGTCATCACTCTTCCTACAAAGACAAAACTTCTTTGACAAAAACCAACACTTCAAGCTTCATCGCATTAGTCCCCGAGCAACAATCTTAATCAACTTCACCTCGTTACATCAGTCTCCGAGCAGTAACAGTTTATCTCTTATACACAGAGATATTTATCCCCAGCGGAATGTCTCTCGATGATTATCACCCCCGACAACAGCAATATCCAGACTCGAAACTTGGTCAGATAGCACATCGGAGGAACCTACATCTCTCTTATTCCCCAGTCATAGTTTTCAACAAACTTCAGATTCATCACCTCAAGTGATCCTTCGGGCCTTGTCAGCCTTTACGCCCCTTTCAGTGTAGCCACGTTATGTCAGTCTCCAAGCGGTATTCGGAGACTCCCCAGCAAGATCGGCGCACAAGATCCCCAGCGGAGTACCTCCTAGTGGTTATTCTTCCCAACAACTTTAATATCTAGGCTCAAAACTTGGTCAGATAGTGCATCGGAGGAATCAAAAGTATCTCAGGGTTGCAACAACCCTTTTCCCAAGCAAACATCAGAAATCCCCAGCAGGACATTCTCATCTTCTTCAAGATGGATATGTTTTGAAATACCACAACATCTACATTCATACATTCTTCATAAAAATCATAACATGTGCACATATCATTCACGAACATCGTCATATGCTTGCATGCATCACAATCTGCATAGAGCTAACCATATCCTGTCGAGATTTATTTCCCTAACAGGTAAAAGCTGTTTTCCAAATGGAAGGTCAAAGATTAATACCCGAAACAAGACGGGAGAATTATCTGAACGATCGTGAAAGGCTATTTTTCGAACGAAAGGTCAAAAATTAATACCCGAAACAAGACGGGAGAACTATCTGAACAACCACGAAAATTGATTCCAGGCAACAGGTCAAAGATTAATGCCCGAAACAAGACGGGAACCCTATCTGAAAGACCGCACGAATTGTCTCCAGGCAACAGACATTGGATTAATACCCGAAGCAAGACGGGAAAGCTATCCATATTCTACCGATTATCCACCTCGAGAATAACCAAGGCGAAGGTTTATTCTGACTCTCTCTTATTATCAACAACAACTACAGAGTTTAGCGTATGACTCAGTTGCCCCAGATGGCATCTTTAAGCCCATCTCCGACTACTTGTTGACATCTCTCCACCTTCAGAATGCTGCATATTTGGTTGAAAAATCAATACAAACCAATAACCTCATTCAAAGACGAGCGTGAAGTCTAACGTACGACTCAACATCAGCCGCCCCCAGATGGCATCTTAAGCCCATCTCTGTGCTTTCTTCTATTTTCAAAAATACCCACGGAGTCTAACGTATGACTCATTCCCCAACATCAGTCTCTCCTGATGGCATCTTAAGCCCATCTCCGATGTTTCTCCTATTCAACTGACATTCGCGAGTCTAGAATACGACTTGCTCTCCAGCCCAGCTTCTCCAAATGGCATCTATAAGCCCATTCTAGCGCATCATCAACCAACAACGAGTGCAAATTTTCAGGTGTACTCGAGTGTTCAATCATCTTCTACTTTCAGGTCACGAAAGGCAAGCATGTCAATCTAACCCTTCCAGTACAAGAAGATTGAACAGGGGCAACTGTTATACCCCAAAAATTTACCCTCCTACTTCTCAAGACATTTCACATGTTCATGCTCAAGGATTTCACAAGGGTTGACCAGACAAACCCTCTCCTAAGCAATCAACCCAAACTAGGATTTGGCCATTCTCAAATCAAGGTAGGCCTCTAACACTTCAAGTGGTCATCATGCCTCACCATATGCTTCAAAGAATCTCCATGTCAAGTTTCAAGCCTTACAAGTTAAGTTTTCTCAGACAATTGCTCAGATGGTTGAAAATCAATTGTATTGGACAAAAAGTCAACTATGGTCAACATACAGTCAAACTTACATGAAGTAGACTCATCCAATATTACAATACATTTTTTATAGAATTTTTAGACCTAAGAACATCAAGGAACAAAATTCAAACACTTAACTATTGAATAAAACCCTAATTTGTTCTAACAATTATTTTATATGCAAAAAATAATGAAAAATGTAAAAGAAAATTTATGGTCAGTCACTAAATATGAAAATAAGCCTAAGATATTTTTTGGTTAATTTTTGGATGGCTAAAATAATTAAATTCAAATTTAGAAATAAATTAGAAGTTAAATAAAATTTAACATAGAAAGATCATTTTACACCTGACATTGGTAAAAGCGTTGTAAAAGGATTCTATCCATGTTAAATGGGACGCTGACACATTATCATCCCTACCAAACTCATGCCTTAATTGCTTTGTTTTTCAGATGGAAATGGTGAACTTCTAGCCACAATATCTTGCCCGTTTCTTGATGAAATCTTATGATTCTTGAATCAAAGTTTGAGTACTGCTTGAGTACTACAACGTGCTACCAATTATTTCTTGAAATGATGCTATAATCAACAAGAAAATCACACGTGAACATGACCCTATGAACATGGACTTGAAGAACATGAATGCAAACACTCAATTTCAGGTGCTTGATGAAATTAAGTACTTCGAAGCTCGAATTAACCTTTAAACTACAAAGAACATGCTCATGCCCTTAGATTATTCAAGCCATACATGATTAATCTAGAAAATGCATGCAAACATACTGATTCATCAAACATTCCAAACGAGTTGCAGAGCACAAGAGTCATGGAAAATCTCAAACATACACACATCATATCAAAGATCCGGCCAGCTACGTATTGCTAACAAAATTTGAGAGGAAGAAACATGTTGAATGATGAAGGTTAGGGTTCAAGAAACTTACCTCTAATTGGTGAAAAATAAATTCACCAGGGACCTCTAATTCAATAGAGAAACCCTTTGCACTTGTTCATTATCTCTTGATGATGATGACTTGAAGCACAACAAAGCTTGAGGGCAAAGAAAACCAGAGCTTTAATGGCGGATTTCAAGCTTGAAGAGAAAATATGCAGATTTTGATTTCAAAGAGATAACGCGTGTGTATGGCTTTGTGAGGCTCAAGAAGCTTATATAGAGTGAGGAGGTGAGGGCAAAGTGGTCACTCCAAGGTTTTAAACCGTTGTAGGGCAGTTCAGGAAAAATCTGTCAAAAAATGAATGTTCTATGGCAGCTTGCGTTTTATCTTGTAAACTCCCTCCAAGCCATGCATTTTGATACTCATTTGATGAATAAAATAAGGCTGCAACGACCACTTATGCTGAGCTGGCTTGTACAAGGTTGTGAAGTGAAGAATCCAATGCAAGTCACCTATTTTAAATGTGGTGTAGATGCAATGTGTACGCATGCATGACATGCATTTGTTTGACCTATTTTGGGAAATATAAGGAAGGCAATGGTGACACTAGCTCAAGCACGATGAAAAGCTCATAATGCAACAAAACTCATCATTTCTGGCTAGATAGCAAGACATGCTGACCACGTGACTTGAGACCTCCAAAATTTGAAAATGGCTCGTGCATTTTTGTTGTTTGAGAAGCCTTTCAAGAGATCTCTCAACATAGATCACAATGGTATCTTGAATTTCTCAATTTGGGAGCCTGGACGATAGAGATATGATTTAGACAAGTTGAAGAAAAGCATGGCTGGCCAAGGCAAGCTTGCGTGCGTGCATGAGTATGCATGAGGTCCGGTTTTGGCTTGATTTTCTCTAGATCATAACTTTCTCCACAATTGGACTTTTGAAGTGATTCCAAGCCTGGTTAGAAGCTCTCATGGCCCTCTTAAAAATGCTCGAGACACATTTTTAAAATTCCTTTTGAATCAAATGATACAAGCCTTGACATTTCACCCACCACCTGTTTGTGTAAATTTCGCGCGCGAGAGGCCAGCGAGAAGGCAAACTTGCTTGGCATGTTTCACATTTTGTGCATAAACTTTCCAAAGCAAATATCCTCCAAATGGTGCATTTTTGAGATTTTTTACACATTTACAAAGTTGTAGCATTTTTCTCAAGCTTTCCAAAAATGTATGATTTGCACCCACTGGATAAAAATTGAGCAAGTCATGAGGTGGCAAAATTCTATAGGGCTAAGACTTAGAAAAGTTTTCAAACCTCAAATTACTTCAAGAACAAGTTATCTCCAATTCCTTAACTTTTCTTGATTCAATGATGGATTTGGTCATGAAATATAGAAGTAAGATGTTTGAATTAATGGTTGACCAGAAGTTCACTTGGTTAACTTTTGACTTTGACTGATTTTGACCAAAATGACCATTTTGCCCTTTGTGATCAATTGACTTGCTTCCAACCAAAATTGAACCTCAATCTCTCAACCATAGATGCTCAATAACATGTTGAAAGACATGAAATCAAGTTTTATTGAGAACTTTGAGAAATTCCTGATTAAACCTAAAACCCTAATTTTGCATTATGTGTTATGAGATGTCTGACTAATGCCTCAAGAAGCCTTGATTCTTTTAGATAACCACAAAGTCCCAAAGCCCTACTTCTCATGTCCTCTCACTCTTCTTGATGACCACAACCTTGCTTCCATTCCAACCACATACTTTATACCCACATCAGATGCCTTAATCTCATCACCTATATGCATGAATATGTATAATGTTATATGAACAATGAAGAGGGTAAATTTTGGGGGTACAACAGGTTGACTTTTAAAAAGAATTGAACTAAACCAAACTAAATCAATGCAGTTTGGTTCAGTTCTTTTGGTTCGATTTTTTTACAAATATTTTACTGAGCCATGCATACACATATAGACGACAATATAATTTTTTATTTAGTTATTCACACACTATCAAATAACAAGAAAACTCATCATATTTAGACACAATTTCTCATTTAATATATTTAGATTAGACAAAAGTGGAATAATAAATATAAAATAATTATAGCATAAAACACTATAAAAGTATTATAAAAAAATATAAAAAAACAGAAGGGATGAAAGATTAACGATGATGAAAAAGAAATAACATAAGAGATAAGATATTAGAGAAGAAGATGTGCGATAAAAACAAAATTAAAAAAGAGAATATTTGTATAAAAATGAGAAGTGAAAAAGAAAAAGAATATAAGAGAATATATATTAGAGAAGAAGAGGCAAGATGTATGTGGTGAAGAATGTGCAATATGTTAGAAGAGATTTGAGAAGACTGTAATTAAAACCATAAATGTAAGGATGAAAAGATTATTTTTAATCATAATGCTAAGTAATATATAGTAGGTTTATGTTTGTGGTGGACGTGGGTTAAATAAAATTTAAGTTTTAAAATAATACAGTTTGATTTGGTTTGATTCGTTTTACAAAATACAAACTACAAATCGAACCGTACAATTTTATTAAAAGATCACTGAACACATGTGAATAAAATGTAATTTTTTGTGATTTCAATTTAATTTAGTTTTGTTTGCAATTTTTTATTAGGTTGATTCAATTTTGAACACCCCTAAACAAAACTAACACGAATTTTATAAAATAAAATATCATAAGAAATAAACATAACCTTTTTATTCAGGTGATCTCGGTGATTTACAATTTGATTATTAAAAATAGGAAAATCCTAACCATTGCCCTTAGAGTATACTTTAAATACTTAAAGTAGGCACTGAAAATTGAAATAATTAATTTTTTATAAAAAATATTATTTTTATTTGATATTAATAAACAATACTCTTATACCCTTGTAGCACTAGTTAGCATGATCCTTAAAAGATATTATATGATGACAATTATTTTGTTTTGTTGGATGTCAATTGTTAGTTAGTAGTCAATTATAATTAATATGTATGTAATTTACTTCAATAACTGATTCTGAACAGATATTAAGTATGAAGATGCCATGTTCCACCCCTTCTCCTACTTAGGAGACAAACCAAATTTTTTAATTAATCAACCATTGGTATGAAGTACCTACTATTTTTGTTGGGTAAGGATAACCAACTATGTATTTCTTTAAATCACCAACTACGTGTTGCAAATTTATTCCTTGTCCATCATTATCAATATTCTGATCCATCATCAATCTTCATATTATATAGTTGGGTCCTACTCCTTGGTGATGGATTTTAACAATACAACCATCGGCATAATGATGAACTATGTATTTTTAGTATTTTAGAAACTATTTTGGCCGGTTTTCTGTAGAAAAATTAAAACAAAAATTTATTGAGCTTTAAAAAATTAAAATTAAAATTAATTTCAAGTTTAAAATAATGACATTTTCAAAATCTGAAATAAATTTCAAACATAAATATAAAAATAAATATTTATGTTTGTTGGAATGAATTTAATAATTCATTTATACAATGTATGTTCAAGAAGATTAAAATTAAAATAGGTGGGAGCAAAATAAATATATGAGCATGCTTACACACACATTTTTATGATAAAAAATATATTGATGTATCAAGAATTATAAGACAAATCAAACGAGAAAGTTTTCTAGACGCTGTCAATGGTATTCTTGAAATGCACAAGCGTAGAGATTATTAAAGAATATTTTATATTCAGAAGTTAATGTTAGAATTAGAAATTTCTAATATTATTATTCAGAAGCAGTGTTGTTCAAAAGCAGTAAAGTTTTTGAGGTTGTTAGTTAGAAGCAAAAACTTTTGAGGTTGCGTTCAGAAATTTGTTTAGCTTCTGGGTTTTGGAGTTGAGTTTGTTAGCGTAGCTATTACGTTTAGTTTGAAGGGTACTTTAGTATTTCTTAGTTTGTACTATTTGTTTAGTTATTAAGCTTATCTTTTGTTAGGACATATGTAGTAATTTATTTTGTGTATAAATAGACTAGTAGTAGCTGTCATTTGCAACAATCCTATTTTATCACTCATTCATTCATTCATTCATTTTGTAAGCTTTCTAGTCGTCATAACAGTAAATATATATTCTCTCTTTATTCCTTTCTTGTTCTTCATTAAACCTTGTGTACCAACAAATTGATATCTAGAGCTCCGGTTAGATTCACAGAAAAACACGAGTGAAATGTGAGGCGTTCTGTGATTATTTTTTTATTCTTGAATTCGTGTTAAATCTTGAATAAGCATCACATTTTTTTCCTGATTTTGTGGGATTGAGAAACATCATGTTTAAGTGAAATCTGAGTGTACTGTACAAGGTTGAAGATGAACGAAAAAGGTAATATGAGTACCAAACTTTATATTTTTTATGGCAAAACTAGAATAGATGGATGATTCAGATGTGTGTGTTATTCGGTGCTCAAGATGTTCTTGAGCTTGTTACCGATGACTATATTCCGGTTGCAGCAGATGCGACAGAAGAAGAGAGACGCGTAGAGAAACAAGAGGAAGAAAGATCAGAAATATCAACTTTCCACATTATCTTCATCATCTTCATCATCTTCATATCTTTAAGGTGAGTTCTTTGAGAAGCTTTCTAGTGTATTTGTTCTTTTTTCTACCATTATCTTAAACATGTTTTTTATAACAATTTTATTGAATAATATGCTACTGTATAAAATATAATAGATAAGTTTACATGAAATTGGGTTTTGGGTTCACGCATCTGTCACAGAACAGTAAGACTGACAATGTTACAATGCATTAGGTATTATTTATTAGTTATTACTGTAGTAAATTACCTTTGATTTGGTTAATTAAGAAAAATATGAATTTGGCTTGATTGACTTTAGTGTAATTGTGACTTGATAACTTTAGTGTATTTTTAGTGTATTCTATAATGACTGCATATTATACAGAAAATATTGTGTCTGACGGGTTTGGAGTATGAAAAGATACATGTATGCCCTAATGATTGCATATTATACAGAAAAGAGTGTGTAAACTATAATCATTGTCTGAAGTGCAAGGCGTCACACTACAAAAAGAAAGATGGTGATTCTAGTGATGTTGAGGTGGTCAAAAAGGGTCCTCCTGCAAAAGTGGAATGATACCTACCAATAATTTCAAGGTTCAAGAGACTATTCACTAATCTAAATGACACAGAGAATCTTAAATGACATGCAGAAGAAAGAAAATGTGATGGACAAATTCGCCATGTAGCTGATTCTTTGCAATGGAAGAAAATAGATTATTTGTTTCCAAATTTTGGCAAAGAATCGAGAAACCTTAGACTTGGACTTTCTACTGATGGAATGAATTCTTTGGTAATCTAAGTACTAACAATAGTTCTTGGCCTGTTCTCCTGATGATTTACAACCTATCTCCTTGGTTGTACATGAAGCGTAAATATATTATGTTATCGATGATTATTTTGGGCCCAAAACAACCAGGAAATGACATAGATGTTTATCTAAGTCCACTTATTGCCGATTTAAGAGTGTTGTGGAAGAAAGGGGTGAATGTTTTTTATGCTTATTCTGGTGAACAGTTCAATATGCGTGCCATGTTGTTTTGCACCATCAACGATTTTCCAGGATATGGCAATTTGTCTGGGTATAAAGTTAAAGAGCATAAAGAGTGTCCTATATGTGAAAAAGACACATGTTACCATCAGCTTGAAAAAGGAAAGAAGACTGTTTATCTTGGGCATTGAAAGCCCTTAACTGGAGAGGAAGTTTATCAACGATAACAGGGCATTAATGTTTTCTTTAGAAAGTACCAAAAGCGATCTACTGTGAAAAATTCATGGAAAAAGAGGTTGGTTTTCTTCGATCTTCCATATTGGCCTAGTCTTGATGTACGACATTGTATCAATGTGATGCACGTGGAGAAAAATGTATGTGATAGTGTAATCAAAACACTTCTTAACATTCAAGGCAAGACAAAAAATGGTATTAAGGCTCGTCTGGATTTGGGTTTGAAGGGTATATGAGAAGAGTTAACTCCATAATATATAGGTAACAAGATATATTTGCCTCCTGCCTGCTACACTTTGTCTATAAAAGAGAAAACAAATTTTGTGTTTGCTTACAAAGTATCAAAGTGCCGCATGGTTACTCATCAAATGTCAAGAGGCTTGTATCAGTTAAAAATCTCAAATTGCTTGGCTTAAAATCTCACGATTGTCATGTCTCAAGCAAATGTTAAAAAATACATACTAGATAAGTTACGTGACGAAAACAGAGTGTGTCACTTACTACCATTAATTCATGGGTAAGAATTTTCATGAAATTGTTTTTTCTATTTTTTAATTTTGATAACATATATATTTTATGTGAATTTTCTATTTCCCACACACATACAAAAATCATTGGCAATTAATAGTCATTTGTCCAAGAAACAATATTGTTATCGTCTTTTGTCCACTTCATCGAGAAATTGATCAAATCACGAGGAAAATTGTTACAAAGTAAGTTTCTCCTTTATGTGACTTTTATTATAATTCCTATATACACAAATTGTTACAAAAGTAATTTCATATTTTATGTGGCTATATATAGATTTTTTTTCTTTTGAATTAGTGCTTTTGGGGTTCATTAAATGGCAAATGAAAATAGGAAAAGGGCTACATGGCTTCATCCTAATGTAAGTGTGATGTTTTATAATTCTATATTTAATTTTATGATAAATATTCACTAATTATGTCATTCATTTGTAGACAAGGCAACAATATAACTCTAATGATTGCGGGTACTATGTGATAGTTAGTGAATAAATTTATCATAAAAATAAATTTACTTTATTATTTACTTTGAATTTTGCAACTTAATATGAATTTTGCACGGTTATAAAAATATGTGGATATTTTGAAGAATATAACCGTACATAGTTGTGGGTACTCTAATATGTCATTCATTTGTAAATTAATTGTTTATTTTGAAGAATATATATGTGCATCCTAGATATTTGGTGTAATGAAGTTCGGTTGGTTAGAAAAATATAAAAATAGAGACATAAATGTGGTCTATGTGATGTTGGAAAACTATGACATATAGCAACCTAAATATGATTTGTGTGATGTTGGAAAAATATGAAAAATTAGGTACCAAAAAAATTACAAGGAATCAACTAAAAAATAGTCAATTTTTTAAAAGAAAAATTACAAACATTTTACATCGGGCCATTAAGGCAACCAATGTGAAATCTCATCTTTTACATCGGGCCATTAAAGCCACCGGTGTAAAAACACATATATTACATCGGGCCAATTAAGCAAGCAATGTAAAATATATTTTTTTTTTAATAAAAAGTTGTATTTTTTCACATCATACTTAACAAGCAACCGATGTGGTAGGTGTGTTTTTCGCATCAGGCTGGTGACTCGATGTAAAATGTCTTTAATTTACTACATCGCTTGACTTTACATCAGACCTAATCCCGATGTAAAAGGTGTGTTTTACCCAATATAAAAAGTCTTTCCTACACTAGTGCCCTAAAGATGGAAAAAATAATCCCCATAATTAATTACTAAATAAAAATTCAATTTTTTAACTTTATTTAATCAATTAAGATTTTTAATTTCATAAATAAATAACATAGAATATTAGAATTAAATAATAATTAAATATAAAATATTTTCACAATTTGGTGAAAATAAAATATACGATCAAAGATTTTATATATACTAGTGTTCAAAAATGATTACTTTGTAGATGTTTGGTTCCATGGTTCGTTTGCACTTCTTCTGAATTTTGTTACGCTTATTTCCATATGTTTTGATGAAGTTTATCATGTTAGATAGTAGGTGATGTTGAAGCTGTTACACGATCGCTTGCCCGAGTCAGAATGTCATTTGATGTGCTAAACTTGGATGTTGACAGTATCAGCGAAGATCTCGACCCAGATGATGGTGAGAGCGATTTCAAGTTTGATTTAGATGAAGATTTCAAGTGGGAAAAGGTGACCAGTTTTCAAACTCGTTCGAGCAAAAATGTTTTTGAGTTTATCAATAATTTTAAATATAATATATTTCTTTTTGCGCGCACACACATATACACACACAGAGCAGGTAAAACGGGCTACCTGGTCCGCTTCAGGCTGGCCCGTGACGGGTTTGGTCCTTTGGTGGGCCGGGCCTAAAATCCTAGAATTTAAACGGACTACAATTTGGTTGTCCAGGCCCAACCCTTCATGGGCTTCGGTTATTTGGGTCGGCCCGGATAATATTTAATATTAATTTTTTATTAAAATATATCATTTTTTAAAAAAATATATAATTTTTTAATTAATTAATTAATTAACTATAAACTAAAAAACTAAAATAGATATGACTATTGATCACTAAAAAGTATAAATCAATTAGATTCATAACATCTAAAATAAAATATCATAAAATTAAATTATTTTAATTAAATAATCAAATTCAAATTGAGATATTAGTAGTATAATGTATTATAAAATGAACATTAATTATATAATGTATTATAGATTTTTTAATTAAAATGGACATTAATAATAATATGTATTATAAAATGGACATTTGTATTTTTATTAAAAAATAATATGGACATTAATGGTATAATGTATTATAATTTTTATAAAAAATAAAAAAAATTAAATAAGCGGGCTACCCAGAACTCGGTCGGACTAGCCCGTTTAACATCAGACTTTTATCGGACCAGACTTATAAGTCTGGATGATAAACGGACTCTAATTTTTTTGTTCAAACCCAAATTCTTTGACGGACTTTCGGGCCGGCCCAATTAATTGGTCCGTTTTGCCATATATATATATATATATATATATATATATATATATATATATATATATATATATATATATATATATATATATATATATATATATATATATATATATATATATATATATATATATATATATATATATGAGGATCAATTACTTAGTTACACCAAGTATTACACTCATTTATAACCTTTGATTTATTTAAAATCTAATGGTTATAATAAAAAGGCATCTTAGTAAAATGTTTCCTTTTTTTCACAAGACCAACCATTCCATATATATTTTGCTAATAAATGTCATATATCTTAAACAAAATATTTTTTTCTCTCAAATGAATAATCTATTTCATACATAATAACATATACTGTCAAAGGAAAAAAAAACGTGTGACTTAAATTTTTTTTAAAATATATTATTTTTAATTAATACTATTTATATTAACTACTAAAAAATTACTATCAAATTCAAATTATTTAAAATTGTTCTCATTGTTTTTGTAGGTTTATTTAAATAAAATTATATTCTATTAATTTAAATTAAATGATAAAATTAATATATTTTTAATTTAAATATAATTATATTCTATACATTTAAATTAAAGGAAAAATTTATTTATTTTTAAAATAAAATACATAAAAATATTAAAAATACACATAATTTAAAAAAATATATTTAAAAAATAAGTAGAACATACAAAACAAAATAAATTTTATTGATCATCGTTCATTTTGTCTAAATTTTATTTAAATTATGATTATAATTTTATTTAATTTAAAATGAATGATAAAAAATTAAAAATAAAATAAAATAAATAATGAGAAATTTAATTCAAACAAATGGAAGAAAACAATTTTACAAATACTTACTAAATAAAAATTGTTTTCTTCCATTTTGTTTAAATTAAATTTCTCATTTTTGTTTTCATAGTTAATTTCAAATTAAATAAAATTATAATCATAATTTAAATAAAATTTAGACAAAATGAACGATGATCAATAAAATTTATTTTATTTTGTATTTTCTACTTATTTTTAAATATATATTTTTAAATTATGTGTATTTTGAATATTATTATGTATTTTATTTTAAAAATATATTAATTTTTCCTTTAATTTAAATGAATAGAATATAATTTTATTTAAATTAAAAATATATTAATTTTATCATTTAATTTAAATTAATAGAATATAATTTTATTTAAATAAACCTACAAAAACAATAAGAACAATTTCAAATAATTTGAATTTGATAGTAATTTTTTAGTAGTAAATATAAATAGTACTAATTAAAAATAATTTATTTTTAAAATTTTTCAAGTCACATGTTTTTTTTTCTTTATGGACAGTATATGTTATTATGTTTGAAATTGATTATTCATTTGAGAGAAAAAAAAATTATTTAAGATATATGACATTTATTAGCAAAATATATATGGAATGATTGGTCTTGTGAAAAAAGGAAACATTTTACTAAGATGTCTTTTTATTATAATCATTAGATTTTAAATAAATCAAAGGTTATAAATGAGTGTAATACTTGTAACTAATTGGTGTAATTGATCCTTATATATATATATATATATATATATATATATATATATATATATATATATATATATATATATATATATATATATATATATATATATATATATATATATATATATATATATATATATATATATATATTATATATATATTTCACGTTATTTAACGCAACATTTCCTAAGATTTGTGTCTAAGAAAATGTTGTCCCTGAACCAATGCGATAGAATTTTTAGACTATGGAGAAATTCACGGAGCCAACCGAAACAAAATGGAAAAATATATTGGAAAGGGATGGTTATGAGTATGCTCAGAAGAAGAAACTGAGAGGATGGGATATTCTTTGATTTACCATTCAGTATCCTCCAAAACGACTATATGTGTCTCTATTCAAGTTGATGGTAGTTGAAAGAAAAATATTTTGAGGTTTTCAGTAGAAGTTGTTGTTATAGGTCTGAGTTTTTGGATGATATTCGGAATCAATATTGTGTTTAATTAGTAACTACTATTCTTTAAGTTTGAGTTACTTATTTTGTACCAAGTATCCTGTTGTATTTTTATTATGTTTGGAATCACCATGGATGATGTTGAAGGAATCTACAGCATAATTTATGTTACATGTGATTTGTGTTGGTCCATTTCATCCATAATATGAATTTGAGTCCAAAGAACACTTATCATGAGTTGGTATTTCCCAAAGTTTTAATAGATTAAAAAAATTGATGAACTTTTGTTTAAAATATTACTTCATTCATTAAAAATGTTAGTTGGACTGAAATTGTTTTCTCTCTTTTCAACACCATTAGTATTGAGTAGAGCGCGTGAAAAACAAATATTATAAAGATTGGTCATAGGCATCACTGGAAACCATGCACATTTGCATATTCAAATGGATTTATACGTCCTAAATATTTTTATAGGTTATAGCATATTGTCTCTACAGGAAATAGTGTCACACAATTGTCGTTTGACAATTCTCACATTTATGAATTTGAGTTAAAATGAGTTGGTTATAAAGAAAGTGATCTGGAGTATTGATCAGAATTTGAGATGACTGGAGCAATAAGGAAGGTTTGTCGAGCTGTGTTTGAAGATGGAGGGGTGATGTACTTGCAAGACATTCCGATGCTAAAGTAAGCAAATGATCAAGGTGAGAATAGAAGAATATTAGGGTAGTTAGAGTAGGAATGAGATACCTTGTCCTCAAGGATATTAGGGTTTATATAATAACCCGAGGAGAGCTCTCATTGGTTGCTATCTTTGGGCCTGGATATGCGGATCCGCGAAAATAGCTATTCGAGTTGACCGGGTCAAACCGGGCACTAGTCCTCGGAACTAGCCATTATGTCGACTAAAGGGGTCTCCAACGGGCGTAGCCTTCGGCGAAGAGAATCGTGTTGGTCCGCTCGACATCCGTCGAGCGGAAGGGTTCTGCGATACGTGTAACGGGCGGATGATGTCTTTTGGTGGCCCCTTGGTTTCGTTAGCTCGTTAGATTCAGGTCAGTCCGACATTCTTTCGGGTAGTCCAAAATAATAGCCCCCCAAGTCGTTGTGTTTGGTCGCAAAGGCGATGACTTGAAGCCAAAGAAACTGCGGAGGTCGTTATGCCGAGGGGGAAGATGGTCGGCGGAGAAGCTGAAAGATTGAGGAATTTTGAGGGACGATCTCGAGCCGCGCGCATTAACTACTAGCAGGCTTAGGGGCTAGGGTGCAATGATGAGCCCCCTAGGCTTCCTAGGCGTGTGCAGTCCCACGTGTGCTACGATGACCTAAATAAATGGGACGGATCCCTCATTCATAACTTTCTTTCACTCTGATACTTGCTCGATACCATCATGCATGCCCGAACTCATCAACTATCAATCCAAGGAATCAACTCACACAACTCGGAATCATTTAATTGGTTGTTCACTTCTGTCAGTAGCTCCGATCAACGATTTTCAAGCTCTTATCATCTTTACTTGGTGAGTTTCTGATCCTTGCATCCAAATTTGCATGTTTTTTCTATGTTTGTCGTATGCATTTTAGAAATGCACGCGGTTAGGGTTTTAGATCTTAGGAATTCCGTTAGTGACAGGCGATTACTCCGCCTTTCTCCATGATTGCGGGCGCCCTATGTTTGTGCTTCCGAGCGGTCGGACTCAGAGGGTTTTGGTCAACGCGTCAGCCGTCGAGTAAGGCCTTATGACTGAGGATGCGATCCTTATCCGTCTGAGCCCTTTCACTTAATTAGCGGTGGAAGGGTGGATTTGACGTTTGTGTCAAGTTCACCTTTTTCCTCTGCTTTTCAGTTACTATGGATGACGTTAGCGAGGATCATCATGAAGATTCTGAGAGGTTCGAGCAAGATTCTTCGGACTTCTCTTCTAACGAGGGGAGTGCCTCAGTTGAGGTATTCGGAGAGGAACTCCCGTCTACTGTGCAGGTCGATGAGGAAGACCTTACTACTTGGGTGGCCCCTGATGCTCGGCTATGGGGGTAGTATTTCACCGCACATCAGGATGAGATTTTTTACGAGGTGGATTCGTATGCCCCGGACAAAGATACTGCAAACGCGGAAGGGAATCGACAGGACTAGATAGTTTATGTCCTCGTGTCCGTGCATAGGATATGTTCAATATACAAGGCCGACCATATCCCGATGTTCGACATCTAGTTCAGGGAGTTAAGGTTCCGGCCTTTCACTGTCCCAGCTTCATTTTAATGCCATCGCGTTTATCCGGGCGTTTGAGATTGTGTGCGAATTTTTGGAGGTTGACGCTAGTCTTACCCTATTTTTCTATATTTTCTTCCTCCAAAGAAATTCTTCCAAGGTGGACGGGGTGGTTTGATGGAGTTGGGTGTCCTTTAGGTAGCAAAATGGGAAACTCTTCAAGCCTTACCAGGATTCTGTCCGTTTCTTCAAGGCAAGGTATATGCTCGTTCGGCCAATATCCGAGTGAGCCCTCTTCAATGTGTTTACAAGGACTCCCGCCTTTGAGGAAGAAGATTTTCCCAAGATGAATGATATGGGGGAGCGAATGTACCAGCTTGAATCCAAGTTTAATTTTCATTGGAAGGTGGAGCATTTCGAGCAAATTGTCGATCAATACGTGTGGGCCAAGGAAGGATTTTATGTTGAAGACTTGGCCAGTCTCGAGCTATTGTCGACCTACGTCGAGGGCCTTCCCCGAGTCCAACGTATGGGGAAAGGGGGGAGGCCGCTCGTGGGCGAGGACAGGGGCCATGTCTTCGATCCTCAGTTGATAAATGTGAAGGATCTCCATTCGAGCAAAGACCCTAAGGCATATTTGGGTAGATGTTTTTACTTTATTTTTTGCTGAATATATCTGTGTCTATTTGATACTAATTCAAACTTTCTTTCCTTTCATTGCAGCAAGAATGAACCCGGTGCAAGAGCATATCGCTCGAAAGTCTCTATCGAGGAAAAGGAAAGAGACGGGGTCTCCGAATGAGGCGGGAGCATCCCCCCAAACGGGCTCGAGAAGATCATCCACGGGCTCTACGACTGGAGCGTTATCCCCCAAACCGGCTTCCTCAAATCTCAAGAAGGCGTAGACAGAAGGAGCTGTAGATCTAACGAGCGAGAAAGAAAAGGGAAATTCGATCTTCCTCCCTGCTGGCTTAACAAGGCCTTTTCCGAGAGCACAGGTCTGGTTCTTCCGCGTGTAGAATCTCTTTTGCTCGAGGAATTAGATCAGTCGGCCAAGAAGGCGGCGTTAGCTAAGGACGTTGGTGTGTGGATGTGTATTATGGAGATGCCCTCCGCTTATTTCGAGCTCGACCAATCTGTAGAGGACTAATTGCGCATGCTCAAAGCCAAGATGAAGGAGGTCGAAAAGAGTGGAGAAAGGGCTCGGTAGAAGCTGTTTGGCGGTCTTACGAAGGCTGCCGAGGAGCGTGATGCTGCACCGAAGGACAAATAGGTGCTCTCCAAGGAGGACGTTTTTTTAAAGGCAAAGTTGGCTCTGGACGAGGGGGAACATGAAGAATTCGCAGACATGAAGACATGAGCCGAGTTAATTGAACGAGTGCAGCTGGCCTATGACAATGTCGTGGTCGCCTCAACGGGGGGCTTTGACAATGCCCTGGCCCAGATACACGTCCTGAATCCGAGCGTGGAACTAGTGATCGAGGGAATGAGGGTTCACTATTATATCGAGGAGGGAGAAATAAAGGAGTCTTATTTTCTTGAGGGCATGGTGGTGGATGATACCCCCTAGAGGAGACCCTCGAAGATGGCCCAACTCAACCTGTCGCGTGACCAATCAGCCTGTTTGATGATGATGGCCAATGCACTAAGTTATGATGTAATTTTGTTTGTTTGGGCGTGGCCCATTTTATGCAAGTATAATTTCAGCCTTCATGGTCGTTTAGTGTTTTTTTTGTCGGGGTGGAGTCCCCTTTGTAACTCCAAGACAATTTTGGCCTTTATGGACATCTATATAACTTATAATTTTTCATTATTATATGTTGTATGTTATAATGTTCTTTGTATGGGATGTTGCTCGTTTGATGTATGTCTTCACTAGTGTGGGGCGACTAGTCGAAGGGAGCCAACTCGATTGATGGGCTTGGTCTAGAGCTCGAGCCCTAATTGAGGACCCGAGGTCGGTGGCGTGAACGTCCCATCGCGGGATGGGTGTTCTACCGATGAGGTACTTTAGAAAGCGGGGCTCGATCAAGTCCCATGTGCCACGACGGGGATTTCACTCGTTTCCTAAATGAAGTGAGGATCCTTTAGTGCTGGGTTTATCGCGGAACGTTGGTACCGGGGCGGACGCGTGGTGTCGAGATCCCAGAGCTCGGATAATTTTCTGAGGTGTGTCGATTGTTCATGCCTTAACTGTAGTATTGTTTCAGTTTTTCGGTGTTCCATGATCGAGAAAGTAGTTCCCCTTGGAGGGTTTCTAGATAACAGGCTCTTGTTCCTGTTTTGACATAAACACGATAGAGGCCCTCATAGTTTTCTGCGAGCTTTCCTTCAGTAGAGCTCTTGAGATTCCGCTTTAAGACTATTCTCCCGATGTCGAACTTACGCGGAATGAATTTGGCATTGTACCAAAGAGCTATTCTTTACTTGAGCGACGCTTCCCTTAGGACAACTCCTATCCTTATCTCCTCGATGAGGTCGAGCTACTCTCTTAAGGATTGGTCGTTCACCTCTTCATTGAGTGAAGATTCATTTCTTCTTGATGGTTCGACAATCTCTACTGGAATGACCGCCTAGGTCCCATATGCCAATCAAAAGGGGGTTTCCCCGGTAGACGAGTGAGGAGTAGCTCGATAGGCCCATATCACGTTGTGTAGTTCCTCGATCCATTTTTTCTTCGTTTCGTCTAATCTTCACCTAAGGCCGCGTAGGATGACTCTGTTCGCAGCTTCAGCCTACCCGTTTGTTTATGGGTGCTCAACAAAATCAAAGTGTTGCACGGTTCCCAAGTGAGCGACAAAATCTTGGAAGTTTTCATCTGTGAATAACTTCCCATTTTCGGTGACAATGGCTTGTGGGATGCCAAATCTGGCTAATATGTTCCTCTTATAGAAATGCGAGATATTTTGAGCGGTGATTTTGGCCAATGCCTTGGCTTCTATCCATTTGGTGAAGTAGTCGACGCCCACTATCAAGTATTTTTTTTGGTTGGCTCCAACGATGAACGGACCGAGAATTTCCAGCCCCCACCATGAGAAGGGCCAGGGGGATGAAAGAGATTTAAGCTCGTTTGGGGGAGCTAGGTGTATGTTTCCGTGTCATTGGCACTTGTCATATTTCTTCACATGTTCCTTGGCGTCGAGTTGCATGGTCGACCATTAATAACCTGCTTGGAGTGCTTTTCTGGCGAGTGACTTTCCCTCTAGATGTTGGATGTTGATGCCTTTATGTATTTCTTTTAATATGTAGGGGACTTTGGATTCTTCGATGCATTTGAGGAGTGGGATGGAGAATCCTCTCCCGTATAGTTTATCTTTGATGATGACATACAAGCATTCTCTTTGTCTGACAATGCTCGCCTCCTTGGGGTCGATGGGAAGGTCTCTGCTCGTGAGGTATTTATATACGAGCATCATCCAGGAACTGTTCTCCTCGATGGCGAGCACTTCGATGTAGGGGCGTTTTTTCTCGATGTTTGATCGGGGGAGTATCTCTTGGATCACTAATTTGTTTCCTTCTTAATTCTTTGTGTTGGCTAGCTTGGATAGAGTGTCTTCTCAGGTATTATGCTTGTGGGGGACATGTTGTACGTCAACGGAGGCAAACCTTTTCAAGTTATCTGGAAGAGGGGCCCGTCTGCCAGTTGTTCATTTTTGACCTGATATTCGCCTCGAACCTGGAAGTCCAGAGCTATGAGTCAGTAAAGATCTTGACCTCTTTGGCTCCCATATCCTCGGCCAGGTGAGGCCTGCAAGGAACGCTTTGTATTCGACTTGGTTATTGGATGTAGGGAACAAGAGGGTTAGGGATACCTCGATGATGATCCCTTCTCTGTTTTCCTGGATTACCCCTGCTCCGCTTCCTATCGAGATGGAGGCGCCGTCGACAAATATTGTCCATTTGTTTACCCTGTTGTGGGATGCAGGGAAGGTAATCTCTGCCACAAAATCAACTATTACTTGGGCTTTGAGGGATTTCCTACTCTCATATCTGATGTCAAATTCAGATAACTCCAAGGACCATTTGAGTATCCGCCTGACCATTGATCGGAAAAATATCAAGTGTACTATTTTTACCGATGTAGTAATAATGAGTTTTACCCCGAATATCAATGTCGAGGACTGCGTGAGAAATACTGAGTTAAATAGGTAATTCAATTGAACAAAAACAATAGAGTTGGAATTGGTTTGTGATTACTTTCTACACTGGAACAATTAACAGAAAGTAAAATAACTTTTTTTAATAGTGAATAATATGCTAGGGTGAGTGTATGATTTGCCCAATCATGACATTGACTCTTTGATCTTTTCAACAAGTTCATTAATTCAATTACCAATTCTTAAGATTACTTTTCTCTAAGTCCTTAGAGAAAAGCCTTTACCAACTACCCTAATTCTGATGTCCATTAAAATTAGTGAAGAAAGTAAGCATTTTATTATCAAGAATTCTCCCGGTTATCATAGAATTTCTCTAGTCCTAGGTGAAACCTACTAAAACATGTTCGTTTTGAAAACCTTAACACGACTACCCAGTTCTAATGTCTTAAGAAAATTTAACCCTATTGGTTCGATAAAGTAAAATAATATAGTAAACAAAAACTCACAAATTGACATTAATAAACCTTAACGTTAATAAACAAAGAGATCAGTATTCATGTTCGACAAATCAGGGACATCCCCTAGCATTGGGGGGTTTAGCCTCTCATAATATTCATAAAGAAAACAACAACAAGTAATAAGATAAACATTACAAAGAAACTTTGATTGGTTGATTCTTCAATTTCTTATGTGCATGAATGAGTCTTCTTCTCCAATTCTCCTCAAATGCTCAAGCTCTCCTTATCGTGTAATCTCCAATTGTAAAAAAAAAAGTCTCTTATCTGATTCAAAACAGGTTTTAATAATGTTAGGTCATCCCTCAGTAGTCTGGAATGTCCATAACGCCCTTGTGCCTCAAAAATACTCAAAACCCTAATTATTGAAATATCTTTCGCCCACGCTGACACGGGCCGTGTCATGGTTGGCCATGTCAGCTTCTATTCTCATGGCTTTGAATGCTTCTTCCATCTTATCTTGACACGGGCCGTGTCTGGTGACACGGGCGCCCGTGTCCTGAGCCCTGGAACCAATTATCTTGTTTTTGCACAACACCGATCCTCTGACTCTTTAAACTACACCTAGTAGTACAAACACTACCAAAATAAACCATCAAAAGCATATAAATCAACATGAAACTCAAATAAAAACAACATAACGACAAATTCACACATAAGAATGAAACTTAAACAAAATGACCAAAAAGACAAACCAAAATATTGTAGAATTGACAAACTTATACCGAATAAATAACAAAAAAATAGTAGAAATGGTGACCGATCAGCCATATCTGGCCCTCCTAATAGTTGCTTGATGGGCTGATCAGTTCGAGCGATTATGGTATACGCTAGAAAGTAGTGTCGAAGTCGTCTTACAGCTTTGATCAGTGCGAGGGACATATTTTTGATCTGTTGGTATCTTATTTTGGGCCCTTGCAAGGCTTTGCTCGTGAAATAGATTGGTTTCTGCCCTTTTGGGGTTTCCCGGATGAGCGTCACGCTGATAAATTTGGGGGCTAGATACAGGTATAACACTTTCTCTTTGTTTGGTTGCGACAACACGGGAGGTTGGGATAACGTCCATTTAAGATAGAGGGGGGCTTGGTCGCACTCCTCGGTTCAGTCGAACGTGGCTTCTTTCCTAAGAAGTTTGAAGAATGGAAGTGCATGTTGTGTTGATCTCGCGACGAAATGTGATAGCGAAGTGAGCATACCGTTCAAGGTTTGGTTGGACTTCTTGAAGTTGGGAGTGGGTAGTTTCGAGAATGCCCGACATTTATCAGGGTTAGCCTCGATGCCTCTCTCAATGAGATAGAATCAGAAGAATTTCCCAGTTTGCACCCTGAAGGTGCATTTGTCGAGGTTGAACCTCATTTTCACTCTTCTGGCTTGGTCGAAGACTTTTCTGAGGTGCAGGGCGTGATAAACCTCCTCTTGGGATTTAACGATCATGTCTTCCATATAGACCTCGGACATGTCTTTGATTTTTCCTTGGAAATCTTTGTTCATCATTTGTTGGTAGGTCGCACTAGCGTTCTTTAGATCGAAGTGCATAACGTGATAGTAGTAATTGCCCGATTCGGTCATAAAGGCCGTGTATTTTTTGTCTGTTTTGGCCATGGGAATCTGGTTGTATCCAGAATATGCGTCCATGAATGAAAGTAATTTAAAACCTGCAGAATTATCAACTAGTTTATCGATGTTGGGAAGGGGGTAGGCATCCTTCGGACATGCCTTGTTAAGGTTAGTGTAATCAACACACATACACCACTTCCCATTATTCTTTTTAACAAGTACAATCTTGGATAGCCAGGTTGTGTACTGGGCTTCCGAGATGAATTTGGCCTCTAATAGGTCCCTAACAGTTTGCTCGACAACCTTAGTTTTCTCCGGGGACTGGTTTCGCCTTCGTTGTGCTACGGTTTTAAGGACGGGATCGATCGTTAAGTGGTGGCAGGCTACCTCTGGATCTAGGTCGGGCATCTCCATTGCACTCAAAGCGAAGAGGTATGTGTTATATTTTAGGCATGCCCTCAGCTGTTCTCGAGCCAGTTCTGGGCGATCTGCACCAATTCTAACTCCTTTGTTGGGATCGCTGCCGAGCGAGACGAGCTCGAACTCACCTTCAGGTATGGGCCGCATGTGTTGTTTCGTGGGCTCTTCTGATCTGTTAGGGGGTGAATCTTCTACAACCATCAGTTCCTTGTCCTTTCTCCGTCGCTCCGCTAGATCTTCAGGCTCGAGATGGCTGTCGAGGTCGTCAACATCAACTCAAGGAAGAGGTCTTGGTCTCTGTGAACTTTTAGGGAGGTCGACCCTGCTTCCGGTCCTCGGTTGGAGGTTAATGGAATTCATGACCTTGACGGATGCTTCAAAGCATCTCTGGGCAACTTGAATATCTTCGTGCAAGGTTGCTACCTGACCCCCCGAATGTGTAGTATTTCATCTTCAGATGGATGATGAAGGTTACCACTATTAACTCAGCCAAAGTGGGTCATCCGAAGATACATTGGTAGAGAGAGGGGAAGTAAAAAACGATAAATTGGGTCTTAATTGACCTTCTCGTTTCCCCGAATCCAAAGGTTACAATCAGCTCCACGTAACCCCAAGGTTTTACGACCGAACCATTAAACCCATGTAAGTATGAACCGATGTATGAGGTGAGATGGGTCTCGTTTAGCTGTAGCATATGGAAGAGTTAGGTGTACATGATGTCCACTGAGCTCCCTTAATCGACTAGGATTCTCCTCACATTAAAGTTTTCCATCCTGGCCCGCACGAGCAAGGGTATGTATGCGTTGGGGGCACACCAGGTAGTTCTTCCTTGTAGAAGGCCAGTGGGTGAGACTTTCCTTGAACTTTATCCAGTGTGGCACCTAGACCCGAGCTTGCTTTTATGAGGTGCTCGAATCTCCTCTTGACTGATCCTATGATGGTTTTGTTGAAATTGCCACCGAATATGACCAGGGTCGTGGGGGAAGGATTCCCACGGGTTTTGAGTGGCGAAATATGCCGGAATGGTGTCGAGCTCAAGGATGAAGAAGTCTTCTGGCCTAGTGATACTCATAGTGACTGGCATGAAAGACTCCTCGTCGGGCTTTTCTTCTTCGACCTTGCTAGATGGGGGAACCTCTCCCCTCGCGGTCTCCTTCTTCTTATATTTCTTCAAGTGTCCGTCTCAAATCAGGATTTTGATCGCATCCTTCAGGTGGATGCAATCGTCGGTCATGTGACCGTGACTCCGGTGGAACTTACAATACTTACTTTTGTCGATCCCCAGCTTCGCTAGTGTCTACCTAGGAAAGCGTATCTCTTCTTACTCGAATTCTGCATTCGCACAGTCGACCAGGATCTTCTCGCGAGATATGGTGAGGGGGTGTAGTTGCTAAAACGACCAACCGGTACCTTGTGCTCCTTAGAGTCACGGGGCCTTTCTTCCCGTCTTTTCTCCCCTCCTCAAGGGCATATCGAGGTATCGTCCCCCTTCGAGCCCTTGGCATTCTCTCGATGTCGGGTATCTCAGGCACAATTGGCAGCTTGTTTCTTTTCGTACTGGATATAAGCTTAAGCTTTCAGGAGGAAGTCGTTGCGAGGGCGTAGTCCTCTTTCGAGGAGGTATTTCTTCATATCATCCATCAATGAAACTTGGACAACCTCTTTGTTGAACCTTTCGATCCAAGGTTGCATGAATTCTTCCTTGCCCTAGATGATGGCTTCCAGGGAGGCTTCCGACTTTGGATGGCATCGGGAAGCCGTAAAGTGGCGGGAGAATAGTCTTCCCAAGTGTTTCCAGGATGTGACAGATTCATCCGGGAGGCTCTTATACCAGGACATCGCCCCCCTGCGCAGTGTGGTCGGAAAGAGACAACATTTGATGGCGCCCTTAATACCTCGTTAATCGAGCATTGCATCTATGTTTTCGATGTGTTTGTTAGGGTCTGTCGTGTCGTCATACTGTCCGAGCTTATGGGGTTTCTCCAACGCGGAAGGAATGGGAATGTCCATGATCTTACGACATAGGGGACCATGGCGCTCGTCTTCATCGCTTCGGCCTGGAGAGAGAGAGAGAGAGAGAACAATTATTCTTCTTACGCTGGGGAAGAGAGAGGTCCTTATGCTACCTGGATCTTCGTGACGAGGAACGATTTCGGGGACAATGCATATCATTCTTTGTTTTCTTGTGCGATAGGGATCCCTGATTCTTCCGAGGAGGAGTATGTCCCCTCTTTTTCAGAAAAAATCGGTCGAGATGATCTTGGGATGGGTTCCAACAAAAATAAATGCATTCTTTGGAGAGAATAGACTTATTAGGCCTGAATATAATCCATTTTTCACAAACTTAAACTTGTTAACCAATTATACTATACCTACAATACGCCTAAATGTCAACACATATCACTTACAACCTAGATCATGTTTAACCCAAATTGAGAAAACACTCGTATTCTTGCATCGATGATCTCTCAGCGCAACACAAACAACACTAAGGCATTAAGCTTCGATACCCACAATGAATGTCAGCTCTAAATCTATCTCAAGAATCTAGAAACTAATAGATATCCAACCCTGATCAAGATTTGTGAGGCATATGTATATGATAACCCAAACCCAAACATGAAGCAAAAAGATTACGACAGACCAACAAAGATTTGTAAAGCAAATTTTATACAAAGCCATGGAAGATAAATATACATATGTTCAAAGTAAATACATATACAAAACCTAACAAAAGAGAAGTACATCAAGAGAAAAAATGATAAACCAAAATTCTCGCAGTTTGCCAGCACCGATTGATGAGAAACCCACCTCTAATCATTAAGATGCAAAGCCCTGGTGTTGTTTTCTAAGTTAATTTATACAAAGAATACTTGGTGATGGAGCGAGAGCAAAAAATACCCAACTACACTCTAAAAAAATGTGTTTTTTGACCTAAATAGAAGATTATGCCCATATGGCACCGCCCAATAGAGAAACTACACAGCCTAGCGCTCAAAATAACATTTCTAGTGCATTTTCACGCTTCTGGAGTGCCTCTGCACCACCCGGCGAGCTCGGGGCGCTATTGACAGAAAATTGAAAATTTCAACATTGCTTCGGCCATAACTTGAGAACCATAACTTTGATTTGTGCATGGTTGGAAGCAATGGAAAACTTATTCATAACAATGACTCAATACCTATAGAAATGAGATAAAAATAATTAAATTCAATGATATTTACACGACAACACAACATATACACTATAGCATAAACTGTTCATGCATAAATTCCCCAACCGAGATGTAAGGTCGGAGGGGGGGTTTTTGCAGGCATCCGGGATGAATCTCGGATGAGACATGAGACGCTTATCCGGCATAGTTCCCGAAATTGGGATAGGAGACCGGGTCAGCCCCGGGATATGACCCGGACGTCTATCCGGGCTAGGAGGATTGGATTGGTCTCCGTTGCGCTACTTATGGATCGGTTATGAGCGTTACGAATCATTAAGTAGCAGTTTCAAGTATTTAATGGACAGTTACATAATTATGTTCATTAGTGATGGCTATGCTATAAAAGGAGGCCTTAGGGCCATGGAAAAGGATCATTCTCTCATTACCTCTCTTAGCCACACGCTCAAGAGAGGTCATCTACTTTATCTCTAAGGGCTCCCAACTGCGGGGTAAGCTAGACCCATAGCTTGGAGGTCATTCATCCTTGTATGAGCCTCCGAATCCCTTAAGATCCTACATGAGGTTTTTCCTGCAAGAACATTGGCGCCTACCGTGGGGCCTCGGTAAAATTTTCCTGGGCCTCAAGATTCATTCCAGTTCCAGGGATAACCATTTCATTCCCTCCGATTCATAGTCCGTTAAGGACAAGTGTGATTGAATTTGATATCCTAAACCACACCTTACTGGCAGAGGAGCATTGATATCCTACATCCCTTTCCGATGACGACAAAAAGATGTTCTCAAGCTTCATAGTGAATCTGACGCACTCTTTAAAAGGTCATGTGAAGCAAATACTCGCAGTTGAACAGATGGTGATGATGATATGTGTTGCATCTCGGCCAGTTGAGACAGAAAGAATCTCAACAAAGATAGCTCCGACGAGAACACATATGAGCTGTAATGGGAGGACACGGTCATGCCGAGTTAGATTAGGGGACAGGAACCTAAATCCATGGTGTCTTAATACCCATTACAAATCGGAGACTCATAGCAGGAATAACAGATTCACCGTAGTCGGTGTGCAATGCGTTGCATGCGGTGGCTCCGGTTACCAGTGGTGACGCTGTCGTGTTTCAATTTTGGAATTGGGGCTTGAGTTAAAAGTTGGGATAACTCAATATCAGGTAGAATTAGTTCGACAAATTCTACTTAATTCTCGACGAGTCGATTACCAAACTCTTGGGTAAATTAGTCGAAGGTTGAAGTTGTGGCGGATGGATTAAATGCGAAATCATTACGCACTCTGGTGAATAACTTCCAGACCGTTACGAGTGTGTTTGTAATACTAAGTCGTTATGATTTCTGGTGGATGACTTTCAGACTGTTACGAAGGATACGTTACAGGGGCTGTTACGGAACGAGAGATATTACTATTATGCACTGTTATGTAGAAGGAGCCTACAGTTCATCACGGATGGATAAGTGGTAGATCAAAAGAGGTGGATATAGTTTATCGGGAAGACAGAGGTTGATTATCCAACAACACCATCTGTTATGCCCAACACAGGGAGCCATTCTTCCATTTGGAAAGGAAGAGGCAAACACTCAAATCCATGTTGCATACTTCGAACAAGTTACCAAAAGATGAGCACTTGGCTACATGAAAAGATGGAGTCGAGACATCAAATAAAATCAGGTTCTGTATGTCAAACCAACTTGGAGTTGCTATCAACACATTGACAGTCACTACAATCAAAAGATAAGTGATTCCTGTACATTCAGTATATTTAGTTCTTATGTGTATACGCAATAGAAGCTTATAATTAAGCTAGGCACATTTGAGATACCACAATTAATTTAAGTTAATTCTTACTGTTGAAGTGCTCTGCTACAGGAGAAAAGCTTAAAAGTAGCATAGCATAATCTAATCTTGACGTTATAATTGCGAGACACCGGTCAGGTTAATGGTTGTCACTTGTCACTTACGAGCTATACCGAGGATACTATACCTTGATCGTCGTTTGCTATCATCGTTTAAATCTTACGACGCAGAAAGATAAGTTTTCTAAAACCTTACGTGAATATCGTTACAAGTCTGTTCGGGGATAGGAACCAACCCCATTGATCGATTAAAGTTAGCACTTATTCTAAGGGTTGAGGTTTTCATTTCCATATGAAATGTGTATGGTTATAGCTCTAGTCCAATGTCAGTTCTACGTTCAAGTGCATGGACCATGTTGCTGCATAAATGGAAAGAACTTGCGATGTAGTACGACACTATCAACACACAGAAATAATGCTGGCATAATGGGATGGTCGGTTTGCACCAGTGCTGCAGATGACCACAGAAGTTGGTCGGAGATACAAGGCTTGGCATAATCGCAAGGCTAAGGCACCAAGTTCTCTCGGGGCTGTAGTCTTCTATGTTTTATCCAGATAAGTTTATTACTTGCATTCTATTGGTTAATAGTGGTACTTGCATTTTAAACATGAATGATGTATAACACGGTTAGCATCCAAACTGTTAATAAAGTTACAGTGCCTGTATAGTGTTTAAAATACATGTAGTTAGTTCATGATAATGAGCCCTGCTAGCGTGTATTATTACGAGTTAAGAAACACTACTCATAATGTATTCCAGCTTTCTAACCGCAAGTAGCCGCGTTAGCATTAACATGGGTTGCTTTCTTATGACATCATTATCATTTAAGTCACCATTTTCATCAGTATTCTCTGCATTGTAGGATCTCATGGCCATGTCGTACATCAAAATGGTTCCATTCGACATCAATAATGCTGAGGAAGCGGTGAACTTTGATATACACTCGGCTTTTTCGAGATAACAATCCACGTCGGGGAAGTCTGGATGCTCCTGTCTAAGATCCGTCAGTGTTGCGCCGCTTTGACGACTTTCCAGTTGATCAGTCAGCCAACAAGGAGATAAGTCTTACGTTTTTGTAACTTACTTCAATGTGGTTACCGAGTTTTTGGTAAATGTTATTTGCGTTATTAAATCTGTGTTACGAGGGTGATACTTCCATGCATTTGGGATATGTCGTTACTGTATAGTTATCAGGAGGTTATTAGTTTTGAACAGGAACGCTTTTTAAATGGCAATACAACAACCATTGAAGCCAGGAGATATACACAAGAGAACATATGATAGATGGCTATTTCTGCCACTGGTGGAACATGCTGCAGTGATGGCTCCGCTCGAACAATAACTGGTTTCGAGAGAAGCTGTTAGAAACAATAAATAGAGGATGTGCCGTTATCCGGCTTAACCTCACAGTGACAGTGACTTCGTTCAGGGAATCACCTACTAGGACAATAACGTGGCAATCGAAGACAAAAGATAAGTTGTTCTTCATAATTTCTATTTTATCGTTACATGCTAAACTCAAGTAGACTCAATGATGCTCTGGTACATGCTTTTGTAAACGGCCTGTCATATATATTCATTTTTTAGTTATATGGTCTATAATAATATGCAATTATATATGCATCTGGTTGGAGTGCAGCTTATGTACTACCAGCTGATAGTCGCACCAGGCGGTATGACGCGGAGAGCTAATGTTGATTAGGTATTTGAGACATGAAAAATGGTTGCAGATCATTGTGCCGACATTTCCAGCCAGAGGTCTCGGCAGTCTAGCATGCTTCCTTGTGATGTCGTCATGGTTTGAGTTCAAGAGTGAGGAGGATAAGATAAAGAGAGGTTCGCTGGAGTGTGGAAGCCGGATGGTGATAGCCAATGACATAAGACGGCAGTTACGCAGATAGTTACGTTGAGAGGACATCAACACCAGCGTCGAGACTAGATGCTTTGAGAGGATAGGGAATGAAAGGGATACGCCGGAGCTGCGAGCACATGAATCAGAAGAAATCCATGATATTTCTATTGTTCAAGGAGATCATACAAATTAGTGAAAGATAAGTGACTCTTTTCAATTTACTCAGCTTAATTTCTAGTTGGTTCCATAATTAAGTAGTGTACACATTATTATTCTTAGTGTCTCTTTAATTGGCATAAACATGAAATTAAACTGAAGTCTCAATAAAGTATTCCCGTTACAAAGTCTTATGTGTTACGGCAGTTACGAACTGAAAAACTTCTGTTATGAAATAATGATGCAGGTGAAAAACCTTTGGTTGTCATCAATAAACAGGATTGGTGTGACAATTGGGTGGCAAGCTCGTATTACCGCATCTGTGCAGCGTCAATTCACATCGTCCTCATGACTACCCAAAGCCAAACCTACTGCAGTGCAAGGCATTAGATACGCTAGAGTGGTGACCACTGCTGCCAAGGTCAAAAGGAAAAATTCCATGCCTATCAGAATATTGGTTAAAGATTACTTATGATTTTTTCACTTCCTACGTAGATTTTTGGTTGGTCACGTAATTTCTATATGGTTAAAGATTACTTATGATTTTTTCACTTCCTACGTATATTTTTGGTTGGTCACGTAATTTCTATATGCTAGTATGTCATAAATCTTAAGTATAACAGGTTTTTGTACAATGGGAGTAGTAGTGCAGGAGCCGACTTAAAATTCTACAAATTCAAACGCAAGGCCGGGAATAATACAAATTGGTATTGTTTGAATACTATTGTAAAGACAAGTTAATGTCTCTGCTATTTGTAAAGAGTCTCAGGAATAAAGTGTTGTCCTTGTCCCCTGCGTGGGCGGGAAACACCCCTACCTCTTTAGGGTCGAAATAGGTACTCGACAGTGAGGAATAGAGTGTCCCTTGATCGGAATGACTCGGCATCAAAGCGCTTCACTTTGTTCCCACAAAACCTCACGCTTGGGGGGCTCATATAGGCATCCCGATCAAAAATTACAGAAGAGAAGACAGCGAAAAAACCGGGTAGAATGAATATTGTAAAGAATAAAATATTGTTTAAAACACCGTTGTATAAGGTATCGTCTAGATGTAAAGGTGTCGTCTTACTCTCCTATGTGGGCGAAGAGGCATCTTGGAATTAATTATAGTTTGTAAAGACTAAATAGGATGTAACGGATAAAAGTGCTCCGCACCTCAAGACACGGATATGGCGGGAATCAAAGGCTAGGTACGTACTGCTGAGCTCGGTCTCGGATCGTCTCTCAGTCACGGTAAAACCCTCTTCCGAAAAGGCTTTGTTCCTACGCGGAACAACCTTCTGGTCAACCTCGGTAGAGGCTCTAAACCCCTTGGTCAACCTCGGAAGAGGCTCCGAACCCTCTGGTCAACCTCGGTAGAGGCTCTGAACCCTCGGTCAACCTCGGAAGAGGCTCTGAACCCTCTGGTCAACCTCGGTAGAGGCTCTGAACCCTCGGTCAACCTCGAAAGAGGCTCTGAACCAGTGTTTTAAAACCCAGCCCGACCCGGTCGGTCGGACCGGTCTGACCGAGAACCGGTGGTCCAGGCGGTCCGATTAAGGGATAAGACCGGAATTACATTTAAATCGAATGAAACCGGTGTGAACCGGCCGGTTCACCGGTTAAACCAGTGAATCGGCGGTTTTGACTGAACCGACGGGTTTGACTATTTTTTTTGTTAATTATTTTTAAAAATATAGTTATAGATCAAATAGATTTAGATGAGGATGAAGATGGAGACATGGATAATGCACAAGATACTATTGTTGATATTGTGAATCAAGAAAAAAGCAACACCAGAGACGATAAAGTTGGTGGAGAAGACAATGAAGTTGAAGATGAATATGAATATCAAGATTATGACAATTTGACTTCATGGACATAAAAAATTATGGATTGTTGAGTGTGGATTTTTGTGACTTATTATAATACTATAACTTATGAATTGTTAAGTTTCTATCACTTATTTGAATTTATAATTTGCTACATTAAGTTTCTATCACTTATTTTGATTGTTACTAATACTTTTGTTTATTCTAAATTATTTGAATTTATAATTTTCTATATTATTATAGTTACAAATTTCATATAATGAATATATTTTTTTATAGAAACCGGGTCAAAAGCCATGCGGTCTGACCAATGACCCACTGGTCCGACCAGTAATCCAGTGACCCAATAACTTTACCGAGTCGATCACCGGTCCGGGTTTTAAAACATTGCTCTGAACCCTCTGGTCAACCTCGGTAGAGGCTCTGAACCCTCTGGTCAACCTCGGAAGAGGCTCTGAACCCTCGGTCAACCTCGAAAGAGGCTCTGAACCCTCTGGTCAACCTCGGTAGAGGCTCTGAACCCTCGGTCAACCTCGGAAGAGGCTCTGAACTCTCTGGTCAACCTCGGTAGAGGCTCTGAACCCTCGGTCAACCTCGGAAGAGGCTCTGAACCCCTTGGTCAACCTCGGTAGAGGCTCTGAACCTTCAGGTCAACCTCGGTTGGGCTCTGAATCCGTCTCGGATCATCCCCATAGAGGCTCTGAACCTCAAAGGCTCTGTTCCTACTCGGGATAACCTTCAAAAACTCTGTTCCTACTCGGAACAACCTTCAAAGGTTTCAAACCTCACCAAGGACTTTGATTCCGTCGCGAAACAACCTTTTAGAGGCTCTGAACCTCCAGGTCACCCTCGCCTGGACTATGATTCCGTCTCGGATCAACTCCTAGTGGCGGTTATACCTATAATTTCCGGCAAGTCACGGAGCTCTGGTCCTATCTCGGATCAACTCTTAGTGGCGTTGAAGCCTCAGGTGAGCTACCAAGAGCTCTGATTCCGTCTCGAATCAACTCTTAGCGGCATTGAAACCTCGGGATTCGTCACACAGAGCTATGGTCCTATCTCGGATCAACTTAGTGGCGTTGAACCTCTAAATTCAGCCAACCCGCACGGGGGCTCTGTATCCAACGCGTTAAAACGGTAAAAAACTGAAGTGGTGTCATGAACAGTTGTTATGTGCTTGGAAAAGCCAGTATGGCCTGCTTGATGCATCATGTGACTCGGGGGCTGGTCTAGTTAAGCTAAGTCTTACTACCAATAACCCGACAAAATTCTGAGCCCAGCTCGGATTAAGAACGAGCGTTATGTTTGGGTTAAAATGGAGTATCGATTCAGCGACGAGGATAGGAATACATTGGCGCTGTGAACAAATTGTTATGTACTCGTCCAAAGACCATCAAGGTAGTTGTTTGCTACGCCCTATGGCTTGGGGGCTAGTAGCATAACATAAAATTGTTCACGAGCAACCTTAAAAGCTCGCTCTGCACATGTAAGGACCTTAATTGGATTCCGTCAAAACATTTTCACCAAAGCCTTGACTCAAGATACTCAGGGGCTAGTCTGTCTATATATCTTACTGCTCTGAGCCGTGATGTGAGGTCGAAAGGAATTTTTTATCCCGGCCATGCGTCCTGGGATCCAGCTCGGGCTAAAAACGAGCGTTACGTTTGGGTTAAGCTGGAATGTCGATTCCAACGACGTGCGTTACATTAAAAAACCTCAAAAGCGAAGAATGGTAAACCACTGTGTGCAAATTCGCACTAAGGCACATGTTGGTATTGGAGGTCGGCCGGGGTCAAAGTTTATGTTTCTATTTAATCGACCATAAGGTTTCAAGGTCTAGAAACCATATGCTCGGGGGGCTTATGTTCATGCATAAATTCCCCAGCCGAGATGTAAGGCCGGAGGGGTTTTTTTGCAGGCATCCGGGATGAATCTCGGATGAGACATGAGACGCTTATCCGACATAGTTCCCAGAATTGGGATAGGAGACCGGGTCAGCCCCAGGATATGACCCGGACGTCTATCCGGGCTAGGAGGATTGGATTGGTCTCTGTTGCGCTACTTATGGATCGATTACGAGCGTTACGAATCATTAAGTAGCAGTTTCAAGTATTTAATGGACAATTACATAATTATGTTCATTAGTGATGGCTATGCTATAAAAGGAGGCCTTAGGGCCATGGAAAGGATCATTCTCATTACCTCTCTTAGCCACAAGAGGGTCATCTACTTATCTTTAAGGGCTCCCAACTGCGGGGGTAAGCTAGACCCATAGCTTGGAGGTCATTCATCCTTGTATGAGCCTCCGAATCCCTTAAGATCCTACATGAGGTTTTTCCTGCAAGAACATAAACTATAAAAAAATGTACACAAAAGTTGAGGTTTATTGACGAAAAGCATGTGAATTAAGCCGATGAGTGCTAATTATTCAGACTCAAATTCCCAACAATTTAGCACTCATTAAACTCCCTCCAAAAATAAAATATTGTTTGTGAAATCATGACAGTCAGATCTCAGGCCTCCTAAGAGATTTCGAGACACTGATCTCCGAACACAACACAATGAACAATGTATAACAAAATATGACAGTGCAGAAAGAAAACTATACACATAATTGTTTATCCAGTTCGGTGCAACACACCTACGTTTTGAGGCTACCAAGCCAGGGATGAAATCAACTAGATAGTATTAATTCGTAGACCCAAAAAAAACTTTCCATAGTTTACAACCTACTCACTTAATCACCACACTTGCTTAACTTCTACCTAAGACTCACCTAGATATGAGAGTAATTTTAAATTCGTTAAGTTAGAAACCGTGAAAATAACACAATTCAAAAAAGATAGTTTCGAAGATACACTTCAAAAACACAATATCATTCAATGCTTAAAAGCTTATGAATGAGGGTTCAACCTAGAGAGGCAAGAGCTCACCTCTCTACTTCTGGTCACCCTATTAATCCCCCTCACATTCCATTAAATAATCATAGATGCCCCAATGAGGGTAACTTTAGGGTCTTTCAAAAAACTAAAGATTCAAAACCATTAGAGCAAAAAAGATCACTACCTTGGGTTTCATACATTTTTTTCTTTCTTATTGTTCTTGCAGGAAAAACCTCATGTAGGATCTTAAGGGATTCGGAGGCTCATACAAGGATGAATGACCTCCAAGCTATGGGTCTAGCTTACCCCGCAGTTGGGAGCCCTTAGAGATAAAGTAGATGACCCCTCTTTCTGCACTGTCATATTTTGTTATACATTGTTCATTGTGTTGTGTTCGGAGATCAGTGTCTCGAAATCTCTTAGGAGGCCTGAGATCTGACTGTCATGATTTCACAAACAATATTTTATTTTTGGAGGGAGTTTAATGAGTGCTAAATTGTTGTAAATTTGAGTCTGAATAATTAGCACTCATCGGCTTAATTCACATGCTTTTCGTCAATAAACCTCAACTTTTGTGTACATTTTTTTATAGTTTATGTTCTTGCAGGAAAAACCTCATGTAGGATCTTAAGGGATTCGGAGGCTCATACAAGGATGAATGACCTCCAAGCTATGGGTCTAGCTTACCCCGCAGTTGGGAGCCCTTAGAGATAAAGTAGATGACCCCTCTTGAGCGTGTGGCTAAGAGAGGTAATGAGAGAATGATCCTTTTCCATGGCCCTAAGGCCTCCTTTTATAGCATAGCCATCACTAATGAACATAATTATGTAACCGTCCATTAAATACTTGAAACTGCTACTTAATGATTCGTAACGCTCGTAACCGATCCATAAGTAGCGCAACGGAGACCAATCCAATCCTCCTAGCCCGGATAGACGTCCGGGTCATATCCCGGGGCTGGCCCGGTCTCCTATCCTAATTCCGGGAACTATGCCGGATAAGCGTCTCATGTCTCATCCGAGATTCATCCCGGATGCCTGCAAAACCCCTCTCCGGCCTTACATCTCGGCTGGGGAATTTATGCATGAACACTTATATCTATGAATTTCCTATGTACTTTAATCCACTTGTTGTCATCTTTAGTGGTAGCCTTCTCATTATCATACATTATGGTCTCATCTTATTTATTGTCCTCTTATTCCTCTTTATTCACAGCCTTACTCTAGAATACTGTATGATCTGGTTGCATCTGCTTTGGCTTCCAAGCTTTGACTTCTAGCTTTCGTTCATTATTACTACACACATGCCCCACTTTTTGGCATTTCTCACAGTATTGAGGCCTCCAATCATACTCAACTTTCTGCTATCTTAGATTTCCTTCATGATTCATAATGGTGATTTCCTCGCAAAGCTTTTGTGTGATATCAACCTTCACCAAAGTAACACACAATTTCTCTGCAGTTCAATCTTCCCCGGGCTATTCATCCCCCAGAGGTGCACAAGTAGCTGAGGCAGTTTAATCCAAATTGGGACCGTTCTCAGTATATCTTTCTCCATAGAGAAATCATGTCTCAATTCCATTATAACCATTGGCATGTTGTGAATGGTATAAAGACCTTTCATCATCATTTTATACCTTTCCTCAACAGTTTTGAATCTGAGGATGAAAAATCCTTCATCATTGAAATACATTTCCGGTAGAGTCTTAAAATTCCATGTCTTGATCATATAGTTCTTCACAACATTCATACTCAAACTAGCACAAATAACATACACAGTCAAAGAAGCTTTCTAGAAACGAACCTTTTGAGCCACATCTTCATCCTCAATTTCCACAATTGTTCTTCCATCAATAAAATTTGGTGCAATAAACTGAATCTGCACCCCATTAGTTGCTTTTTTATTCCCAGTGATAACATCTACCCATAATTTCTCTTTGTTTCTGATCAATTTTTTCGATTCCCTCGTTTCCTCGCTTTTAGGGTTTTCAATAACCCCTTCCTTCAAAACTTCCACGGCTTCTTCCACAACCTTTTGCACAATTTTAGATTCATCGATATTCAAAGCTTCATTCTCCACCACAGTTGCTTGTGCAATTGATTTTATAAACGAGAATAAGTTACAGATATTTTTATAAACATTAAAAAGTTGATACAACTAATTTCAAAAAAATTAAATTAAATTACATTTTTTTTTATAAAATATTTGTAATTTATAAATTTCATATGCTCCCTATTTTGAACCAATTAATAATTTACAATATTTTTTAATCTAATTTTATTATTATTTATTGTAGTACATTGCAATATTTATTAAAGATATTCTTTATACTTACAAACATTTTATTTGTCTTTCATATTCATTTCTTCTGTTATATCTTTATTATTATTATTATTATTATTATTATTATTATTATTATTATTATTATTATTATTATTATTATTATTATTATCATCATCATCATCATCAACTGACACGCGTGAATGCAAAAGTATATGATATTTGTAGTATTAATATTAATCTTCATATTTCTATTTTTTTTCTTATTGAATTTTAAAAGTTTTATAAACCTCTATTATATACATATAACGTTTTCAATAACTCTTTTTCTTCAAATTTAAGACTAAAATAAAGATGAAAAAAAACCAAAAATTCAAATAAAGCGTTCACATGAGCAGTGGTAATAAAACAAAATTACTTTGATTGTTTGTTAGTAACTCATAAAACCATATATATATATATATATATATATATATATATATATATATATATATATATATATATATATATATATATATATATATATATATATATATATATATATATATATATATATATATATATATATATATATATATATATGAGAATGTGAGGATGAATAAGAATTATCAAATTTAAAAAGAAAAAGTTGAGGGTGTGTTTGTTTCAAGGATTAAAAATATAATCCTCAGAATGTTTTTCTTTGGAATATTATTCCTGGAAATTCGGGGGCTATTTATGTGTTTGGAGAAAAAATTTAGTTTCCTTAGAACGTTTATAAAATATATTTAATGAAAAAATTTAGTTTCCTTAGAACTGAAGGCTTGGAAAAACACTTAGCGCCGGGGGGGGGGTTGAATAAGTTTTTCTTACTTTTTAGATCTTTTACCCAAACAACAAATAAAATACTCAAGTATTTTTATCCTGGTTCGTATGAAACTCAAACTACTTCAGTCCACCCGTCAAGGTGATTTCGCCTCTCAACGAGGACTTAATCCACTATAATCAACGATTATAGAGTGCACTACCCAACTGGTGTGACTAACTTCATCTAAGACTAACTAGTCCTAGCCCTCTCAAGAACACTGACCCAACTGGTCTTCTCAAGGAATAAACTGCACAACCAACCGTTGTGACTAACACCTTTAAGACTCAACTAGTCCTAACCCTCTCAAGAATACTGACCCAACTAGTCTTCTCAAGGAACAACTATCAAAAAATTATTTTTGACTGACTGTGTACAATAATGCTTCTAGAAAAGCTATTCTTCACAAAGTGAAGTTTACACAAAAATGAAGCTCAAATGAATAGTAAACTAATTTACAGAAACGACTTTTTATTTGGCAGCGTGAGTTTACTTGAAATAATTTGATGTGAATTATTTTTCGTTGATGTACTGTGTTGTTGTACTTTTTCGTTGTTAATTTTCCCTTTTTGAATTGAAGACATTTTGTAGAGCTTTCTAGTACTATGCCAAACAGGACCTACGGAAGCGCTTTTTTTGGGCTTTAAAAGCGCTTTTGTAGGTGGCGCTGCTATAGGTTTTAGCAGCGCTTTTTGTTTAGGAAAAGCGCTTTCGTAGGCCTACCTATGAAAGCGATTTTCACTAAAAGGGCTTTCATAGATATGCCTAAGGCAACGGTTTTTTCTGGAAAAACCCTTTCATAGGTGCCTACAGAATGCATTAAGAAAGCACTTTTCTAGAAAAAAGCGCTGCCTTAGGCCACCTATAAAAGCGCTTTTAGGTAAAAAGCGCTTCCTTAGGACTACCTATGGAAGCGCTTTTAAAAGCGCTTTCATATGTATACCTTAGGCAGCACTTTTACTCAAAAAGCGCTCTCATATGTGGCCTAAGGCAGCGCTTTTAGGTTAAAAGCGCTTTCATAGGTTTTCTACTGGAAAAAAATTTAAATAATTTTTAAACCTGCATTTTTTGCAGCATTATTTCATAAACCCGTAATTCATTAACCGGTAATTTACAATCTTATATACAAATACCATTATATACCATTGTTATCCAAATACCAAATTTAAATATTATATACAAATACCATTATATACCATTGTTATCCAAAATATATATACACCATTGTAATTCAATTAACATATTTTTAACATAACCAAAATCAACCCTAACAAAATCAGCTATATAACAATAAGTAAATCAGTCCTAATGTACATATATATTCAAGGTCCTGATCCTGCAAGATATGAACATAATAACACAGTCAGTATTGTATACACACAAAAATGTATTAATAACCATTTTTGCACAATAATGTATTCATACCTTATAAGATTCTTTGCTCAATAAAATATTGACACAACTCCTCTTTGAGTTCTTTCAATTGAAGTTTCGTGTAATATGCACACTTGTGTTCATCAAAATACTACATAACAAAACAAAAAATGCATGATTTAGTTAAAAGTAATAAATTATATGAAATATCCAATAAATAATAAAACAAATCCTAAGTTATAAATCTATACCGTGACTGGAATCTCTATTTCATTCATTTGAATGGTTTCTTTGATAAACTTCAAAACGAAGTATCCGCAATCTATGTTGTTTTGTTGTTGAGGACACTACATAAAAAAACAAATAAGAATATATAGATGTATTGTTTTATCAAGTAGCATAAATATTATAAGCAAAATTGTGGAAATTAATATATCTGTACTTTGATCCAATTAATGTTGTTTGATTTAGACCGTGGTACCCGAGCTTCCCTTTGACATCGGAATACTTGTATTGATCTGACAAAATTAAAATATTTATTTAGAACAATGACATAGAAATAGTTAAATAGTTAAATATATAAACACACACAAATATTTAGAATAATGTCACTTACGTATCAATCATTAACTTCATATCCGGATAATTTGTCCAATCACCATCAACCGAATTCAGATAATAGACCACTTCTTTTATGGGATCGATAGCAAGCAACAACCAGTGACATCTATAAATTAAAGCAACAATTTAGATGAAAATTTTAATGTAAAAAATACAAATATTAAAATGAACTTATAATTAATGAAAATCTAACCCTGTATTATACGCCAAAAGATACAAGCTTTATGTACTTCCAGTTGCCATGAATCTATCGACCAAGTGCTCTCTTACTGACTCCGGTTCCCTAGCAATTGTCGCTCCGCTGACACGGGAGGAAGACACGAAATGGAATCTATTTGACAATTGATTCTCGTGCATCAATTTGTCATATAACAACCTTAAATAAAAACATAATTAATATTAGACTATTTTAATTAAATGTTTTAAAAAAATGTTCAACCAATTAAATAAGATATTGATTGGGTTACCGGATGTATGAGTGCATAACACTGACGCCTAATTATCCATGAAGAAAAATTTGTTCCATGTACTCTTGTCCAATTGTTTCAGTGCAAGGAAAACCAAAGACACATGCATCCATATCCATTTGACGAATACCACCATTCATCAAATCTGATGTGCCCACTAGTGTTTCAAGACACTGGCGAAATCTAGGCACAAATTTTCGGAAAAAAACCTTTTTATTAGGTGGTACCCTATCAACTTTCTGGCTCACTTGTTGTGACCCTTAAAAAGGTACCTAAAAATCATTTAGACTTATGTAAGCTATAAAGTTGTGCAGTTTTTTTATTCTGATCATATAATTAACACTTTAAACGTACCTCTTTTTGCGATGCAACAGATTCGTCGTGCTGCAAAATCCCTTTATCCTTTGATGTGGGTTTTGTAGGAGTCTAAAATTACCATGTAAAAAATTGAGGTCAGAACTGTCAGTTGAATACTTAAAGATTCATAATTATTTTCAACATACCTGATCATCTATGAAAATTAGGTCTGATGGCCATGCCACAAAAGATCCTACTGCATCTCGCATCAATGTGGTCTCAACAACAATGTCAGGTACTGGTAGCATGCATTTAGATCTAAAGAACATAAACCGATACCTTCATGTGTCCATCTGGGAGTGGTCTATGGTGAAGTAAATCTCCCAAATTGTTGTGCACTTTTCCCTTTCCAACTACCCGATAAGTCGGTGACGATAGGTATAGCTGACAACATGAAATGCCCTAAACCAATAATAACCGTTAGACTTCCTTTATAAATTACAATTAAAATTTCTCCAATGGATTATCATCTTAATTACCTCGGGAAATTTATGTTGATAGTTGATACTAGCCTTGTCACTAGTTTCTTTCAACTGTGAACTGCTCTTTTCCGTCTTATGTCTCTCTTTATCCTTTTGCAGTTCACGAACTTGTGCTTGTAATACCTGCAATGTTTGCATCACTTCTACATTGCTAGGATTTTTTTTCTGGATTCTTATACAGAGAGGTTGGAGTCACACCACGAACTTTACCCCTCACCCGACCCGGATACTCAGCAACATTTAGTGCTCGACTGAGTACGCTCCTAATATTCTGGTCATCACCTGTGGATACCGATTGCGATAGGGTCTCTTGTAATTCATTTACATATCAAAAATTATTAGTGGAGATAAAATTTTAATTATATATTAATAAACATTTAATATAATTTAATTAAAGACATAATGTTATACTTACACACTCATCATAAACATGTTGCAGATTGGGATTAACAACTCGATCTTTGCCAACACGAGCTTCCTTCCATAACACATGTGCGGGTAGTGATGTTTCATCACTTTGCGTCTCTTCTAACTACGCATTGTTACAAATAATAAGATCATCAATTATAACACATTAAGAGAATTAATAAGATCGTCGAATTGATATTTACTTACAATTTTTTCCTGTAAGCGTGCATATCCCAAACACCCTTTTTTATATGGATATGCGGGTTTTGGCGCTCTCTCGCGATTTACGTCACTCACTTTCTTGAAATTCTCGCCTCTTCTTTGGCCTACAAAAGCCACCCATTCTTTAGGTGTAATGAAGCTCTCATATTTCTTTGGACGTTCAGGATCCTCTTCAACAAAATTTCCTTCGTCATCTTTAAGATACTTATTTGTTAAAAAAGTTCTCCACCCTCTGTGTCTTTTTCCAGCCAAACCCATTATATACTTTTGCGGGCATCTTCAATGTTAAAGGACCTCTACAAAAAAATATACGCATAGAGTGTGTTAGTATATGTAATTTAAACACATTATCGTCAATATAAAACAAATAACAACAACCATATATGATACCTTTATCTCAGTCCAAATTTTTTCTTTAGCCTCATCCAACTCTCCTTTTTTCCATCTAGGAGCGGTGATCAGAATGTGCATACGAACAAGTGTACCGATGTAGCTTTTCACCTTTGCAGAATTAGACCCAATTAGTTGGTCCTCATTATTCCAATCTACATTATATGTAACTCCTCTATCTCTATCACAGATGATTCCCCTCATAATAGTTATGCCTCGTGTGATATCCTTTTCTGAAGTATCTTGTGGAACATTTTCTTGTGGAACATTTTTTGAAGTATCTTGATTACTAGCCATTTGACCCGTAATAAAGAAAAATAAAATAAAATGAAATGACAAATATAAAAATCCATAATCATATATACTATAAAGAAAAAAAATGAAATGACATATATTTAAATTTTATTGAATGATATAGGCTATAATTATATATACTATTACCTTTTTCACTAATGTCTCTTTCTGTTCTTGGTAGGAATATGTTCTACTCGTCTCTTAACAACGCGGACGGTTGGATTGATCCAAATACCCTCATTATGATCATTTCTAATACATGATTCATTCTCATTTTGACCATTTCTGGTAAAAGATTCAATGTCAACACCAATATCGCCTTGATCTCCAATGTTTTCATCAATTACTTTGTTAGATAAAAGCACTATAGACCATTTCGTACTTGTCAGATCAGTGACATAGAACACTTGTTTAGCTTGAGAGGCTAGAATGAAAGGCTCATCTTTGTACCCCACCCTGTTAAGATACACTTGCAAAAATCCTGACCTATCCATTCGTATACCATTATCATTTTCAACCCACTTGCAATCGAATATAGGAATTTGAAATTTCTCGTAATCAAACACCCAAATGTGCTCGATAACCCCAAAATACAACAGATTTGCAAATTTCGGGTTTAAGTTCTTCACACTTGATATGTGCATTGCTTTAGCTACCTAGGTGACACCATTATTTTGCATAGTACTTTTATCATCTTGTTCTTTGGTATAAAATGTGTATCTATTAATTGCGTATGCGCTATAAGAAAATACAACCAAACTTGGACCGTATGCTAAACATCTCAACCTTTCTGTTACTAAGGCGGGATCTGAATGATACTTTGAATAAATATGTTCCTTAAACCATGGTATGAACCTTCGATTGTGCTCTCATACAATCCAATTCTCATTTCTATTCGGATTTAAACCTCGAAGAACACCCTTGTGCATTTCAACATACGGCTCAACCTTAATCTCATTATGCAGAACATACAAATGCACTTGATCCCGTTCGACCCTTGATACTGTCACAACTTTATTTCTAATTAGCTTCTTACCTTCTTTTTTTTCAACAATATGAGATTTGGGGAGTCCGATTGATTGAACATTTGACAGATATTCAATACAAAACTCAACTGCGTCTTCAAAAATGTATCATTCGGCAATACAACCCTCTGGTCGACTTCGGTTTTTCACATACCCTTTTAATATTTTCATATAACGTTCAGCAGGATACATCCATCTCATATAAGTTGGTCCGCACAATTTTGTATCTTTCACAAGATGAACGACAAGATGAACCATTATGTCAAAAAACGAGGGAGGAAAATACATTTCAAGCTCACACAAAGTAACAACTATTTCTTTTTGCAATGTTGGTAAGATCTCAGGATCGATCACCTTACTGCAAATTGACTTGAAGAAAAAACACAATTTAGTTATTGCGCTTCTTACTTTTTTTGGCAGAATAGAACGTATATCTATCGGTAGAAAATGTTCCATAATAACATGGCAATCATGCGTCTTTAAACTCTTTAACTTGAGGTCTTTCATAGACACAGGTCTTCTAATATCTGATGAGTAGCCTTCTGGAACTTTAACTTTACTTAGAAACTTACACAATATTTTTTCTCCTTTCTCGATAGAGTGTAAACAGCAAGTGGTAGAAACGTACCAATAACACTGTCAAATACATTTTTTTCAATATGCATTACATCAAGAAAATGTCTTACATACAAAGATTTCCAAAATGGCAATTAAAAAAAAATCGACCTCTTCTTCCACCCACCCGTGACAACTTTATGTGGAAAAGGCTTGCCAAACTGAATACTCACATCTTTCACCTTTTCAAAAATTTGATCACCTGTCAATCCAGGCGGAGCTCTACGTTGTTCGGTATCTCGATTTAACAGCTTTTCTCCATCCACGATATTGATGTTTAGAAGTTAAGAATCTGTGATGACCGAGAAAGACATTCTTCTGATAAAGTTTCAATCACATCGTATCAGTTCCATCTTCATAGACAGGACACACTTTTTCACTTTTAATACTATGCCCAGATAGATTTCCATATGCTGGAAAATTGATAATTGTTCCAAACAACATCGCCCTCAAGTTGAAACTTTCTTTCCTATAACCGTCATAAACCTCCACACCGTTCTCCCACAAAATCTTCAAATCTTTGATCAATGGTTCCAAGTATACATCTATGTCATTTCCTGGTTGTTTAAGCCCAGAAATTAACATAGATAACATCATGTACTTACGCTTCATACATAGCCACGGAGGTAGGTTATAAATCATAAGAATCACAGTCCATGTGCTATGTGAGATACTTTGAATACCGTGTGGGTTCATTCCATCAGTAGACAATGCCAAGCGAAGGTTTCTTGCTTCTTTTCCAAATTTAGGATAATCATTATCAATTTTTATCCACTGTGGAGAATCTGCTAGATGTCAAAATTTTCCATCAATAATTCTTTCATTTGAATGCCAAGTCAAGTGTCTTGAATCGGTTTCACTATGATACATCCGTATAAATCTCGGGATTATAGGAAGAACCATAAGAATTTTGTCGGAGACAACTTTATCTTATATCGAGGGGCACCACATTTAGGACACTCATTTAACGATGCATACTCGTTTCGAAACAAAACGCAATCTTTTGGACATGCATGTATCTTATCATAGCTCATGCCAATAGAGTACAACATCTTTTTGGCCTCACACGTTCGATTGGGAAGAACATTATCCTCTGGTAGCATATCTTTCATAAGGGCTAATAACTCTGTGAAACTTTTATCCGACCATCCATGGTTGGCCTTTAAGTTGTACAACTCTAACACCGTAGACAATCTTGTGAATTTTGTACAACCATTATACAACGGTTTCTCTACATCGCTTACCAACCTCTCGAACATTTGGGACAATCATTAAGATCTTCTTCAAGCGCTTCTGCAATCTCTTCGACTCAATCATAATCGTATGGATCTGTGGAATTGTCGTTTGAAGCATAGGTCCTCTTATCCCCCGATTCAACATTCCCGTTACTTTTCTCACCATGCATATTCCAACATGTATAACTTCTATCAATTCCATACCGTATTAAATGCGATGCCAACTGAACTGTGTCAACCTAGTTCCCATAACAACAATATAAACAAGGACATGTCATTCGACTGGGGTCTTTGGTGTGCGCAATAGCAAACTTAACAAACTCCGAAACCCCATTCTCGTAGTCTTTCGACAATTGATTGGAATACATCCATGTCTTATCCATATCAACTAATTAGTGCACAAAGCAGTATATTGTGTTTCTATCAAAATGCAAAGTATACACGGAATGGATCCGTATCAAGAAAATGCAACATACGAAAGGCAATTTAAGACAAATTCATCACAATACCAGTAATTTGAGGAAGAAATTTACCTCGGATTTATCGAACTCAAAAAAACACGGAGAATGAGCATCGTATGTTGAACTAGGCTGGGAAACGCTGCTAATTCAAAGAAAAGAAAACTTCTATTATAAAAAATAGGATGAATGTACATGAACATTCAATTCAAGCTATAAATCAAACGTAACAAAATTCGGACATCCATGAACAAACATGCACATGAACTAGTATTACAACATGAAAATCAAGTTCTAAATAGGCTTCGAACCTTCAAACAAAATTTCAGGCAGCAACTATGCACATGAACTAGAGCTTGATAATATCGTTTCAATAATGCTTAATATCAACGGTAAACACAAAACAATGTCATAATCGATTTGAACTTCAAAGTCGAATGCAAGTGAAACTAACATGATAAACCAAATTCAATGCAAGCTATAAATCAAACGTAACAAAATCCGGGGAGCCATGAACAAACTTAGTAACACGCATTAAAGTTCTTCTCAGACACTCTCAAAATCAAACGAAAGTTACCCAAACTATGCTACAACCGATTTACTCATTATTCTCAACTTAAACATGTAGCAACACAAACTCATTTAAACTTCTCTGGAAAACATACTAACAATATCCCAAACTCTTCATCCACTCAAAACCAACAAATAGAAATTATTTGTAATTGTCAAACATCTTACATTGTATCAGTAGTACTTTTCTTAGTTGCTAGAATCATCTACTTACACAGACAATGAACATGAGATTGACACAAACACTTAAACTATGGGAGACATGCATACAGAGAGATTCTAGCAATGGGAGACGTGCATACAGTACTAAAAAGAAATTAATAACTAAACAGCTAGCCATGAAAAACATGCATACAGAGACATTGCTGGAAACGGAACAAAGAACGCATCCATTACTGGAAATCAAAACAGAGAACGCAACAATGAACATGTTATTGTTGGAAACGAAATAGAGAACGCAGACATTGCTGGAAATTGAAACAGAGAACACAACAATGAACATGTTATTGCTGGAAACGAAAAAGAGAACGCAACCATGGCAGAAGAAGAATCTCAAAATCTGAAACTTACTAAGGAAGATGATGATGGCAGACGAAGAAGACTGAGGGCTGAACGGCGGCGAGTGAGGAAGAACAACAATATGCAGGAACAAAGGTTGAACACAGGAGAAGTAGGCAGAGGTAGAAGATGAGCAGAACGCGCAGGAAGGGGATTGTGGTAATGAAATCGTATTTAGGGTTCTAATTTTAATTATAAAATAATCTATGAAAGCGCTTTTAAAAACGCTTTCTAAAGCCCAAATATAAGAGCACTTTTTCCTTCAAAAGCACTTTCGTATCATAGGCCTATAGCAGCGATTTTTAAAGCGCTTTCTTAAGTCCACCTATAAGAGCGCTTTTTAAAAGCGCTTTCTTAAGGCCACCTATAAGAGCGCTTTTCAAAAGCGCTTTTTTAGGTTAGATCTTTCTAAGGCCTTTAGCAGCGCTTTTTGAAAAGTGCTTTCTTAGGGTACCCTATGAAAGCGCTTTTTTTAAGCGAAATTTTTTTAAGGCCTATGAAAACGTTTTTTCTTAAAAGCGCTTTCGTAGAGGCGCTGTCAAAAATTATTTTTGTTGTAGTGTAGGAAAACTTTCCGTTGGAGGTAGCGTGTCTTGAAGAATGGGAAACATAATTAACTGGCTTGTCTCCACGTGATTTTTGTAAGTGTTTTGTGTTGGCTGCAATTTTTGGTAAAACCAGGTTGGTGTGCCAATGTCTTGACTGATGTCATGACATTCTGATATGAAGACAATTCTGTAGGAGGAGTGTATTTTCAGATGCAACTCAATATATTTTCATAACAAATGTTATGCTATTCTCAGAAGAACAGGTTCTGCAAGAGAAGTATGCATGATGTGTGATGTCATATCCAATGTTAAGACATTCTGAATAAGTGGAATATGCAGTTTTAGTTTCCTGAGAGTTTTCAGGAAAGTTAGTTTATTCTGGGCTGGATCGTCTCAGGAGGAAACCGTGCTTAAGCTCCTTTTGTACGTAGAAATTAGGTTTACATTGGTTAACCCTAATTATTGTTTTGCAAGTCCAAGACCAAGTCCACAGGTTAACATTGGTTAACCCTAATTATTATTTTGCAAGCCCAAGACCAAGTCCACTCATGCATCTTTATAAACTCACTAATCCTAGTTTTATGTGGTGTGAATTGTGAAGAAAAATAGAAGAAGAAAGCAGATGCGCAGAATTGTTGATTGTGAGTTCAAGACTTTTTCTTTGTTTTAGTTTTCTTGTGAGCCAAGCAATTATCACGATGATAATTTTATTGGAGTAGGATTTTCTGTAAGTGTAAGTTTTATCACTCAAATCTTTGAAGCACGAGTGCTATGTCTCTTGATTAAAGGCTTTGAAGCATGATCAAGTATTTGTGTTGAAGAATGTCTTCGTAATACTTTTAAGTATTGGTTTGTAATCACTGCTGTGATTGAGGGGGAGTGAGTAGGTTCTCAGGTCTAAGTGTTTCTTAGATTGAAGTTGCATTGGGTAGGTCGTAAGTGAAGGATATAAACAGTTGGTTTAATTCGGAATTAATACCTCTTAGAAGATAACATACATATTAATAATGATCTTCTGTAAGCCTTGTTATAATATCTTCTCATCAGAACTTCTGTTGGTGCTTCTATCAGAAGTTTACTCTTTCCTGCTTCTATCAGAAGTTACGTTGTGCTTTCTTCTATCAGAAGTTGCTTCCTAGCTTGCGTGACCAAAAGTTTTGTCTTTGTTAGAACTTCTAATACTTCATGATCTTATGTTAGCCTTGTTAACATATTCTATTCAGAACATATTTTTGGTGCTTCTTATTAGAGGTTGCGTTTTTCTTGTTTTCATCAGAAGTTGTATTTTATTCTTTACTTCAGAAGCTTTCTTTTCAGTGTGTCTTCCAGAAGTTCTTCTCTCATTAAAACTTCTAAGCCTCGTTTCTATTAGCAGTTGCTTTGAGCGTGTTTGATCAGAAGTTCTGTCTCATTTGAACTTCTAAAGCGTGTTTCTGTCAGCAGTTGTTTTGAGCGTGCTTTGTCTAGAGGTTCTGCTCTCATTAGAACTTCTAACTTTATCTTATGCTCAACATGATATATTCTCCATTTTGCGCTAGAGTCAAAACATCTTCTGAAATGAAACATGTACAAGTCAGAGTATCATATTCATTCATACAAAATTTATTATGCTTGTTATCATCAAAACTTTAATATATTATTATAAACAAACTTTGTTCTCACAAGAACATTTATAAAATATATTTAATTTATAATTTGAAATATTAAATAAATGAGTTGAAATATGTGATAGTGAGAAGTTGTGGGTGGTTATCTCTTATTCTCATGGGAATGTAAGATTCTCACCCTATAACATGGGAATAGAAAATGACAAATCTATGTGTAAAATGAATTCCTGGGAATAAAAAGTTTCTAGGTATAATTTTAAAAAACTTGAAACAAACATAGAAATAAAAAATATTCCATCCATATTCTTGGGAATAAATTTGTCATCCATGAAACAAACACCCCCTGAGAATAAATTGTGATTTTCACTAAATCATGTGTTGTTAATAAAAAAGAAAAATCATTAATCAAAATTTAAAAATACAATTTAATCCCAACCATCAAATATAAATCTAATGGTTGTTACTACATTTTCAAATATATAATTTTTATTATTCTTTAATAATAAGATAACTTGCTTTAAAAACAAATATAATGTTCAAATAAATTTGGTAAATTAATATGCAAATCATATTTTTTCAATATTAATAAATAAAATAATTAAATTGATTTAACTGTTTTAAGTTTTAATTACGTAAAAATATTTGAGATTTATAATAAAATAAAAAAAATATATTTTAAAATACCCGCCTTAAATAAGAGAAATACTTTAAAAGTTTTCTCACTATAATAATATTTATATTAATTTTTTTTTAGATATTTGTTTAAAAAAAAATACGAGACAATTATGATGTATGAAAAACACAATTTTTTTTTAATGAAAAATGAAAAATTGTCATTCTTTTTATTCAATTTATTTTTTATGTATTAAATATTTATAAGAAAGATGGATATATTCGTTATGTAATTTAATACTATATAAATTTTTATTCATACTATATGAATCTTATGTATCTTTGTAAAAAATAATATATCTTAATTTTAAAACAAGAGTCAACAAATAAAATCTATTTTCAATCTTTGTATTAAGCTTTATAAGATAAATATATAATATATAATAAATAACTAAGCCTACGTCATTTTCATTATCATCAAATTAATAAAATTTAATTATTGTATTTCATTTTTTTATAATTTAGTTTTCAAACCATCTTTTTAAAATAAATTATCCATGAAATTTTGTCATAATAATTTTTCTACTAAAATAAGCAATGCATTAAAATAAACAATGCATACGTACTGAGACTACTATATATTTATTTACTATTTATAATGATAATGCGTGACTCATATAAATGTAATGGTAAATGACTACTTAATTATTTTTGTTTATTTTTTTTATTAAAATATATATTTCAGATATAGATCCAGACTACTTAAGGTGTATATTATATATATTAAATATCAGTATATTATATTTTATTTATAACAAATGTGCGACCCGTGCTACTTACTTATTTTCTTTATTTTTTTTACTAAAATATACATTTTCGACGGATCGAGACTTTTTAATTTATATATGTTTTATATATATTTTTAATCATCACTATATTATATTTATTTACTATTTATAACGATATTGCGTGACTCTTGCAAAAGCACGGGTAAATGACAACTTAATTATTTCATTTATTTTTTCTACACAAATATACATTTCCGTCGTGTCGGGACTACTTAATTTATATATCTTTTATATACATTTCTTAACTATCACTATACTATATTTATTTATTATTTATATCGATATTGCACGATCGATGTGAAAGCACATCACAACTTAATTATTTAATTTATTTTTCTACTAAAATATATATTTTTGACGTGTCGAAATTACTTAATTTGTATAAATTTTATATATATATATATATATATATATATATATATATATATATATATATATATATATATATATATATATATATATATATATATATATTTCTTAACCATAACCATATTATATTTATTTTTAATATTTATTATAATATTGAATGACCCATACAAACACATATGTTCTTACTAATTATTTTTATTTCGTGAGCAAGTTTGAGATGATGTGGCAATGAATTACATCATTTGAGTACCTCTTTTTTGTGGTTTTAGTGTTATTATGGTGGTAATTTACAAACTAGCTAACTAAGTATAGTCACTTCTCTCCATTGAAAACTAATTATACTTAGAGGTGTTTATTAGTTTGGATAAATCCGATTAAATTAAAATCTAAAACAAACAAAAATATTTGGGTCATAAAATTTTTTAATTCGGACAAAAATTAAACCAAACCAATGTTACCCGATATTAATTGGTTCGAACAAACCTATAGAGCTATATAAAAGTTCGAGCAAACCTATATATAGTATAGCAAACCTATAGAGCTAAATTTTGTGAAAAAAGAGACTATAGTGGGGCTGTACCAAAATAGTGTAACAAAATTTAAAGATATAATTATTCTCCATGATGTACAATTTGCAATATTGAACTAAATATGTTAACAAGATAATTGGTAAGACTAATCATAATTAGAGCATAAATGACACCCTTTTGTAATCCAACTGTATCGGCTTCATTATACACTTCATTAGCCTTTTCAATATATACTTCATTAGTCTTTTCATCACTAGACTATAAACTCTTCAAGAATTATTAACATATGATACAGAGCATACACTAAACACAAAATCAGTGAGTATAAACACTTGAAAATAGGTATTAATTCATAAACATGTTGCATTTGGATTCCCTTAAAAATAGGTTAAATGGTTCAGGAGGGGCTCTTGAAGCAACCCAAGAAGGAGTATTTTTATTTCCATCAGATACGAGCATGACAAAATTAATAAGTATACTCTTCAATTTGGTATACCTCTACTAAAATTTCAATACGAGTAAATTTTCAATGGTACATTTGAAATTTTTGATAAATCGAAAATTTCAAATTTTCAATAAATCGAAAATTTTAAAATTTCAAATTTTCTTGTCAGTGAAGGTTTAGAAAACACTTAGAAGGGGGTTGAATAAGTTTTTCCCTTTTTAAATTTTTCTTCTACTTTGTTTCCGTCCTTGTCTACCGGGTCTTTTTAGCCATCCAAGACCATATCCCAAAGGTCAGGATCATAGCCTAGAATAAAACTTTCTAATTTATCCTTCCAGTACTCAAAGTCTTCTCCATCAAACATAGGAGGTTTAGTGTTGTTGTTGTTGTGACATGTTGCCATTTGTGTTTTCTTTCTGGATATTTATCTGACACTGTTAAGTGTTTGCACCCAGAACCAAGAACTCTGATTCCAATTGAAGGCTTAGAAAACACTTAGAAGGGGGGTTGAATAAGTTTTTCCCTTTTTAAATTTTTCTTTTACTTAACAACAAACTAAACACACGAGGATTTTTATTCTGGTTCGTTTGAAACTCAAACTACTCCAGTCCACCCGTCAAGGTGATTTCGCCTCTCTCAACGAGGACTTAATCCACTATAATCAAAAGATTACAACTGCACAACCAACTGTTGTGACTAACAACAATGCACAAGCCAACTACAAGTGACTAACACCTCTAAGACTAAACTAGTCCTAGCCCTCTTGAGAAATCTGACCCAACTGGTCTCTAAAGGAACAATTTCTCAAGAACTTCCAGACAGAGTGTATATAATTGCTTCTAAAAGCTTTATCACAAAAGTGATTTTTACACAAGATGTTTAAGCTCAAATATGAAAAATAAACTTCAGAATAATGATTTTGATTTTTGGCAGTGTAAGTTCTCTTTTATGAATTGCTATTTTCTTTGAATGTTGCTCATTATATATAGCTTCTAGAGGAATAATTCTGTTGCAACGTTTGCGTGTCTTGGTTACTGGAAAACGTAATTAAGATTGTTTAGTTGCACATGCTTGTTTTCTCAATGAACCTAGAAAGTTGAACCACTCAAGTACTTCAACCGTCTTAGCTTAGTAGGGTAACGTTATTGTAGCAGACTTTGTCTTAGAAGATGACGTATACATAGATCATGATCTTCTGTAAGCCTTGTTCAAAAACATCTTCTAATCAGAGGTTTCTTTGGTGCTTCTATTAGAGGTTGCACTAGCATGCTTCTTTCAGAAGTTGCTTTCAGCGTGCGTGACCAGAAGTTCCATTCTTCATTAGAACTTCTAATATTTGTTTTCTCAACATAATTTGATATTTCTATATTCTTGAGTGCTTGAGTCATAACATCTTCTGAAATGCAAAACAATATACATCAGAGTATGATATCTATTATACAAAATTTATTTCACTTGTTATCATCAAAACTCTAAGATATGATTAGAATCAAACTATGTTCTAACAATATCCCCCTTTTTGATGATGACAAAAACATTAGATTTTGATTTAAAAAAATTGTATATATGAAAAACATATCTCCCCCTGAGATAGACAATCTCCCCCAAAGATTAATAATTAAGGAAAACTAAGTATAGTATAACTTCCCTGAGGTGTTCTTTTAGAACTTTCAAAGATTCTTTTTCTTCAGAGTTTCCTTTTCATTTCAAAGCTTGAATCATCAGAGTTTGAGGCTTTAGAATTGAGTTTGTCTTTGCAACATCTTCTTTCAAAGCTTGTGTAAATCTGTCTACTTCAGAAGCAAAAAATGCACACTTGTATATTTTATTGTTAGAAATATTTGACATTTTTGTTCTAGTAACATGTTATATTTAATCAGATCAAAATCTCAATTTTCTCCCCCTTTTTGTTATAATCTAAAAGCCAATATAAAAAAAACATTACGAAGTAAAACAAAATAATTGTAACATTAATAGAAAGTACGGTTACAGAGGTTTGACAAAAAGCAAAAATAACAAAACACTTAGAAAAAAATGATGCATAGAAGGTTTTGGTAAAACAGAAGGTCTAGGTGGGACAAGAAACTAATGAGAGCAGAAGGTTCTTGATTTCATTTGAGGACTCCTCTTGCTTCTGCATCCAAGTCTTGATTTCCTTATTTTTCTCATCTTGTTTATCCAAACATTCTCTTAGAGATTCATTCTCTTTCTTCAACTCCTTTAGAGTTCTAGAACAACAAAAGTGGAATCAACATCCTCAGTAGAAACAGCCCTTGAAGTAGATCTAGCAGCTCTAGGACAGAAGGCATTGGAGAAAAGTGTATCAAGATTAACCATAAGAGTAAGCACTTTCTTCCTTGTTTCTCTGGGATGAAAAGAAGGAGATTTGTACAGAACCAATGTTGTAGAGTTTGGATCAGCAACTTCTGATTCAGAAGAATCATCATAAAAAATATCCATGTATTCAACAGGTGGTTGCCACAGAGCATTGTCAATCTGTAGAAGTGGCTTCTCGTTCCAGATACTGTAGGCTGCCTTCTTCAGACCATTCAGACACTCAAATTTTTTTTCATAAACATGAGAGTAGCACATCTCTTTAAGTTTTATGAATTCAACATTGAATCTCCTTCTGAAGGTTCTCCATAGATCAGCTGATGTAGAAGGGCTTAAGTTGTTGGCATAATCATCCTTCAGCAGTTCTAGCCAACTTAGCATTTCTGTTTCAAACTTTTGAAAAAGTACACTAACATTTGTATGCACAGGTTTGGAAACAATTTTCTTTATGGTGAGAGATTTGAGATCAACTGTGGTTCTTAGAAATTCCGGGGAGTCAGGAATTTATGGATATGGAAGTTTTGGAGTGGGAACAGGTGTAGGTTTAGCAGTTTCTGGGGAGTGAGGATTTGGAAGTTCTATATTTATGGTATTGTGTTCTGGTGAGGGAGTTGGTGGAAGTTCCGTGGGAATGGTGGTTTATTCAGTGGAGTGAGTGGATTAAAGTTCTGGAGAGGTATGTGGAGGAAGTTTTGTAGGGATAAGAGTAATGATTGGTTCAACAAATGAGGGAGTGATGTGTTTGGGGGACTTGGGAACAATGAAAATATTTGTTTTGGGTAGAGGACTTGGGAATTTAGTTTGTAGAGGAATATTAATTCCAGGTAATAGCCAAGATGGAACATCTGAGTTCAATTCACCATTGTCTGGGAGTGGATAGAAAGTTGGAGATGATGGTGCATTTGGATTAAAATGGTTGGGAGCATATACAAGAATTTCCTGCTGTACACTTTGTGGAGTGGAGATAGGTTTGGTTTGTGTTGTAGTGGATGAAGGTGGAACTTCTGTGTTAAGAGTATCAAAATTATCTATGTCAGATAGAACTTGAGCAATGTGGGGATTGGTTTCTAGAGTTTCTGAAGGGGCAGTAAGATCAATATCTACATCTATGGTTTTTATAGTTTGTTTTGTACTGTGTGTTTCTAAAGGAACAGAGGTTAAAGTTGTTGGTGCAGCAGATGTTAATATACTAGCAGGATTAGAAACAGAAATGGATTCAGAAGTTGTACCTGAAGTTGTCTATTTCTTCTTCTTCTGAGACTTATGTGGTCTTGCAGAAGTTCCTTCTCCATCAGCTTTCCTCTTCCTGATCTTCCTAACAGGGCTTGGGGAATCTTTGCCTTGCAGCCAAGTTGGATCAATTGTAAGTTTTTTCTCTTGCAAATTATGATGTAGTTTTGTATAGTCAGTTGATGAGCCTCTGAGTTGAACGCTGGAAAATCAGCAACTAGAACTCTTCTCTTTGTGACAGAACCCCAAGCTAATGGAGTGGGTTCAGCCAGAAGTCTCTCAATGATATTTCTCTTCACAAGATTCTTTCCATTCCAGAATTTTCCACAGATAGGATCCAGCTCTTTCAGTAGTTTAGCATCTTCTAGGTGCGCTATCAGACCATTCTCAGTCAGAATGTATGAGATTAGTCTAGCCAGAGGTATCCAATTTCTCTTGGCCTTAGGATTTCTGGTTCTTTATGCTTCTCTTGTTTCCTTTACATGTAGACAGAGATGTCTGAACAGAATATAGGAAAAATCCACCTTAACATTAATTCCTACATAAAATAGCAGATATTGCTGATCTTCGTTGATGTAATCTGGTGAGCTTGTCTCCTTTCTGTGATGTATGCAGCCATGAAATATTTTTGCCCAAATCTTGTACATGTCCTTCAAATCCTTAATTTTTGTAGAAGCTTCTCCAGAGGTAAAGATTTCAGCATTCACAAGATCCAAATCAATTCTACCTTCTGGTACACCAATTTCACCTTCACCTTCTAGACCCAACAATCTTCTGATGACATTCTTAGTGATAGAAATTTCTTTACCCATTACAAATGAGAGAATGGCTTTGGGGGTTACAACAGCGTGAATCCATAATTCTTTGACAAGGTTTGGAAAAATTGGTTCAACAAGACGATCAAAGAAATTCATCCAATCTTGAAATTCCACAGCTGGAAATAAGTTGAATCCATTGTCTTTGAGATTCTCCAGATCAATTATCAGTTCACACACCACTTCCAATTTCTCAACAGGAATTAGGGTTATTCTTTCAGGGATGGCATATCTCTCAGATGGTTGAGGAATGGGTTGAATAGAGGTTTCAGGAGGATTAGAAACATGATTTTCTGGGTTGATGGTTTTTGGAGCTTGAAGACATTGATTAATTTCTGGGTTTAGGGTTTTTGAAAAGAGAGAAGAAGAGACATAAATGCATAAACGGTGTGAAGAGTGAAAAGGGAGAAAAGGATTTTGAAAAGAGTATTTATTGAAAAAAGCGCATGCACATGAACAGTTTAGAAACTGATTAAAAAATAAATTAAAAATAATTAATCATCATACGCATTAAATGGCGTCTGAAAGTTAGAAGGATTTCTTGAGATTTGATGAGATTTCAACAGTTACCTAGGAACATTATGTCAATAGCTAGCACGTGTGTGAGTAACCTATCAGAAACTATGAACACATGTTCAATCTTCTAGGTTAAAAGCGTAACAGTTGTTTGATATGTTGAACTTCTGAACCATACTTGTAATGAAACATTAGAAATTATTTTAGAACTTCTATGTATGGCTTCTAATTGAACTTCTCTTCTAACTTCTGAAGAAATGTTAATTAGAACGTTCATTAAAAAAGTAGAACTTCTGACCATATTGAAAACAAACAGAAATTTCATTCAGGGCAAACTTCCATACTTATATTTTTCAAAATGTATTTGAATCTATCTTCAGAATGAGGTTTAGTGAAAATATCAGCCTATTGATGGTCTGTATCTATAAAGTTTAGACTCAAAATTCCTTTATGAATATAGTCCCTTATGAAATGGTGGTTTATTTCAATATGCTTTGCCTTAGAATGTAAAATTGGATTCTTAGAAAGGAAAATTGCAGAAGTGTTGTCACAAAAGATAGGAATCTTACACCCATACATATGATAATATTCTAGTTGACTCTTCATCTAGAGCATCTGAGTGCTACATCCAGCAGCTGCTACATATTATGCTTCAGTGGTTGAAAGTGCTATGGTGGCTTGCTTCTTGTTGTACCATGAGATCAAATTTTCACCAAGGAATTGGCAACTTCTAGAGGTGCTTTTTCATTCTACTCTGTCTCCAGCAAAGTCAGCGTCACAATAACCTACTAATTGAAAGTCTTTGGATTTTCTGTAACACAGTCCAACATTAGTAGTACCTTTCAGATACCTTAGAATTCTCTTAACAATAGTTAAGTGAGATTCTCTGGGATCTGACTGGAATCTTGAACATAAACACTCACTAAATAGAATATATGGCCTATATACAGTTAGATAAAGAAGAGATCCATCATACCTCTGTAGAGTTTTTGATCTACCTTCTTACTTACCTCATCTTTTCCCAAATTACATGTAGAATGCATTGGGGTCTTTTCTTCCGTACTTTCTGATAGTTGGAATTTCTTCAGAAGTTCTTTGACATACTTAGTTTGATGTATGTAAGTACCTTCTGAACATTGATTGATTTGAATTCCCAGAAATAATTTCAATTCTATCATCATGCTCATCTCAAATTCTTCCTGCATAGACTCAGCAAATTCTCTTCCAAGAGAGACATTAGAAGTTCCAAAGATAATATCATCTACGTAAATTTGACAAATTAGAATATCATTTTAAATGTCTTTCTAAATAGAGTTGTGTCCACTTTTCCTCTGGTAAAATTCTTTCTTAAAGAAAATTGCTTAAACTTTCATACCAAGCTCTAGGAGCTTGTTTTAACCCATATAAAGATTTTTTGAGTTTAAAAATATGTTATGGAAATTTTGAGTCTTCAAAACCAGGAGGTTGACGGACATAAACTTCTTCTTCTATATAGACATTTAAAAATGCACTCTTGACATCCATTTGATATAAAGTAATATTATTTTGAACAACAAAAGAAATTAATAATCTAATAGATTCTAACCTGGCGACTGGAGCAAAGGTTTCATTATAATCAATACCTTCTTGTTGACTATACCCTTGTGCTACCAGTCGCGCCTTGTTTTTGACAACTTATCCTTGCTCATTTAACTTATTTCTGAATACCCATTTGGTTCCAATAATGTTGAATCCTTTTGGCTTTGGAACAAGATCCCACACATCATTTCTAGTGAATTGATTCAGTTCTTCTTGCATGGAAATAATCCAATCATTATCTTGAAGAGCTTCATCTATGGAGGTTGGTTCAATAAGAGAAACCAGACCAAATAATGATTCCTCATTGTTCCTTAAAGCAGACCTTGTTCTGATAGGAACATCTTTCTTTCCAATGATGATATCTTCTGGATATGCTGATGTGATTCTTGAATATCTTCTCTGTGAGGGTTCCTCAGAAATTCTTAAGTTGTCCAGAACATCTTCAACAACAGCATCTTCTGAGTTGTTCTTTTCTTCAGAGTTTGTCACCAGAACTTCTGTACCCGCAAAATTTTCAATTTGCTTTGGCATTTGTTGGCCAAGCTTATCATCAAATCTTACTTTGATTGATTCTTCAACAATCAGAGTTTCTGTGTTGTACACTCTATAACCTTTTGAGCATTCAGAGTATCCTAGCATAATACACTTATGTGCTTTAGAATCAAACTTGCTCAGATGTTCTTTAGTGTTTAAAATATAGCAAGTGCATCCAAATGGATGAAAATAAGAAATGTTGGGCTTTTTGTCCTTCCAAAATTCATAGGGAGTCTTTTCAAGAATAGGTCTTATAGAAAATCTATTTTGAATATAACATGCTATGCTCACAACTTCTGCCCATAAGTGTTTAGCCATATTGGTTTCACGTATCATAGTTATGGACATTTCTTGTAAAGTTCTATTCTTTCGTTCTACAACTCCATTTAGTTGGGGAGTTCTAGGACAGGAGAAATCATGAGAAATTCCATTTTCTTTAAAATATTTTTCAAAAAATTGATTTTCAAATTCTCCACTATGATCACTTCTAACCTTTATGATTCTAAACTTGGTTACAGAAGTCAAAGAACACATAATGTGACTCATCCTTGTGTTTTAAGAACTTTACCCATGTCCATCTATTATAGTCATCTACAATGACCAATCCATACTTCTTGCCTCTAATGGATACAATTTTCACTAGTCCAAATAGATCAATATGTAGAAGTTCTATTGGCCTAGAGGAAGAAACAACATTTTTGGATTTAAAAGAGGGTTTTGAAAATTTTCCCTTCTGACAAGCTTCACACATAACTTCTGAGTTGAACTTCAAATTAGGAAGTCCTCTGACCAGATTGAGTTTGTTAATTTGAGAAATTTTTCTCATGCTAACATGTCCCAATCTTCTGTGCCATACCCATTATTCATCATTTACTGACATAAGACATTTTACATTTTATGATCTAATATCAGAAAGATTAATTTTGTATATGTTGTTCTTTCTCATGCCAGAAAAGAGGATTGACCCATCCTTTTGACTTACAACTCTACATGTCTTTTGATTAAAGATAATGTCATAACCATTGTCACTTAGAACCCTAAACTTAGAAGGGAGGTTATCGTTTCCAATGGTTCCAGAACCAATGATTCTTCCCTTCTAGTTGCCTCCAAATTTGACTTCACCTCCAAGTTTAAGTTCCAGGCTTTGGAACATAGACCTTCTTCCCGTCATATGTCGTGAGCAGCCAGAGTCCAGGTACCATGATTGGTGTTTCAAGTTCACTTTTAAGGACATCTTTAACATAAATTATTTTTTATTTAGGTACCCATATCTTTTTGGGTCCTTTCTGGTTAGAGTTTCTGAGGTTCTGTTTGAACCTTGGTTTAACATAAAATCTTTCAGAATGAGATATGTATTTTATATCATGTGTGTGACCATAACAAAACTGTCTGTACATTGGTTTGTATATGATAGTCATTTTATCAACAAATTTGGGTTGATATGTTTCTTTCTCTCTAGGAGTTTTATATCCAATTCCCTTTCTATTGTTCCTACTAACTCCATAGATCATTGAAGCCATTTTGCTTCTATCTATGCTTTTAGTAAGGAATTTCTGAAAGCTATAGTCATATTCTTTAAGAATATCTTTTGAACTTGTAGCAGTATCTGAACTAGATATTTTTGAACTTTTTGAAAATCATCTTTGAGTTTAATGTTATTTTCTTTCAGTTCATCATTTTCTGCTTTAAGTTCCTCAATTTCAGATACACGATTATTTTTAAGTTTGTTGTATTTGATCTTTAGTTGACTATTGTTTTCCAGAAGTTTTGATAGACTATCTACCAATTCAGCATGAGTAAATTCAGAAAATACCTCATCAGGTTCTGATTCAGAGCCTGAGTCATCTCCTGTTGTGGCCATGAAAGCTAGGTTGGCATGCTCATCTTCTGAGTCAGATTCAGCTTTAGAAGATTATGAGTCGTCCCATGTGGCCATCATTCCTTTCTTCTTTTCAAACCATTTCTTTGGCTTTCTCTCTGCAGCTTGGGACATTCACTTCTGAAATGTCCAGGTTCTTTGCATTCATAGCACGTGATGTTTATTTTACTGAACTTCTTGTGTCCAGAAGATTCTCCTCTATCTTCAGATCTTCTGTTGTTTCTGAACTTCTTTTGCCTGTGCTTCCACACTTGGTTTATCCTTCTGGAAAGCATATATAGCTCATCTTCTTCTGACTCTGAATCTTCAGAGCTTCCTTCCTCAGCCTGAAATGAATTTACATCAAATGTTTTAGTAGATTTCAAAGCAACTGACTTACGTTTCTTCTGGGGCTCAAATTCATCAAGCTCTATTTACGTTTCTTCTGGGGCTCAAATTCATCAAGCTCTATTTCATGACTTCTCAACGCGCTAATAAGTTCTTCTAAGGATATATCCTTTATCTAGCACTCTCAGGCCAGGAGTTAAGGTTTGAAACCTTGAGAACATTGCCTCAATGGATTCAGTTTCCTCCATTTTGAATGCCTCATACTTCTAGATAAGTGTCGATGTTTTTCCATAGTTTTAAGCAGTCAAGTTTTCAACATTTCCTCTCATTCAAATTCTGCAATTTTTCTTTCGTTAGTTTTAGGCAGTTATATTTTCTTACAATAGTTTCTCCACTAGGAACTATTATGTAACTTTTATAGGATTTATCCTTACGTTAGATCTTAGTTTTTATTTCCTTGTTTAGTTGTTTTTATTAATTACTTCGAAGAACAAATCCAGCCGGCATGTGGTGGAGTGTTCCAGTACTTGAAGTTTTCCCTGTTTCCAGTATTCTTTCAATTATTTCAGGTTTCTTTAATTGCATTAATATTTATAATATACTGTCTGCATGAGAATTATTAAAATGTTGGTATCTGCTATGTTATTAATTGCTGTTTATTATTCTGCTCTGAAAACGAATATTATGTATGGCTAGATTGCTTATATATCGGTATGTAGGTTAATCGTATTAAGGGATCCGAAATAAATTGGCCAAATATTATTTTATAAAAATTACTTTTTTTTGGTTTAGTTTTCAATTATAATTTTAGAAAGGTTTGTTACGGAAGTAAAAATCAGATAAAGGTTAAAATCAGTAGAGCAGAAGTTTGAGGTTTTCAACCGGATAGTCATTACTAGGCATTGGTTTTAAATACAGCGGAAGCGCTTTAAAACGAATTAGGTTTTTATTTATTTTCAAAAATTGTTTTTAAATTCGACGGCACAGCGGAAGCGTACGTTAGGCTTTAATAGCATAGTCTAAGTCAATAGAACGAAATTTTGAGATAAGGGCTTTTAAATAAATATTTCTTACTGAATTAAGGAATTCATATTAATTGGAAAAATTGGCCAACAAACCTTCAGATCACCTAAAATCGATACTTGCATAGTGATATCCGTTTATTTCATATTTCAACTAGATCTAAGTTTTATTTCCCAAAATTTTGCCCAAAATCAAATTATTTGATAGCTTTAGCTTTACACTGTAAGTTTAGAGTACAATATATCGATTTATAGTCTTCGAAGTTCAACAATCTTTTAAAACCACGCGACACGACTGTGCACTTGCAGTCAGTGTAATCCATAGACTCTCAAAGTCTCGATCAGATGGGCGACGAAGTCTTGGAAGTTTTTATCGGTGAATTGTGTCCCATTGTCGGTGACTATAGCTTGTGGTATGCCGAATCGGGCAAGTATGTTTCTCTTATAGAAATGTGGGATGTTTTGAGCGGTGATTTTGTCCAATACTTCGCCTATATCCATTTGGTGAAGTAATCAATACCTACTATCAAGTACTTGTTCTAATATGCTCCCAGGATGAAAGGGCCAAGGATACCGAACCCCCCACCAAGAGAAGGGCCAGGGAGAAGATAGTGAATTGATTTCACTCGGAGGAGCTAAATGCATGTGTCTGTTTTGTTGGCATTTATCGCATTTCTTCACGTGTTCCTTGGCATCAAGCTGCATGGTTGGCCAATAGTAACCAGCCTAGAGGGCTTTCCTGGCTAGCGATTTGTCTCCTAGGTGTTGGGCGTTGATGCCCTCATGTATTTCCTTTAATATATATGACACTCTGGCTTCTTCGACGCATTTGAGGAGGGGGATAGAGAATCCCCTTATGTAGATTTTTTTTCTTCGAGAATGACATATAAACATGCCCTTCGTCTGATGATGCTCGCCTTTTTGGGATTGTCAGGCAAGGTTCTGTTGGTCAGGTATTTGTAGACGGACGTCATCCAGGACGTTCCTTCTTCGATGATGAGCACATCATGGGTGGGACACTTTTTCTCGATGCTTGGTCGAGGTAGTATTTCCTGGATTACTAATTTGTTTCCTCCCTTCGTCCTCGTACTAGAGAGCTTGGATAGAATGCCCGTTTCAGCATTATGTTCTCGAGGGATATGTTGTATCTCAACGGAGGTAAACTTTTTCAAGTGGTCTTGGACGAGGGCCCAATATTCGGCTAGCTGATCGTTTTTGACTTGATACTCCCCTCGAACTTGGGAGGCTATGCGTTGTGAGTCTGTAAGGATCTTGACCTCTTTTGCTCCCGTGTCTTCGGCAGGATGTAGGCCGGAGAGGAAAACCTCATATTTCGTTTGGTTGTTGGAAGTAGGGAATGTGAGGGCGAGGGATACTTCGATGACGATCCCTTCCCCATTTTCCAGAATTATTCCTGCTCCGCTTCCCGTCGAGCTGGAAGCGCCATCAACGAATATTGTCCATCTGTTGACCCCTTCTTGGAGTGCTGGGAAAGTCATTTCTGCCACGAAAACTGCCAGGACTTGTGCTTTAAGGGTTTTTCTGCTCTCGTATCTGATGTCGAACTAGGATAGTTCCAAAGACCATTTTAGCATTCGTCCGACCATGTCTGGTCGAGCCAATAGTTGTTTGATGGATTGATCTGTTCGAACTATGATGGTGTCTGCCAAGAAATAGTGGCGGAGTCGTCTTGCAGCATTGACTAGTGCAAGGGAAATCTTCTCGATCTATTGGTATCTTAGTTCGGGCCCTTGTAAGGCTTTGCTCGTGAAGTGGATTGGTTTTTGTCCCTCTTGGATTTCTTGAATAAGGGCGGCGCTAACGGACTCGGATGTCATGACCATATATAGATACAATATCTCTTCTTTATTAGGTCGAGACAATACAAGAGGTTGGGATAACGTCTCTTTGAGATGAAGTAGAGCCTTCTCGCACTCCTCGGTCCAGTTGAACGTGGACTCCTTTCTTAGTAGTATGAAGAATGGGAGAGCGTGTTATGCCGACCTCATGATGAATCGTGACAACGAGGTGAGTATCCCGTTGAGGACTTGAATAGATTTTTTGGAATTCGGAGTGGGCAATTTCGAGAATGCGTGACATTTGTCGGAGTTGGCCTCTATCCCACGCTCGGTGAGATAGAAGCCGAGGAACTTTCCGACTAGCACTCCGAAGGTGCACTTCTCGGGGTTGAACCTCATTTTGACTCTTCTAGCTTGATCGAAGACTTTCCTGAGGTGTAGGGCGTGATCGACTTCCTCTTGGTATTTTACGATCATGTCGTCCATATATACCTCGAGCATGTCCCCGATCTCACCTTTGAAGACTTTGTTCATCATTCGTTGATGTGTTGCGACGACGTTCTTCAGACCGAAACGCATTACATTATAGTGATAGTTTCCCAATTCGGTCATGAAGGCCATATAAATTTTGTCCGTTTTAGCCATGGGAATTTGGTTATAGCCCAAATAGGCGTCCATGAACAAAATCAATTTAAAACTTGCAGAGTTGTCAACGAGTTTATCAATGTTAGGCAGGGGGTAGGCGTCTTTTGGAATACCTTATTGAGATTAGAATAATCAATTCACATGCACCATTTTCCATTATTATTTTTCACAAGTACAGGGTTGGATAACAATGTAGTATAATAGGCTTCCGATACAAAATTGGCCTCTAGAAGGTCCCTAACAGCATGCTTGTCAGCCTCGGTTTTTTCCAAGGACTACTTTCGCCTGTTTCGCCTGTGCTGTGCTACGACCTTGAGGGCAGGATCAATAGTAAGATGGTAACATACCACCTCTGGGTTAAGACCAGGCATTTCGGTCGTACTCCAGATGAAGAGGTCGGCGTTGTCCTTCAAGCACGCTTTGAGCTGGTTTCGAGCTAACTCTAGGAGGTCTGCTCTGATCTTGACTCCTTTGTTTGGGTCGTCACAGAGTGGTACGAGCTCGAATTCACCGTTTGGGATTGGCCATATGTGCTGCTTCGAGGATCCTTCCAAGCTACTGGGAGACAGTGCATCTTCCTCGATCATTGGATCTTTACCTTTCCTTCTTCTCTTTGCCAAGTCCCCGGGCTCCAGGCGACTGTCGAGGTCGATGGCATCGACTCGAAGGAAGTTTCTGGTTTATGAGATCTTTCTGGGAGGTCGAATCTACCTTGGACCTGTGGTAGGAGATTGATGGAGTCCATGCCCTTTGCAGATGCTTCGATGGCTTGGATGTCTCCGTGCAAAGTTGCTACTTGCCCGCTTGCCGTGTAATATTTCATCTTCAGGTGTACCATGGATGGCACTGCAATTAGCTTGGTGATAGTGGGTCTTCCGAAAATGTACTGATACATGGACAGATAATCAACCATCAAGAACTATGTTTTGATCGATCTACTAGTCTCTCTTGCGCCGAAGATTGCGATAATTCAATGTATCCCCATAATTTTGTTGTAGATCCATTAAAACCCTGTAGATCTGAGTCGATGTAAGGAGTTAGGTGGGTCTCGTTGAGCTGCAACGTGCGGAAGAGCTGAGTGTACATGATATCGGCCGAACTTCCTTGGTCAACTAATATACACCTGACGTCGAAATTAACCATCCAAGCACGCACGAGAAGAGGAATATTTGCATTGGGGGCGTCCCCAGGTAGCTCCTCTTTGTAAAAGGCCAGTGGGTGGGACTTGCCTTGTATTTTTTCGAGGGTGGCGCCCAAATCTGAACTTGTTTTGACGAGATCGTCAAACCTTCTTTTAATTGATCTGATGGAGTTCTTGGTGAACCCTCTACCGGAGATGACCATGGCCGTTGGGAAGGATTCCTAGGGGCTGTGGATGGCGAAGTACGTCAGGGTAGTATCGAGATCAGGAAAGATGAAGTCTTCTGGCCTAGATATACTCATAGCTACAGACATGAAAGACTCCTCGGCAAGATTTTCTTCCTCGACCTTGTTGGATGATGGGTTTACTTATTTCGCATATTCTTTCGTCTTGTATTGTTTAAATGCCTGTGTCTGAACAGGATCTCAATCGCATCCTTCAAGTGGACGTAGTCTTCCGTCACGTGCCCGTGACTCCTATGAAATCTTCAATATTTTCTTTTATTTGACCCCGACTTTACCGAGGTCTTTTGGGGGAAACATACTCCTCCATGTTTGAACTCAGAGTTCGCACAATCGGTCAAGATACGTTCCCGAGAAGTGGTGAGGGGGGTGTAGTCGCTGAATCGACCGACCGACTTTTTATGGTCTCTGGCGTCGTAGGGTTTATCCTCCCGCTTTCTCTCTCCCCCTCGACGAGATGTAGATGGGTCTTCTTTCTTTGAACTCTTGTGTTCTCCCTATGTCGGGTGTCACGAGCACAATTAGCGTCTTCCTTCTCCTCGTATTGGATGTATGCCTGGGATTTCATGAGGAAAGCATTCTATATTGAGGGAGTTTCAATACCTACAGCCATCGCGAAGTCGCTACGAGGTCGTAGTCCTCTTTCGAGGAGATATTTTTTCATATGATCCGTTGTTGAGACTTAGATAGCTTCTTGATTGAACCTCTCGATGTAGGCTAGGAGAGATTCTTCTTTACCCTGAATGGTGGCCTCTAGGGAGGCTTCCGACTCAGGGTATCATCGGGATGCCATGAAATGTTTGGAAACTGCTAGAGGAGATCATGTGGAAGCGATTGACGGTTCTTTTCCAAAGCTTCGATACATTGACTCTGCTGGAGGATGAGACTGTTAGTTTGATTAAGGGCAGATAGAATAACAGATAATGATGGGTCCGTGTTGGTCAACAGTGGTGCCGAGGGCTGAGGGATGACGAGATCGTCATCTTGGTCCCTGGATTTATGGTTATCTAAGAGGGAATCTTGGTCGCCAGCATCTTCGAAATTGGGGGAGGTAATCCTACCATCCATGTGATCAATGAGGTCCTCGGGATGAGGAGAGGTATTATTCATGCCTATCTTCTGGACAGGTGAGAGAACAGTCTTGCTGGAAAGGAGTTGATCATTTTTATCAGCCATCTCGTTGGGAGTTTGAGAGTATCTTTGATCTTATTATATCAGGATGAAGAATGAATACGGGGAAGATAAATTTCCATGGATGACGCATCCAATCTGAACAAGTGATCAGAATTGGAGATGGGCGGAACGGTTGAAGATCTTCGAGCAAGTTGATGTTGAGGAGGGGTGGTGTACCTGCAAGGCACTCCGGTTCTAAAGTAAGCAAATGTTTAAATAGAGAATATTGAATATTAGGGTTTTGAGTGTAAGAAAGTGATACCTTGATCTCAAGGATATGAGGGTTTATATAATGATCTTAGGGGGATTCTCATTGGTTGTTATATTTGGGCCGAGATATGCGGATCCGCGAATATAGCTATCTGAGCTGACTAGGTCAGATCGGGCGAGGATGCTCGTAACTAGCCATTATGTCGAGCAGAGGAGACATAACAGGTATAGTCCTTAGAGAGATAAACTACTGATCTGTTCGACATGTGTCGAGCAGAGGATATCGCGTGGCTGATTAAATGGAAAGGTGGAAGCCCCCAGTGTGTTGCAAGATTTCGGTGGATCCTCGTACCTCGAGATGGAGTGACCTGCCCGATAGGAATTCGGGCAGTCCAGAACATTATGTATTCACATTTTTTTAACGGCCGAGATTTTACCGATATATTTAGAGGGTCCTTATTGCATCGACACATTTCTATGGTCTAGAATGCATCACCATTTGTATAAATACGAGTCTCAGGTTATAGGGTAAGACATCTCAAAAAATGTCTCTTCTTAAGTATCTGATTAATGCAAAAGTGTATTACAATAGATGCAATACTGCTGTTGAATTCAAGATTCCAGATGGTTACGAATCCCTTGCCACCTTTAAAGAAACGTTGAATGGTTTACTGCATGGTTCCGATAGCAGAAGGGTGACAAAGGTCGAGTTTCAGTAGGACTGAATTGATACAAATGGAATGGTGAAATACAACCTAATCAAATTGAAGAATGATGAAAATGTGAAGGCCATGTGGAAATCATTTCACCGTAAAATAACTAAAGGTCCATTCGAGTTGGATGCGGAGATCTGAAGATCCGTTGAAGACATAATGAAGATGTTGAAATGTTTATAGTCATCCAGTAATGCCTAGGTTCTCATGGTTAGGTGTTCTACTTATGATTGTTGCACGATTTATGTTTGTTGTACTATGTTATGTTATGTTCTTCATCGAATCGAAACATGTAATCTCCAATAAGTAATATAACAATAATAAATAAATCTACATAGGGCATCCACGAGAAACATCGAACAACCTAGCTAAACCAATATAGACCTCACCATTATGGTTTATCAACCTCACGAGGCTATCTAAATGAACGCCAATAAACTGTAGGCATCTAGCTGTCTTGGTCACCTGCAGGAGGTGCAGGTGGTGGTGGTGGCGGCTCGACAGAATCCCTAGTACTTGAAGGCCCCAGAACATCAGATGTTGTAATTGATGGTATGACCCGAGGGTGTGATACACTATGAAACCACTCCAGGAATCCATCCCCGCACTGCCCTGGATGGTGAATCAACGACTATACATGATCTCGCGGGGAGCTTAGAATGTGACTCTGAAACCATCTATAAATGCCACCGACTAAAATCCTTGGAACTGGACAAGGAATGCCCTGTATATAACTATACTATCGTAGACATATCTGAGGCAAGTGTCTAGCCACAAGGGGCTCCCATATGATATGCCCTGAATACAAAGTAGATATATGAAATGGACGATGAGGGCGATGAGATGTATAAGGTGTCCAGAAGACATCCTCTAATGTCAGTGCATCCAACCTCCTCATGTACTCCATCAAAAATTCAGGATGTGCTTGCTTGCCCTTCAATCTCCTCACACATGGAAGGGTAGCCGGTACACGCTGAATCTTTCACTCACACATATGAGGAAAATGCTCATATATCCAACACTGCATAAATAATAACCATTAAAGAAACACACCCAAAAAACTAATAAAAACCATCAAATAAAATTTAGTGCACCTGTAACAGGCTAAGGTAACCATCAAGCTTCCCGGTCTCAGCATGAGAAGCAATGTCAAGTGTCGTGTACAATATGGTCAAGGTCGTCACTCCTTAAGCCAAACATGGAGTGTCAAGCATGCTGAAGAGATACAAGTATCGAATATCGATGTAAACACCAGACTTTACTATAAAGAGAGTACATGTCACCTGATGTAGCATGTACAACCTAGCGGCAGCCTGGTACCTATATGCCTCCACAAGCTTCCCATACAACTTCCTCATCTAAGACATATGAAGGTGATATCCTCAAGTTTCACCAAACTCCTTTAGCACGTCCGCCTCAGACTCCTCCAAGTTATCCACAACCATCTGCATCGATGTCAGATGGTTAATAACTACTGGTGTGAAGAATGTACCAGTAACCAAAATGTGAAATAATTGGTCGAGATCATCTAATGTGACAGTCATCTCCCCAAAAGGAAGATGAAAAAATGATGTCTTTTGGTGCCATCTCTCCGCAAAAAGTAGATAATAAGAAGACATCCAGCATGGTCAATGAATACTCAGCAAAATTCGGGAGTTGAAAATCTCTAACGATACTCACTATCTTCTCAGGGAAGTTCTTAAACTTCAAACCATGAGAAGCGATCTTCAGCACCAAATTCTCCTGTAAGAAGCCAAAACAAAATATGATACATCAAATTTTGTAAGCATCTTGTAAGCAAAAATAAAAAATTATGAAACAAAAAAAGAACAAATATATACCTCACCAAGCCATATCCTGTAGGACACATGGTCAGAAAATCCTGTTAGCATGGATTTGTCTGAGGGTCCTCCAAGAAACGCTACAATTGTGTGTACTAATGGCTCCATAGATGCACAGGTCATGATGTCTATATAAGTGGGGTCACGTCGTCTACGCGCTTAACCACAACCTCCTGCTCCACAGCCTGCTCAACCTGCGATTCCACAACAATAAACAAGCACATGTACCTCCTTGATAACCTCCACAATTGTCGGCTCAACAACAGGAACAAAAACATGTACCTCCTCAGTAGTTGGCTCCACAATATGCTCCATAGCTGGCTCCACAGTAGTGGAAACTCTCGAGCCCCGACAGCAGGGTGTGTGAAACTAAGCTTGTGGCTCAGCCAACCATTTTCGGTGTGAACCGGTCGGAGGACATCGGTCAAGCTGTAGCTCAAAAGCTTGTCCCTCATTGACCTAGACTTCTGCTCTATCAGTTTGTCTACTCGCAAAGGTATTGTCTTTACCCCTGGTCCTCACTGCAAAATAAGAAGAAAAAGAATTAGGAAAACATGAACTACCGAAAGTAATTTCTAAATTACCGGTATTTTTTTAAAAAAAATTGAACTATCGGAAATTTCAAAATTTTCGATATCTTACAGGATACTGAAAATTTTGATGTTTCTAGTACGAAAGAAAAATGTTTCCACCAGGAATTTCAAAATTTCTGATACAAAAATATCATAATTTTGAAAATTCCAGTGCGAAATGCTGGAAATTTCGCAAAAATACCATAAATACTTACTGTCTCACTAAATTTCAGGTAGTCGCCTCGAAATTTCGAGTATCGCCAAATTTAGAATTTCTAAAAAACATTTGAATCTTGGTAGTTTGGTCTTTTCATACGTTAGGGAGGGGGGAGAGGGGGAAGGAATGACATGTATAAGAGGGAGGATGGGATGTTAATTCCTCTTTTTCTTTACGACTAGATTAAATCAGTTGTGGGCCTCAGATTTAGGATAGCCTATTTGAAAAAGAAATTATTTACTTGCTGAATGTTTTATTTTATGCCTTTTGGTGAATATTTCTTGTTATGCTCTTGCTTATAGTTTTTTTTCATAAGTTAATTTCATAAAATATAAATATTTTATTATTAAAATAAATATATTTTTGATAATATAATATTTTGTAAAATATTGCAAAATATATTTATTTAGCAAAAATATTATCAGAGAAAGATGGATTATGAAAGAAGATGGGTTAAAAATTTCATTCTGTTATTTTTATACTTCTTACTATTATTTGCTATTTGAGTTTGTATATTTAACAATATTTTAACTATAATATATACAAATTGCTCATAAAAACTATAATATATACAAACACTACTAAATTTAAAATTTATTAATAAATAATTAAAATTAAAATTATTAAATTCACATATTCATTTTTTATAAAAAAAATCCACAATAATAATAATAATCCATATGAATTATAGCAAACATAATTTCTAATTTTGCTATTAATTTTATAAAACATTATTAGATACTTAAGATGTAAATTGTTCTAAAAAATGTACTATATAATGATCATATATAATAAACTCTTAAAATTTTATTATTTAGAAAAAATTTAAATTTAAATTTTCATTTTTTTTATAATATTTCAACTTCATGAATAATTTTTAATCTAAAATATTTATAACAGTAAATTTTAAACTATTAAATTATATTTTATTACTTATAAAAAGTGGAGTTCAATTTATTTGAAGTGTAAATTTTTTTAACTTACTCCAAATAAATTTAAATTGAAACTAATCTATGTTAAAAAAAGAAAGAAATTGAAACAAATTTAATAGTTAATTAGTTATTTTTTACTTAATTAACTATTAGTTATTTTTTACTTAATTAACTATGATTTGGAGTAAGCTAAAAAAATTACTCTTAGATTAAGTTGATCCCCACTTATTTATTAAATATATTCGTGTGCATTTGAAAAAAATGTTTAAAAATTGAAATTTTTATGTAATATTTAAAAATTGTACCCTTCGTTCGGAATAATGCAACAATCTAAAAATGTCCCCAATGATATTTAAGGGAACAATTTTCAAACATTTCTAAATAAATATTATAATAATGCTCCAAAATCGTCCCCAAAATTATTTAAGGGCATAGTTAACGATTGTTGCTAAAAAATAAAAGATTGACGGTCCAAGAAAGTCTCCAAAAGTATTTTAGACAATAATTATCAAGGGTTGCAAATAATTTTTTTGCAACAGCCATAAATTGTAGCCTATACAAATTTTAGGCAACAATTTTTACATGTTACCTAAAAAGTGTTGCCAGAGACAAGAAATTTTGTAGTTTCTGAGACAAATGTCCTTTCTAAGACTTCTTTGTGGTGAATGTTCGAATAATATCAATATCATTAAGTGACTTGAATATCTTTCTCTTAGTGTAACATACCTTCAAGTCATTGAACTGCACATTGTTGATCTTATTGCACAATTTAGACTTTATAATCTTCATTGTTGAAAAAGCTTTTTCAATGGATGTTGTCGACATCGACAATTTCAAAGCTAACTGAATAAGTTTGTAAGCCAATGGAAATATCAAATGTTTCTCAGTTTGAACCATCGTCTTAGACAAACTTTGAACATCTTCACAAGTGGCAAATGAAGCATTTATTTCCACTTGCAAAACATAAGTGTCAATTTGACCCCTTATTTTACCACAACCATCATCAGAAAAGTCAGTATGATAAATATTAGCAAGACAAGCAAACTTAGAAACATCAAACTTGGAGAACGAGTTATTGGGGTCAAGACATGAGAAGTAATCAAGGATAATGTTACTTCCTTCAGTAAACCGGTGATCCATCTCCACACATATTTTGTCAATAACAAAAATAATCTTTGCACGATAATGATGAAAATTAGTGATAGTCCTCCCTTCCATCCTTGAACAAACCCAAACGATATTTTGTCATCCATATTTACCTATCACCAAGCACTTCAATAATCACCTAGGTAGCTTCATGTGCATAACACATTGCAAGCTTATTTTGAATGTCATTAAAAGTCATTGTGCAATTTTTTCCACTACAGTCAAAAGCATCCCATACTTGTTCATTCTTAGATTTTACCCAATCTACCATCTCTATAAAATAGCCCTTATTTAGAGACATAGAAAATTCATCATGGCCACCGAAAGTCATTTCTTGTACAATGAGATATCTTAAATAATCTACATAACAAGTCCAAGGAATCTTATAAAATTCTTGTGTTTCCTTGGTTGCTTTAGCAAAATTACACGTACAACTGCGGTCATATCATTGATGCTCTGGATAGACACTAGCTTCCATTCACCTAATCACCCAATTCCAAGTGAAGTTATATGGCCTCACTCCGGGATAGATGAATCATAACTAGCAAGAACTTAGGCTACTACATTTCACGCTTTTACTCAATTCTCATGTTGTCTAGCATAGTTATAGGACTTAATCATAGATTGGAAAGAACAGAGACACAGTAGTCCCTTCACCAATCAAATATCCAATATCTTCCCAAATGTAGACCCCCACATCGGCACATTCTATCAACCCTTCACTAGGTAACTACTTGTTGCTTAGGGTACACCAAATCGAGTCAGAGTCTGGTAGCTTGTTTGCCCAACTACTACCCAGGCCAGAGCAACTAGAGGTCTTACCTCTCTGTCAAAAATCCCAAAAGCCTTCCATCCAATCGGTCCTCTAGTCAAAATTTCCACTAGTACAAGAATTGAGCATTGAATTTCTAATGACTTCAAGTCCCGCTCCATCACATAATTCTCTCACTATATTCCTTCTTAGGTGCTTCGTGAACATCCTTCGCCGCTACAGGGACTTAGAGAAAGTTTCACTTCGTCTAATTGAAATCTTGGAAACTCCGGTCGTCTTAAACCTTACTATGATAGTTAGGCTGTCAACTATTCTGGTTTAAATACCCCACTTACGTTTAACAATCCCAATAATCCCTTTACTTAACCGGATTCTATCACTTCATTTCGAGTTGCTTCGGATCTTACGCATCCTCATGGTAGCTCTACTGTGCTCCTATCCATTACATTTGCAGTCCATGAGGTGATCAAGCTTAACTACTAAATACTATGATAGTAGAAATCAGGATAGAAACACACATGTGAGGGAGAAGAGAATTTCTAGTGGTGTTTCATGACATATACAAGAATCGACCTACTTTAATACCAACTGTAACACCATATACATATACATCGAATAATATGTAGTGATGCTATAAATGGTACATAGAAACATACAAAAACTGAAAAGCCAAGAAATTAAAATCATATATAATTCAAGTCTGTAACTAAAATTATACAGCTAGCTTGTCTACACCAATGCACATAAGAAAAATAAGATCTGATAAGGTCTTCCTGACATTTTCTCACCAGCAGTCTTCGATATCGTATATCTAGCAATTCTTTTACTTAAAACCTGTGCGTTAAAAAATAATAATAAGATCGGGGTGAGATTACTAATCTCAGTAAGTTCCCATATCTTATGGGTTCACTCGGTTCTATGAAGTACATGCAATAAAAACAAATCCACCATGGATCCAGGGTTTCCTCACAGCTAGGTACAAATACACAAAGAGGTAGCATCCCCACCAGAAGTCCCTTGACTAACCAATGAGATCAGAATAGGCACATAACCAAACACAACAAACAAGTATGCAGACTCGTGTAAGTTCTACATGACTACCTAGGCTACAAAATCACACCCTCGACGAGTATCTAAGTGCCTAGCTCCAAGAGACTTGCACATGTACACTTCCAGATGAATCAGATAAATCCTAAGTAAATTTTTATCCATGAAGATTTACCGAAGTGACATTGTCTATGTGACGCCACAACCCCATCATACTAAGCATGTCAATATGTTAATATCTAGCGGGGAAATTCTCTATAATACCCCCACATACACATTGCAATAATATTCATCATCAATATGCAGGTGTGTTAACCGCTATTGCAAATACGCCATCATGATTGCACAAGTCCACCAAGAAAAAATTGAGTGGTATTCATAACCTCAACATACCAAGCATGCAAATGTGTTAACGGCTAGTGGGTAAACGCCATGTAAGACCCCCCACATGAACATTACAATGGTAGCTCATATGTGTATGACGTACCGAGAATACATATATGTTAACAGCGAGTGGGATTTTCCTTATAGACCCTCAGAGGCACATCGTGACGGTAAACTAAAGTGGGACCCATAGTCCTAGTCATATGTGATTTATCACCTAGTATCTTAGGTCAACTTATATTCAAGCATACATCAAAATCACCAAATGCATCAAGCCATACAGGAAATCATCTCTGAATGTTCAACCGAAATGGACGGGAAAACAATGATTGATCACAACATAACATTTATCATTATAATTCATTGTTAACATAATACATATACATTATATTAGCATATAAGTGATGATACCATAGTATCATGCATTTACACACATATTACATAATTCATTGAAGACTAAGGAGGCGTCTGATTCCCTAAATGAAACGGAATTGCACTCTAGGGAAGAAAAATATGCAATTTCCACGTGGAAGGTTCACTAAACGGGGTCCTAAACCACTTAGATAAAACATGCTTTATTTGAAACTAACTTTATTAGAATTAACGCTTAATTATCTTTCTAACAATATGAACCACACGTCATTTAGAAACTTGAGGCAAAAGTTATAAATTTCTGAAGTTGAGAAATTATTCAGCCCAAATTATTCAGGCCCGACCATTGCCATGTGTATCAAGGGTTGTTGCACTGTGCCCAAATTTGTAGGATCCAATTTTTTCATAATTTGTTTTTTTAGGCTAAATTATCCTCAAAGTCCTTTAAGTTATTTAATTGTAACAGATTGGTATTTTATGTTGTTTTTGCTACATATGGGTCCTTTATGTTGACTAACACATCGTTGACCTTTATGTTACTTTATTTTGTTATATTAATTTTATTTTAACTTCTAAAATTCATATTAAATTCGTTTTTGGTCCAAAAATTATGAAAATATTCCTAAAAATATTCCTTCTCATTATGATCTTCGTCTAATTTTCTGAGAATTTTATTTTCTGTTTTACTATTTTTCTTTAATTTTTCATTTTCGTGCATTTTAATTACTTTAAAATATATTTATGCACTAAAAAATTCTAAAAATTTTATTATATGATCCAATGATGGTCTCTGACCTATGTTAAGTGACATATCCGTACCATTAGTGTCACTTCAACTTTTATAGGAAGGAGTTTGAAAAAAAGGTCAACGATGCAAGCATTAGTTAACATAAAGGACTCACATGTAGCAAAAACAACATAAAGGACCAATCTGTTACAATTAAATAACTTAAAGGACCCTGAGAGTAATTTAGCCATTTTTTACTTGCTTGTTTTCTTGCAGGTTTTTGGTAAAAAAATCCAAAATATCTTCAGATTTCGGATGTGCATATCTGAACTTACCTTATTTGTGAAGAATATGCGCGTTCGCATGTGCATATCTGAATTAACCACGATTCATTTTTTATTAAATTGATTTTGCATATGCATATCCGAAGCCATTCGATTGCCTGCTTCAAATATTCATATCTGAATTTATATCCGGGACAAAAGAATTAACATAATTCAACATAATTCATAACATAGTTTCAACATAATTCATTAAAATTACATATTGTTATAAACGCGTAGTTGAGGAGGTTACAACATTTTGATAACATCTTCTCCCAATCTTTGAAACTTCACATCCACCTTAATCGAATCCTTAGAAGAGTATCATTGAAAAGTACCCCACATAACCTCTAGATCATCATTGTTCTTGAGCTCAAACATGGTGAACTTTATGTTTCCTTCACTGTCAAGTGAAGGTGAACGATACTTAACCTTGACCACCTTTCAATTCTCTGGATATTTACAAGAGAGAGTTCAATATGGAAATAAGCTCGACGAATGACGTATCCTGCGAGAACCAGAATTAAAGTGGTGACTTCGCATCACTGAAGTAGACAAAAGTAAAGTGAGGATATGTTTGAGTCATTTCTGGTTGTGGTTTGTGATCTTGATTAAATGGTTTGGAGATAATTCTTTCAATGTGTTGTGTATAAAAAGAGGCATCTCATCAATGTAGACCTTTTTCCACCATGTCTTCATCCCATATGAACAAATTACATGTCTCTTCACTCCTCCAAAATGGACATCTCTAGAAAAGCCTTATTTTATTTTGTCCATTCTTGCATTGGTACGAAATGATACGATCATCACAACCACAAAATGATACAGATTGTGATTTTATAGAGGAAGAAGACATAGAAACAATTTTGGATGAGTTTGTCTTTAAAGACATTATTATTTTAGTTTAGCTAGCCAATACATTATTCCAAAACCGAGATGATAGTTAAGTGTTATTTTTCAATGTTTTCAACGACCTTAAACAAATCTATGCCGTCCATTTAAAGGTTATCAATATTCAAAAATCGGTCTTTAGTGATCCGCGTGAATCCTAAGGGAAATCCACTACATAAATTCTCTTACGATATTTGAAATATAACCTAAATGAAACATATGAAGTGCTTGAAACCTAAGGACACTTGGAAAAGTTATCTACGATGGATTGCAAGAGCAGAAAATCATCTGGATTCAAAGTTTGTTTTCTTAAATATTTTTTCATCATTTGATTATTTATTTATTTATTTTTTTCTTAAATATTAAATACCTTACCTTTTTTCCATCAGAAACAATTGCATGTAAGATCTAACAAAAGATCTTCCCCAAGATTCAATAATACGAAGATCTAAATCTACATATTAAGGGAATTTGTTTTTTATCTTGTCCCCCTAAAGAATTTGATTTTTATCTTGAACCACTCTAGAGAGTTTAACTTTTATCTTTATTTTCTGGGTAAACAAGGTAATATTCTGGGTAAATAATATTCTGTATAAACAATATAATATTTTGGATAAATAATGTAACAACTTTAAAAAATTATTAACTCCTCAATTTTTCAGAGAAACCAAGATAAAAGATACAATAGTTTTGAATATAATAAAACTGTTGCTCCCGGGGTTCGAACTCACGTGCATATAACTAACTGTACACCTAGGGTTTTGAAAATCGAGGTTTAAAGTGGAGACTTTTCATGACGACCTTATTTACCTCGCTTTTGTTACTGAGGTACAATGCTTTTCGCGTCCGACGTTAGAAGTGTTATTTTTAGTTGTGCTTATATGTCAGATCAATCATAAGAATGGTTGTAAATGTTTTGAACACCTTGATTATTTATGGATGAGTCCAAAACATGTCACGAATAATGATGTTATCCTCACAAACTCTGTACCTGGAAACGTAGTGGTTATCGTCCAAAAGTCTCAAATATGTTACATTTCAGACCTCGGACCTTTTTGTGCAATGTGTTGTTTATAACGTTCATTGTAATCCGACTTGACATTTGAAACACTTTCTGGTCTTTTTCGTTTATTTCCTTGTTCTTCTTACCAAAACCAATACTTTTTTAATAAACTAAATTTTAAATGGTTAAATTACAGTTATAGTCCTCCAATTTTGTTTGATTCACAAAATTAATCTCTATATTTTAAATTTAAATAATTTAGTTATATTCTCATTTTTTTTAAAGAAAATTGATGAAATTTTTATTTTTAAAATTATATTTTTATTTACAAAGTTAAATAATAAATTTGCATACGATTAATTGTAAGTAACTTGTTAGTAAAAAAATAAAAACATCATTAGGAGACCAAAACTATAATTAAACCTTTTAAATTACAGTCCATTGGGTAACTGTTAGAAAAAATAAAAATAAAAATCTAATTAATTTAATATTTGTATAAATATTTTATTTTGTTTATATGGTCAAAATAAAATCAAAATTTTAAGAAAGAAATAACTTTTTCTTCAATAAATAAAGATATTTTCAATGACCTCATTTAGTTTTAATAATTTTATAGTACTTTTTCTATAATAATATATTACTTTTTTGAATGTAATAATATATTTATAAAAAATATTTATAATATAAATTTAAAAATTTTAATAAAAATTTTAATTTTTTTATAAATAAAATCTATAAAGTTTAAAGAATAAAATTTAATTTTTATAAATGAAATTAATACAAAAAGATTTTAAAATTATTCATTGCTTAAAAATTGTATTTGAATAACCATTTTTATGAGTTGTTCACCCAAGTTGATAAGTTTAAACATATTATATAATATTTTATTATTTATAAAATAAATAAATTGTTCTTAAAATAATAAATTCAATGATGCATAAGGTTCAAAAAGTAGTCATAATATTTTGAGATTTTGGCAAATAAGGACAAGCAGAAATTATGAATATATATTTGAAAGGAGAAAAAACTACAGTCGTTTCTTTGTCCTGATTATGCTGTTTACATTTTGATCCTGATTTTTTCTACATTTAATTCAACAAAAAATTTCACCTTTTGAGTTGTGATTCATTCAAGGTTCAATTTTGAATCAATTGAGAATTGAAATAGAAAAAAAAAACAGTTTTAGGAATTATTGACGACAATTACTTAAATAGGAAAAGAAACAAAAAGGAAGAATATTTATTGATTTTTTTGAAAAACTTTATAGGGATTTTTTTACTATATAAAGGGTGTTTGAGGAATATTTTTTATATTGAGAATTGTGTTTTTTGAGTTTGAGGTTGTACAGTGATGGAGGAAGTTCAAAGAAGTTTAAATTCCATGGCTCCTTTTCTGTCTAAGATTTATACTATGGTTAGTGATCCATCCACTGATGCCATTGTTTCATGGAGTTCTACTAATAGGAGTTTTGTTGTTTGGAATCAGACTGATTTTTCAAAGGATTTGTTGCCCAAATTCTTTAATCATAATAACTTCTCGAGTTTCGTCAGACAACTTAACACCTATGTAAGTAAATTTAATGTACTTCATAATTTTCATTGATTTGCCAGCTTGATTGCTTCTTTTCTTGTTGTTGTTTGTTTTTAAATTTATTTATCGAACTTTGTTATGGATTTTGGTTTGACCAGGGCTTTAGAAAGATTGGTCAAGAGAAATGGGAATTTTCTAATGATGATTTTGTAAGAGACCAGCCTCAACTTATGAAGAATATCCGTAGGCGCAAAGCAATGTTTAGCCATTCTAGGAGTAATGCTAATGACCAAGGTGACGAGATTGCTGGTGCTGGTGCTGGTGCTAGTGTTGATGATGGTCCATTAACAGAATCAGAACGACAGAATTATAGAGCTCAGATAGAAAAACTTAGACAGGAAAAAGAAGAACTACTAATGGAACGTCAGAGGCAGGAAGAGGAGTGGGAAATGAATGAGATGCAGTTGCATTACTCGAAGGATCGTTTGCAACAGTTGGAACTGAATCAACAAAGTTTGCTCACTTCGGTTGGTCAGGTGCTGCAGAGGTCCGCGGAAGAGGCAAGTCTCCTCCCAAAGTCACTAGAATCGGGGAGAAAACGTAGGTATTTGCCAAATGCCCCATTTGATGAGTTTTCTAGCATTGAAACTCCGAAGGAAACTTCTCAAGAGTTAGCTAGAGAAAATGATGAGAGTATGTCGGTTCTCTCTATAGACATGGAGCGATTGGATCTATTGGAATCATCGTTTACGTTTTGGGAGAATTTCATAGAGGAAGTTAGTGAGTTATGAAACTCCTTCGAACTTAGACTTTGATGATTCTATAAATCATGCTCATAGTTCCAAAATGTCTGGTGTGCAAAGTAATCAGGAAACGAATTGAAAACTTTGTCAGATATATTCGTTTTCGGGCGATATCTTTGTTGATGATCCAGTTGCACCTTAGGCAACTGTTATCGCGGTTCCTGATTCCGTTGCACCTAAGCCGATTACTGTCATTGTTCCTGACTCTATTGCACCGAAAAAACAATCGGTCGCAACAATCCTGGGTACTAATGGATTTAATATAGCATTTTGGAAAAAGTATTTGGTGAAAACTCCTATTGATGATGAATCATAAAGTCGTTCTGAACTTAGCAAAATCTGGCTTCTGACCCGCTCAATCTGGCTTCTACTAATAGATAAAATTTACAAAATTTCCTATTTTTCTTTTGTTCTAATGAGGGATTCTTTATGCTCCGGGGCACAATAATTTGACCATCGACTACCAACAAATCAAATTTTTGTGTGTGCGTGTGTGTGGTCTAATAGTGAAGGGTCGGGTCTTGAGGGTGTGCTTCCCTCATTAGATATTTGATTCAGAAATTTTATCTAGAGTAAGGACATTCTCGTCCGGAAAATTTTTAGGTGACTTGGAAGTTCAAGTCGACAAAAATTATATGTGTATCTTTAAAAAGTAAAACTAAAACTGCTCTATCTGTATTCAATTGAAATTACTGGCAACGATTGTGTAAAAGTAGGAACAAAATTACAACAAAATGACACTTCAAGGTTACTACTAGGTCATAAAAATAGGACATAGTAATATAATTAAATCTAGTTTTTGATAATACTAGGAAAAGAAGTATTAATGATACATAATCCACCATAAAAAACCAAGTCATGTCCACTAATATAAGCAGATTCATCAGAAGCAAGAAACAAAGCAACTTCTGCAATATGCTTACCCTTCAATGTAACTCCTTTCAAATTACCACAATCATTTGCATTACCTTCAACTTCACTCACTTCAATCTTCAGCGCTGTACATACAAGAGGAATGGCAACTAAATACGGCGAAATTGAGTTCACTCTAATCCCATAACCCCCAAGCTCACCACATGTTGAACGAACAAGCTCAACAAGACCATGTTTGGAAGTGACATAATCATGGCCAGCACTTCCAGCAACAGAAGCAGCCACGCTAGATGTACATATTATCTATCCCTTATTTTTTGATCCACCATGACACGTGCAATATGCTTTAAAGTTGCAGCCGCGCCTTGAATATTCACAGCCATGATGTTGTCGAATTCATTCAAATCAAATTCTAGTATGCTAGTAAAGGACCTGGAATTCCAGCATTGCTGAACATGATGTCTAGGGTGCCCTATTTCTCCAAGGTGAAGGATACAGTTTGTTCAACTTATTTTTCATTTCTCACGTCAGAGTGGTGGTAACTCACTTTGTCTAAGCCGATTGAAGTTGCAAGATGGTGACCTAATTCATCGTTGATGTCTGCTATAACTATAAATGCTCCGTTTTCGACAAATGTCTTCACGGTCTCTTCTCCTATTCCACTTGCTCCTCCTGTCACTAAAGCAACCTTACCCTCCATCATTTGATAAAATATATAGATGAAGATTTATTACATGAAAATTTATTATATATAATTATACATGTGTGTCCTTATAGCACCGACACATCTAAAAATTATTGGTATCGATATATTAGTGTCAATGGATTTAAATTGTGTACCGCAACTGCAATTGCACCTGCAATATTGTAGATGTTGTTGTCTCCGCAACCGCAATTGCAGCGTGATTTTAAAATTACGCTTCTGACAGTAGAAGGAACAACATCAAACAATTTCAATCATATTTTTTCAAGTATTTTCATCAAAAATCAATGTATTAGAAGTTCTATTTTTAATACATTGTAAATATTTTTGATACGATACATTTATATGTCTATTTTGTGTATTATTCAAGGTATAGTTTTAGTGAATTTCTTATTCCACCTCATGGCATTTTTATCCACCTGTGCGAATTTCTCAAATTTCTCCTGCAAATCAGAAATATATTTTCGGTGCGCACCACCATCTGAAAAAATTTACACCAAACCAGAAATTAAGTTCTGGTTCTGTATCATAAATATATTTCAGGTTTAATTCATAACAGAAAACCAGAAAGCATTCATTTTATTGTCTAACATAGAGATACATAAACTTAGCAAATACAAACCGAAAGTTAAACATAAATCGAACATTACAAATCAATATCCGGGTGGACGTTGCAACATCCTCATAATGTCATCGACTGTGTTAGACGACGTGCTCGATCAAGAAGGGGGGTTGAATAGATCAGGTTTTAAAAATATTGTGCGTTTAAAATATTTTCACAAAAGTCTCATGGATTTTCAATCGTCTAAACGTTCATCTATTGGAAAGATCGGATATGCAAACCGTTAAGAGAAAGTGAGAAAAGTTGTTTTGAATAAGCACCTTGATTACACGTTATTAATCGTCTTAGCTTTCACCTTGAGTATCAAATACTTCCAATGCAAATATTAATAAACAAATCTTGATCACAATAAGCAATTTGTAAGTGAAACAAATTATCAAACACTTTGTAAGCAAAGTTTACAAGTGTTGCATTAACTCATTTGTGTCGTCGAAAATTGTCACGTAACGATCAAATGGAGCGTTACGAGCATTTTAGTTAAACTTCAACACAACACCAATTTAGTTTTTACAAGTTTGATAATTTGAAACCAACAAATATGATCAATCAAGTAATGAAAGTAAATGCAAAAAAGAACACGAGAATTTGGTAAGGCAGTTCCACCTTTCGTCCTCGCGTGGTGTACGTCTGCCCCCAACTCTAGAATATAGAGTTGAGATATTTTTCATAAAATTTGAAAATTGTAACAAGGTGAAGAAATAGTTCCCTTTTCACACAAATCAATTGTAGATGACGAACCTATCTTCTTCACGATCCTTGGTTCGAGCCAAACCAAGTTTCGATCTCTTCGAGTACACCTCCGATTAGCGATACTTGAAATCTCTACCAATTTGCGGTAGAATTTCTTTCTCTCGGCTGATATCAATCGAACAAGATCGAACCCTAACTCTTCCTTCAAGATCCTCCGGCTACCGTGACAAAATCAAGAAAACCCACTGCTCCTTGATGCTTCACTCGGCTGAATCTTGCAAAGCGAAGATTAGTACCAAAACCCCCCGCACCGATACAGATCTAAGAGGACAAAACCCTAACGGTTTTATTCAAGATAGAGCCCATAAAACACAACTCAAATCTGAAGCAAATCTTCAATTCAGACTTTATCAATAATTCTTGGATCTTGAAATCAACAACTTTGATTATTGGAGAAGTTGAATTTGAAGAAGGAATGTTGAAGATGAAGTGCTCTCTATGTGTATCTTTCATTCTATGCTTGTTCAAAAACTCAAATGACAAACAAAAACTATTTATATGTGTTAGTGTAAAATAAAATGAAATGAGGCAAAAGAAGAAATTAAAAGAAACAATACAGGAGGGATGCGTCGACCGCTCCAGGAGGGAGGGTCGACGCATAACTTCTAGAGCCAACGCGTTGGGCTGAGTATGTTGCATGCGTCAAAGGCACCAGGGGATGCGTCGACGCAGTCGCTTTGGTTCTATCTCCCAGACTGCATTTGCATATGCGTCGACACATAGATCGACGCGTAACATCCAGGGTGTTGCCCTTAAACGTGCGTGGATCGGAAGGTGGCGTGCGTCGATGCATGGCACCCTTTTCTGATTTCTTTGTTTTTTCTTCTAACACTCAGCTTTGTAGCACACACATACACATTATGGGGCTTTTTCCATCATTAAAACTTGAGCATGCATTTACATACTCCCCCTCTTTGATGATGGCAAAACTGACACGAGCAAGGTAGTACCTATAAAAAAAATATACAGAGATACACAATAACATATGGGATAAGCAAAGATAAGAAGAGGAAAGATCCCCCTGAGAGTGTGCATATGATAAGAAGAGCAAAGCTCATTCTGAGAGTGTGCGTATGGAAGTGAGCCTTAATTAATCACCATTCTCCCCCTTTGACAACATCAAAAAGAGGTAGAGACAAGATTAGTTAAAACACAATAAAGATAAGATATTTTCAAACAAAATGCAATTTTAAGAAGCACAATGAAACACATAGTAAGACATTGTACGGACATATTACATAAGATTACAATCACCATGAAAACAAGTCACACGCACAAACACAAAGTAAGGTCATCACAATATGAATTACAATAGATAAAGAGAAATAAAATGCAGAGACATGAAATATAGTTTCAATCGATAGGAGGTTGGTCAGATGGGTTAAATGGGTAGTAGTGAGGAAAATGATTTTGGAAAGATGCAAAACTTTTGGCTTGAGATTGGATCATTCCATGCAAAGTGTTGTAGCGCTCAGTTTGTGTTGCTTCATAAGTGGAGAACCTTTCATTTTGAGCAGCTAGGTCTTCACGCATATGAAGCTCCATTTGTTGCATATGAGTAAGAACTAGAGCCATGTCACTTTGACCAGCACCATCGTAACATCTTCTTCCATTTGTTCATTTTTTCTGCAAAGTCTTCAACATTGTTTCCAGCATTTCCCTCATCAAACATAGCCTCAATCTCATCGTCGGTATCATCACTTGCATTTCCGATCTGAGTAGAATTAGATCTTGTAATGTGACGAAAAGCTCGTCGTTGGGGGCACCATATGAATCCCATAAGTTTAAGGGATTTGTGAGTGAATTCTTGATCCATGTCAAACGTTACATAAGGGATGCCAACAGACCTAACTCGCTCACGGTTCAAGATTCTTTGAATGAAAGAGCCATAACATAAGGAGGTTTCGCGAATAGAATCCCGTAGATCAAACATTCTGCTGGAAATGTAATGAGGCCAATTGACCTTGATTTTGTTTTTCACGCAGAACATTATTTTCACATCAGCTTTGTCGATTCTTGGCAGCCCACCCTTTTAGGCCGAATGATATGAACAACAAACCATAATAGAATCCTGTCAAACGGTGCAAGTGAGCTTGTGGTGACATTTGGTGGGAAGAGGGAACTATTGACAGTGTGCTCAGCATATGGAGTCTTGAGCATATAGTTCAAAGCTCATTTTACGTCTTATATAATAAAAAAAACTTAATATTAAGTGTTTTTCAACATTGCATTTCAAATTTCTCCCTTTAAAAATTCACACTGCAACGGCCACAATGCATATTACAACAATTTCAATGACCGCAATTACAACACCTGCAACCGCATCCGAAGCCACTACCAGGAATTTAAAACCATATTAGTGTCCAATTTATAATGTTATGTCTATGTCATTTTTAGTTATTTTATACATTAGATACTCTATCAGAACAAAAAGAATCGTGAGAAGAAACTACTATCTAGAAGAATGTATTAGGAAATATAGAAAGCCATATATTAAATATACCAACATGCCTTTGTTTTGACATTGATGATTCGATGAGCTGCCTTGCTTTTAGTTATGAATTTTTTTTGCTTTGAGATTCTAATGCTCTCTCCACTCCTTTTTATAAGAAAAAAGCACGATGTATTTTGTTTGACAAATAAAAAGTTTTATATATATATATATATATATATATATATATATATATATATATATATATATATATATATATATATATATGAATTTAATTGGAATACACTGACAGTGTAAAGACGTTTTACACCGTCAGTGAATAGTAACCATTAAATTTTAAATTACGTTTGATTTTTATTTTAATTATTAATAAAGTAATATTTATGGATGATTGTGATGCCTTAATGTTCTAAATTTTTTTACACTGACATATATAATATTTTTTAAGAGGAGTGAGCGATGTATGCATATATAAACATCGATCCTCATATGTAGATGCAGGCTGGACCATTGCCATGTGCAACAAGGGTTGCAACATTGTCCCTAAATGTGTAGGGTCCAATTTTTTATATTAATGAACCAAAAAATATAAAGAAAACGCAATATTAAAATCAAATTATCACTGTTTTCAAAATCAAATGTACAAATTTATATTGTTCTCATCCAGGCAGAATGCACATTTACTTTTTCAAAAATGTCAAGACCACTGTATATATATCATTTTAGCTTATAACAACCTAGAAAACTATTCTTGTCGAGATTCAAAACAAGATATGAAGAAATCGGCCCAACATTCACATATGTCGTCTATATCTTCTTTTGAGTATGGTGTTCTGTCGTTAAACTCCTATGATTAGAACAAAATTTAGATTATGATAAGCTAACAACAACATTAACTAAAAAATATACATATGTATATACATGCATTAAGCTCATACCTTATTCTTCATCCATCCTTATGTAATACCTTCGGTGACAATTGGAGTATATATCTCATAATATAGTATCTACAAGAATGATGGTCGAGTTGTTGATGCTACTAAAATAATTTTTCATATATTTATATCACTAATACACACAAATAAAATCATCTCAAAAGACACAAGTAATATACTTACTCTTGGAAAATACCTCTGTGTTTTTACCAAGTGCATTACATTTGATCGCAACGTATGCATCCACCGCTCTACACATATCGGTTATAATTAAACCAGAATAAAAACTATTCAAATATAAAGGTAAAATTTGAGTACCCTTAATATATTAAAACATAATACACACTTAGGGCGCCAAATTTTAAGTAAAATCTGCCTAAACAATTTTTAATCACATTATTTTCTTTTCTCTTTCCAACAAATACTATTTAATATGTTAATTAATATTTAATATTAACTACTTCAGATCATTACTCCACCACTAATTTCTATATACTTCAATTATTCAATCAACAAAAATTCTAATTTTTTTATCATGTATAAATTTATCTATAATTTGTTTCGTGCATCGCACGGGGTGAAATTACTAGTTAATAATAATACCACTTACACATTCAAATAGTTAACCACAACTTCATGAAGTTAAAGTTGCAACGAGCAAAAAAAAAGAATTTACCCTCAGAAATAAAATTATTAGTTGCCAATGATCACTGCATAAACAATAAGAATCATTAAAATTATGTATAAAATTGATTTATAGATGAAAATACAAATTAATATATACTTACGTGTGGTAAAACGTGGCTAAATAACACTCTTTGTTCTCTTTCAACTTGTCTTGTACGTAAACAAGGATATGGTTTCCATTCGAACCATGAGGCAAATGACTTTTAGATGGATCTAAAAAACAACACTTTCTTATATTCCTTTGAACACAAAACTTATGCAAGAACCTATAAGAGTAAAAAATTTATGTTGAAGTACAAGAACGTATGAATATAAATAGAAATCAACATAAAATATATACTTGAAATTCTGGTGATATGCAGACTCAGGATGTCATGACATCTGATTTGACATGATAAAAATAGACAAGGTAGAACATACAATTAACAATGCAGGAAACAAAAGAACATAAGGAATTGTTCACCCAGTTCGGGTTCTAACCAACCTACATCTGAGGGCATACCAAGCCAAGAATGAAGTCCATTATTAATAGTCTTAATTCAGAGTTAAACCTCCATGTTTACACCCCTCACTTAAACCCTACCAAATTTCCCTTCTACCTAAGATGCCACACTTAGATATGAGAACCTCTGCTCACTTCCAATCACCTCAGTGATTTCTAGCAGGCACATCCCAGCAACTACATCAACAACTTGGCTCCTACAACACAAAATCAGTTTGAAGATACCTCACTCCAAACACAAAACAGTCACACTTGTGACACAAACAATCTTGGAATTACTTCACAGTTTCTTCCAAGGACACAACTGCACTCATTGCTTCACAACATCTGAGTAAGTGAAATAAACCTCTTGCATATAGGCTTCGAGACACAAATCAGTGACCATCCCACAATCCGGGTGGTTCACTTACATGGCTAAACCTAAAGACTACATCTTTCTAAAACCGGGTAGCTTCATAAAACTAGGTTACAACTGCTTATTTATAACCTATTACCCAACTAGATTTGGGCCTTCAAAATAACAGCTTGAAGTTGTAACAAACTTCTGCAGTAACAAACTTTGCAGAATTAAATATGCAGACAACTTCTGCTACAATCAAGATCCTTGCTGATCTTTCTCCTTAGCTCTTGAACCTCCACACATGCCTTAAAAATCATGCCACTTATATTTCATAATATTCCCAGAATATTATGCACAATAGAAACAGAACTATAACAAACTTAATAGTTTATGTAGCGTGATGTCCTGATGTCTAATGTCTCGACATCTCATTTGACATGTTGTTCCAGTTGTTGAAGGTCTTCAACACAACATGTTAAGGAATTCTAGATAGGATTATAAGTTAGAAATCCTATTGTACAAAACACTATTGCTGCTATTATTTTTTTAATTAAAATTAAGCCAATCCATGCAAATCAGGAACTTACAATCTCCCCTTTGGAAAATTTTAGCTAAAACAAATAATTACAATTACAAGCAGTTTAAAGTAGCAGAAACAATTTACAATTTACAATTAACAATTAAAAGAGTCTTCGGCATTCTTCATGTCTTGAGAGCATGGGAGCAAACTTCAATTGAAGATCAGACCTCAATTGGAATGTACAACAGTGTTTTATGCTTTCTGCACTGCTGGTCTGTCAGGTGAAGACAATGTCTCCACATCCAGTTCAACATCTTCCCCTTAATAGCAGCTTGGCATACATGTTAGCTTCAGGAAAAATGGATGTCTAAACATCAGATTGAACATTTACTGATGTACACATAATTAATAGATACTCCCCCTTGACATCAGCATTTTTCCCTCTTTGCTTCCAGAATGAAGCTTACCATAAATTGTTACTCCCCCTGAGTTATACAAAATAAGGACATCTTGGATGTTGATAATATTATAAGTCTTCTTTATTGGAATTGCCACAGTTTCCAAATTTGGAATCCTTAGTTTACTTGCTACACAAGATTCAGATTGCCACACTCTGTAACTTGTAATAGAAGAAACCATATAGTTAACCATGAGTATAACCAATGATATGTCTTCAAAATATAAGTCTGAAACTTATCTGCCTTTTTCAATCTCTGGTGTCTTCAACAGTTGTGATGTTCCATCTTCATGTAGCACATTCTATTCTATACATCATGTACTTTATCTCTTCTTGATTCAGATTTCCACACACAAATATCCAGCTCCCATCATGATATTTGACAACATCTGTATAAATCTCCCAAATTGAATCAACTTTTCATATACTCACCAAATAATGTTGCCACCTATCCTAAACTTGTGAAGATCATAGTGAACTTTAATATTGATATTCAGTTCACAATATGCCTTAAATCCTTCAGACAAATACTCATCTCCCGAAAAAGTATAAGTGGTTTGGTATTTAGGTTACATACTAATAAGTACTAAGTCTCCCATCAAAGTACCTACCAGTTTAGTCAGTTAGAGTTGTCTACTCACACTAGATCATCCTGACTGATTACTTCTTCACACTTACTTCCCGACAACAATACAAACTTATCATGATTGAATACAATAATATGATGTTTCAACATCTGACACGACATCATCCATCATGGTTCTGGGGTTAACATCCATAGTATCTCATCCATAACACTTGGGGGGATCGTAGGAAGAAAAATACACACCACCTTTATAGCCAAACATCACCAAGGGATAATATGAGCCACATCTCCATAAGCTTTTCTTCATACTTTCATTCTGATTTTGAGATGATGGATGCCATAATATGTACCTACAGAGGAGATTCCCTCAACTAGGTTTCTGGAACAAACTTAATCATGGAATGACACTAACATATGCAGATTCTTCAAAGTAATTTATCTCCCTTGATTCTTTCAGAAAATACCCTTTCAATGTATTATATAAGGTAGTCAAATACTCAGGACCATAATTCACTATGGTTGGATCACAGTGTTCAGCTCCAAACAAAATTTGTTCTATGGTCATGAATAAAATTTCACATACTTGGTTCTTTTTTATTAGAAAGATATATCAGATATAAGCTCATCTTGATTTCACATAAAGGGACTAAGGGGTATACCTTTATGAGTCTTTTACTTGCACTGATCTTAACTTCTATACTCCTATAAGCTTAGGTCAGAAGAAGACTGACATCTAAAGTAGAAAGCTTTCTTGATCGTGTCCTGATTAACTAATACAACACCGGTGTCTCCTCTTCCAGATCAGGAGTAGGTTCCAAACATATGTACTCACATTAAATTTGTTTAGCACCCAGAACATTTGTTCTTCAACTGGTAGTTGTATACCAGTAATAATGTTCTAACATCCTATAGAACATTAGTTCCATCTCCTTGGAACATATCATCCTTGATAATCTTCAAGGTCTTCAAACAACTTGCAGATGTATATGAGAATCATTGATCAATTGATACTCATTAACTCTATTAATACATGCCTTTATGAGTGGACTTGAGGAAAATCTCAAGTATCTTTGACACTTTTAATATAGTTGTGAAAATCTGCTAAAATATTCTGTTGAATAGTAATAACCCTAGAACCCTTATTTCACTTTAAGGGTTGCATCAGACGCTATGCAGTGGAATATATCCAAACTTCAAAAAAATTTACACAATGCTTACTCCATAATTCACTTGTAAGCATGACACATAAGGATTGAAAATAAATCAACCCTACAATATGCTTGCTTATTCACCAAGCAAAAGACTAGACCTAACCAATATCCTGACCATATGGAAACACATAAGCACAATAGTTACCTTATCAATGTCTTTACTCTTGCATGAATATTTTGACAATTCTCATATCTGTGCTAAATATAGGTTGAACAATTCAATCCAAATTCTTCACTCCCGCATGAAGTCTTTGAATTTAACTTTCTTGTTCCAACTTCTTTATCTTCTTTCTTCAAGAAGGTACAATAGTTCTGGTCAGGTTGGTCTAGTTCTCCACAAATAGGTCCATCATCCACTTCAAGGGACCATACAATATGAACACTCCTTGTTAAAATAATCTTTTACCTTGTACACAACCAGAAAGTATCCCCCATGGATCTCATCTAGAAACAGACAGGATGCCTGCTCTGATACTAATTGAAATTCTGGTGATATGCAGACTCAGGATGTCATGACATCTGATCCGACATGATAAAAACAAATAAGGTAGGACATACAATTAATAGTGTATGAAACAAAAGAACACAAGGAATTGTTCACCCAGTTCGGTTCTAATCGACCTACATTTAGGGGTATAGTAAGCCAAGAATGAAGTCCATTATCAGTAGTCTTAACTCAGAGTTAAACCTCCATGTTTACACCCCTTACTTAAACCCTACCCAATTTCCCTTCTACCTAAGATATGAGAACCTTTGCTCACTTCCAATCACCTCAATGATGTCTAGCAGTCACATCCCAACAACTGCATCAACAACTTGGCTCATACAACACAAAACCAGTTTGAAGATACCTCACTCCAAACACAAAACAGTCACACTTGTGACACAAACAATCTTGGAATTACTTCACGCTTCTTCCATGCACTCACACAACCTCTTGCTTATAGGCTTCGAGGCACAAATCGACCATCCCACAATCCGGGTGGTTCACTTACATGGCTAACCCTAAAGACTACATCTTTCTAAAATCAGCTAGCTTCCTAAAACTAGGTTACAACTGCTTATTTATAAGCTATTACCCAACTAGATTTGGGCCTTCCAAATAACAGCTTGAAGCTGTAACAAAGTTCTGTAGTAACAAACTTTGCAGAATTAAATATGCAGATAACTTCTGTTACAATAAAGGTCGTTGTTGATCTTTCTCCTTACCTGTTGGACCTCCACACATACCTTAAAGATCACGCCACTTATGTTGCATAATATTCCCATAATAATTTGCACAATTGAAACAAAAGTGTAACAAACTTAACAGTTTTTGTAGCGTGACGTCTTGATGTCTAATGTCTCGACATCTTATTTGACATGTTGTTCCAGTTGTTGAAGGTCTTCAACACAACATGTTAAGGCATTCTAGATAGGATTATAAGTTAGAAATCCTACTGTATAAAACATTGTTGTTGCTATTATTTGTTTTATTAAAATTAAGCCAACCCATACAAATCAAGAACTTACAATACTTATGAGATCCAAGTTTGTTATATGAAATTGTCTAGTTACACATTTCCCTCAAAATTCCTCAATAGAAATCTTAGAATGTTCGAATAATTATTCTGGATCATGACTTAATTTAATATCGAAGCATAAGTCTGGAATACTATCAAACATCATATCCCGCTCCTCCATCCATTTCTCATTTTCCTTCTCCAACTTATCAGCAACAGTCTTTTTAGTCTCTCTTAGAGTTTACTCCTCCAGGTGATTTAGATGGTCCAAAAATAACTTGAAGCTAATGCCTCTTCCAAGTACACGAACACGCCCAAGATGCTCTTTGGTTCCAATAGTTTCTACGAAGATGCCACGATGATCTTATGAAAGGAAGATGGCAACTTTAGCTTGTTCAACAAGATCATCCTACAACACATATGAAATTTCATCTTTACCAAATTGATTTAACTTAAATAAATATTGTTGAAAAACATATCTACTTACAATCATTTGATCCACTTCATGTGTATCATCTTATGTGAACTCGTTGTCTTTTCTTTGACGTGCTCTCTTCTATTTCTCGTGGTGTGATGCTGGATATAAAGTGCAATCAAGACTTATAGAATTTCCTAGCTTTTCCTCTCTTTGTTTTCTTTTTTTTTAAAATCATCTTCTTTTCAATTTTTTTATATCCTCCCGAGATAATCTATATGGACATATATTTCTAACTCGATTTTCCTTTCCTTTTTTTGCTCTTGGCCAAGAATTTGGGAGTTGAGCGAGACTCTACAAATTTCTCCCAACCATCCTCATCAATATAGAATACACCTCGTGTAGAGACTTGTCTTTATCACTTGGATAATGAATATAATCATGGGTGAGTTGTATCTTAAAGCCCCTCCAACGATCACCATAATATGTAAGCAGTTTCTTTTTCACGATACTATCCTATGGACGAACTAGGAAAATTTTCTTATTTTACACAATAAATATGTTATTAGTATATATTAAACAAAAAATATACTCAATGCATAAAATTCAAAATAAATACCATAATATGATCTCATATGGCGTCTTTCAATTCCTCGTCAGCTTCGTACCAACTATCTAACAAAATACTCACTTTACTTCTACCTTGTAACGCAATGTAACCCATAAAATCTTGAGCATTTTCACCATAAGCCCTGTCGGTTTCTACATCAACTGTAACCGGGTAGCAAACACCCTTTTCATGGGTTTTTTTCCTCCTTGGTATACATTGTGGAACCTCTAGTTTTCTTTTATGTGTAGTATTAACATTGGTTGCAACAGATGTTGTATGGAAGGTGCTTGTTAAATCGGACATGACTATCGAGAGATTAACCTGAATCAAACAACAATGTTTCAGTAAAAACAAATAGCAAATAAAATGATCAAGAGATACTATTTCAATGAATTAAACAACCTGAATGAGACAGTAACCTATCATAGAAACACATATAAACAAAATGATCAAGAGAAAAACTAATATATAAACAAAATGAGGAATAGACAAACTAACATAGAAACCCTAAACAAAATGACCAAGAGACTATTTATATGAAAAATAAAGTGATATATAAATTGTTTCAGTGAAGAACAAACTTGTTGCAAAAATGAATATATGTTGACGAAATGACGTTTGATGAATATCAGTTGGAGTTTCAGCTTGAAGTTTTTTTGCAAAGATGAAAATTTCCTGGGTTTTTTTGTTTGCAAAATTAGAGTGACAAAATGACATTCGAATGTTGATAGGTAAATGAAAAGTTAGAAAGTAGATAGTAGTCTGAAGTATTTCATGCAAAAGATGGACACATCATTCTAAATTAAAATCGATGTGAAAGTATTAATTAAAAATAGAAAATATAAAAAAACACAATAGTGCCATATTCTGAGAATTCATTTAAAATATATATCACGACGATTTTTAGATAAAACCGAGGGAATTGTTATACAAAATTAAAAAAAAGGGCTTTTGAAAATACAAATTTAAAAATGATGCAAAAATATTAACTCTCATTTGGGCCAAGTAACCGAGGTTGATACGAAAAAATGAAAAGAAAAAAAATGAAAGTTGGAAAGTCACCAAGAGAGAAATACTAAATAAACTATTAAAAGAAAAATTATAATGCAATGTATGGGACCTAAACCCTCAGTATTTTAATGTCTGAGGTGAAAGCTCAGTCATATAAAGAACAATTTGTAGTAATGCATGTTTTTCTGGCGTTATCTTCTCAAGCCTTTTTGTAGGACATATATTCAACAAATAGACAGTTGTGGATGTCGCTTCTCCATATAGATCTTTCGAAAAATTCTTCCCTTTAACATGTTTTTCTATCATGTTCATAGTTGATCTATTATTTCTTTCGGCAACATCGTTTTGTTGTGGTGTATAGTGTGGTACTACCTCGCCCATGATCAACTTTTCATCACAAAACTTCCCAAAGTCATTTGAGACATACTCACCTCTACCATCCGTTTTGAGAATCTTGAACTTGTGACCGCTTTGACGCTCAACCATGGACTTGAACTTCTTAAACACTTCAAATACCTCATCCTTTCTCTTGATTAGGTATTGTCCATAGCTTTATTCTAAAATCATTGATAAAAGTGGTAAAATATATATTTCCACCAAACGAATGAACTTGCACGACCCACACACATAAGAATACACAACCTTAAGGTGAGCTTGGTTCTACAACCTGCATCCTTGCTGAATTTACCCTTTGTGTTGCTTTTCTTGTACACACTCTTAGCAAATCTTAGTTGAAATGTTGATAGATGACAATCCGGTTACCATTATGTTCTTTTGCAACGTGTTTAGATTTAAAAAATTGAGAAGCCCTAGAAGGTAGTGCCACAAACACTCTTCTCGACTTGCCAATGTAGCAAGACATCTATGCTTCATCACCTTCAACTCAATCTTGAAAGTTCTATTGACAACCGTGAAACCTTTAAGGACCAAAACCCCATTTTCATCTATAACGTGTAACGTCGTGTCTTAAGTGTGATTCTTGTAACCCTTCTCAAGCAATTGTCTAATATTTAAAAGGTTACATTTGATTCTAGGAAACACTACTACAAATAACACTTGTGACCTCGAATGTGAAATGAATTTTAACTTGGCAAAAGAAGCGAGGTAAATAAGATCGTCATAAAAATTATAGACTTATCATCTCAGTGTCTAAAACACCAAGGTATAATTTTATTAGTGCATGGTTTGAACCCCAACAACAACAAAATTTAGTATTTTCAAAACTAATCTTTTATCTTAGTTTATCAAAATAACTGAGGAGTATGATTATTTATTTATTATTTTAAAAATAATTGTTACATTTTTTACCAAAAATATTAAAATTAAAATTAAAATCAAACTCCCGAGGGATCTAGATAAAAATAAAATTCCCTCAAGATATAGACTTGAGACCTTCGAATTATTGAATCTAGGTGAAGATTAAATGTTGGGTGCAAGAATAATCTATATGACTCTTGAATGCATTTGTTTCTAGTGAAAAAATGGCAACATAATTAATATCAATAATCAAAAATATTTTTGGTACAAATAAAAATTTAATAAAACAAACTTTGAACCTATATGATTTTTTGCTCTTGCAATCCATCATAGAGAACTTTTCCATTCGCTCTTAGGTTTCAAGCACTTCATATGTTTCATTTAGGTTAGATTTACAATATCATAAGAGAACTTATATAATGGATGTCTCTTAGGTTTCACGCAAATTATTAATGGCAGATTCTTGAGTGTTGATAACCTTTAAATGGATGATAAAGATTTGTTTAAGCCCTTTAAAAATAGTGAAAAATGACACTTAACTATCCTCTCGGTTTTGGAATAAAACCGAAGGGTTACATTAGTTTTTCTTTACAAAAATATTTATATTGTTTACCCAGAATTTTAAAAATACTTTGTACGTAACAAATCTTCGCAGAATATCATAAGAAAATTAAAAATACAACATGTCCAGGACCCATACAAGATGCTAGAGATTTGTTTCTTCATAAGAATTTTTATTTTTCACTGATATCCATCTTCAGAAAAGTTAAGCTCCCTTCTTTGTTTAACCTTTCAAAGGTTGAACTCCCTTCTTTGTTTAAGTTGAAGAAATAATGATTTTCTGCAGTTGCAATTAATCAAATGAGCAAAAATACAACAATAAAATTTCTCCAAAAAAATACAACACCACTTTGCAAGATAGATTACAAGGGCAGAAAAATTATTTTGTTCTAGATAGAAGAATATTGAAGATTTTTTATGCCTTGCAATCTATCCTAAATAATGATGCAAGTTTGGGACGGCTTCATATTAACACAGATTGTGGTAAAAACTAACGATTGCTTTTATAGTAAATTCTGTCTATTATACCCCTCCATTTATTTATAAAATCGAGGTAATATTATTATTATTTAATATTTTTTTAAAACTATCACCTCGATTAAGATTTTAAAACTGAGGTGATAGTTATTTTTATTTATTATTATTATTTTTAACTATCACCTCGGTTAAGGTAAAAAACTGAGGTGATAGTTATTATTATTTATTATTTTTATAATATTACATTGTCTACACATAATATTAAAATAAATTGTTTACGACAAATCTCTACAATGGTTTTACTGCACTTGCAATCCTTCATATAGATGTTGATGTTTGATGCATCCAAGATTCATTGTTGATAATATCATTATCAATGCCTTTACTGGCATATACAATGTGCATGCTTTGAATGCGTCCAACTTCTAATAAGGTGTTTGTTCTAAAAATTGAAAAGTACTTTTTCTGCACTTGCAATCCATTAGTAAAGACTTTTAGTAATAAATCATAGTTGTTCAAAACTTCAACAACAACAACAACAACAATATCAACATCATTGTTTGAGATGAATTGCAAAAGCTGAAAAAAATATTTTGTTCAAGGTAGAAGAACATTTTTTTTCTAGTTTTTGCAATCCATCCCAAAAATATGATGCATTTGACAGTGGGGTGTCTACAAATATGATAGTATTAGGGTGAAATGTCTTGAGCAAGTGTTTTTATAGTAAAATATGATTATTTTATCCCTCGAGTTTTCAAATAAATTGAAGGGTTCACTACTACAAATAATGCTTGTAACATCGAACGCGAAATGCGTTTACTTCGACAATAGATGCGAGGTGAATAAAGTTATCATAAAAGTAAAGACTTGTCAATCGGTGTTTAAAACACCGAGGTAAAATTTTATTAGCGCATGAGTTCCAACCCCAACAGCTGCAACTTTTATTATTTTCAAAACTAACATATCTTTTATCACAGTTTCTTAAAATAACTGAGGGGTCATTAGCTTTTCTTAAGAAACTCGTTACATTGTTTATCTAGAATATTACGTTTTTTACACAGAAAAAAATTAATTGGCCATGAAGTTCATATGTTGGATCTTAGTTTCCTTAATATTTCGGGCAAGATCAAACGTTGGAAAAAAAATTTCTAAAAACAAAAAAAAGGGTTAGATAAATTAATTTCTTCAAGGTATAGATTTTAGATCTTCAAATCATATAATTTTAAGATAGATCAAATGATGGGTGCAAAATATTCTCTATGGTTTTTACTTGCATTTGTTTCTGATATGAAAAAAAAAGGATTAGATAAATAAATAATTTACTGGTAAAATAAATATTTAAGAACACAAACCTTAAACCCAAATAATTTTCTGCTATTGCAATCCATCATAGTGAAGTATTAATGGAAAACACTCTTGTAAACCTTAAACTCTTCATGATGTTGACTTTTGCTTGTATTTGTTTCTGATATGAATAAAAAAGAGTTACACAAAAAAAGGTTAGATAAATAAATGATTTTCTACTCAAATAAATATTTAAGAACACAAGACTTAAACCATAGAGAACTCTTCATGACAAAGACTCTTGCAAATCTTAAAGTTGAGAACTAATAGTAATGTCTTGATAGTTTCAGAATGCTTTTATAATGGAAGTAATTTATGTTTCACGTGGATCACTAATGGTAATTTCTTGATTGTTGATATTCATGAAATGGTCTACAAGGATTTAATAAATATCTCAATTTTTATGCTAAATATTACCTCGGGTTTTAGGATAACCGATGGGTTAGAACATTTAATTTTAAGAAAAAAACTACAATTAAAATAGAGATTCCAATTTTAGCACTCAATTTTAACGCTAAAATGTCCCCTTGGTTTTTATACAAAAATCAACGGGTTAGAATATTTATATTACCTATAAAAAAATACAATTAAAACAAAGGTTAGAACACCGATGTGGCGCATATGCATTGGAATAATATCACTTAGCTAGAATAACAGTGATCATCTATATTCAAGTTGTAATGTCTCTTTTGGATTATCAAAGAGGCTTTTGAGCTATTTAAACATCTAATTACCAACTATCATTTTCTTATTTCCTTTTTTTAAAGTCCTTTTTTTTCTTATCATAAATGGTTGCAAATCTGTCGTTCGTTATCAATGAAAAGTATATTGATTTCGATGATTTCAATCATTTTCAACTAAGATAAGTTGTTAACAGACAAAGTTTGAATGGTTACTTTCACATTCTTAACGGCCTCGTATACACTAATCTCGTTAAAGAGTTTTAGATGAATTCCTTTGTTGTGCCAGCTGGTCATGATGAAGTCATCTAGTCTTATGTTAATGACTCTTATTTCTTCATTATTCCATCACTGGTTGCAATGAAAATTGTTGTACCTCAAAATTTACCCTCTTCTTTTCAACCTTATTTGGCTTATAGTTCCATCATCATGAGCATGCATGCATATAATTAGTTTCGTTGTTATGAGATAAGGGTATCTTTTTTCATCTTTGTCAAGTTTTGGAAGATGGTTATCTCACTGATGGATGCGCTCAAAGAATTCTATGGGCTTTTGTCAGTAGATTGTCTGATTATTTATGCCCTAAGCTTGCATATGCTCCAAGGTATCTCAAGTTATAGAAGAAACTGGGTATTTCAGCCAGTTTAGACTATTTTGAACCACAAATCGATATTTAACAATTCAGATGCACAATTCATAACTTTTGGTCAGAAGGTTGTCTTGGTTTGGTTCTTCAAACATCAAAACCATTTTGGTATTCTCTTCACTTTGTATGTTCCGGCGAAAGCTAATTCATCAAGCAAGGTCTCTGAAATATTGATATTTTAAGAGCAATAAACTGATTTTTTGGCTGAACCATGTTTACAGAGGCTTTAAAATATTTATAACTTTTGACTAAAACCTCATAATTGGGTGGCTCCAGCGCCCCAAATTTCATCTCGACATCCTCTTCGAATTTCGTTCTCAGGATGGGAGTTGATTCCTTATAGATAAGGACCAGAATTTTAATCCTTGAAGGGGTATTTGAGTTGAACCGAGTATCAATTTCTCTAAAGCACACTATTCAAAAATTCATACATCTCTCGATTTTTATCTTATTGCAAAGAGACTGGTGCCAAAAGTTCACAAATTTCGTTAATTTCGACTTTCGTTCATACGAAGATTTTCGTTCGGAATGTTTTCTCAATGTTGCGCAGTGAAAATTCTGCATGTGTCAGATGCGTCAGCTGAAACTTCAAAAATTAATATCTCCATCGTTCTTCCGATTGAGCTAAAATTTTGTCCTCATGACATGAAATTTCATTCTGAACATTTTTCGTGTTAAGCCCGATTCTGAATTTCGCACGGTTACCAATGACCGTGTGACGGGGATGAATTTTATTCGGATAAAGCCAATTTGGGTCCAATATGAGTCCAATTCACTTTAGACTCAATTTTCCTATAAATCAATTTTTTCTCTCATAATTTGGGGGAGAGGGAATAATTTGTCAAGTTTTGCTCACAAACACTTTTCTATTCTCTCTTAATTCTCTCAAAGATCAAAGAAAGCTTTTTCCTCAAGTTGATCAAGAATTTGAAGATGAATTTTCCCCCTCTCTCTCCACAAATTTTTGCCACTCCCTATCTCTTTCTCAAGTTTTTCGATCTTCGATTCGACATCGGCGATCTCTTCTCCTTAACCTCCTCTTCATTTCTACGACAATTTTCTTGAATTAAGCACTTTTGCATAATCGATTATTGAATAAGCACTTTTCTAGAATTGATAATTGAATCAATATTTTGCTTGAGAATTGAATTGAAATTGTTGTTATAATTGAGTAAGTGTAAATTGATGTGATCATAATGTTGAAATTCAAAATTGAATAATCAAAAGCACTTATTGATTAATTGATTTTCATAAGAAAAATTCTTATTCAAGTAGTTAATTGTTGATGTTATTGAAATTGTTGATGTGAAACCTTGAGTTGCATGTAAATATACTTAGAATGGAGCTTTGAATCATGTACAAAACCATGTGTTAATATGTCTAGTTTAGATGTTTGTTAAAAGACTTAAACCATGTTGCTAGGCCAAAAATTGAAAAACATGCTTCTTCTTCAGCGAAGTAACCGGTTACCTGACCATTTCCACGTTAAAATTCACAAAGTTTTAGTGAAGTAACCGGTTACCTCACTACGATTACCTCAGCAAATCAGTGGCTACTGTTTTTGCAATTTTGGACGAAGTAATCGGTTACCTCACTGGGTTAACCAGTTACTTCACTAAGTCAGAAGCTAATTTTGCATATTTTGGACGAAGTAACTGGTTACTATCCTAAGGTAACCGATTACCTAAATGAAACAGAAAATCTTTTCTTTTTGGTTTTCTTTTCACAATGCAATGCTTTCTCCAAGCTTTCTTCTGCTTTTTCATGCTTATATTTTCCTTCTAATTTTTAACATGTTTGTTAATTGTGAAAGGTACTTCGAGATAGTTTTCGATTACATAATTATCGCTTGATTATATGATCAGAAAACTCATTTGGACTATTATTTTATGATCCAAATTTGCGTTCGACACTCATGATCTTACTTTAGCGCTCCATATATTTGCATGACACGAATTTTGTGCAGGTGTTGTTGCTATATGGATATGTCGACACACATTCCGTTTTGGTTTGCCATGGTACATTGGTTAATGTATTTTGTGCAGGTATTCTTATTACGAGGATGTGTCGACACATATTTTGTATTGATTTTCCATGGTACATTCGTTAATGTACATTGTGCAAGTGTTCTGATTGACTCAAATATGTCCGACACATATGCTTAGTCTTGTCTACACATCATTGTGTGCATTATTTGATTGCATTTCTTGGATGGTTATCCGATGCAGGTTTTTTATTGATATTTGGATGTGTCCACCACACATTATGATCACGCTTATTAATGCTTCGACGCATATGCTTACCGGATTTTCTTTGTTGAGGCTATCAGTTTACGAAGTTTTTCGGGTTTCTATGCCATTGCTTAGATTTTACAGATTGATATTTGTTCGGTATTTTCTCGTAGCCTTATACCGCATTCTATTACGGCTTTCTAGATATCATGAGAAGTAGGAACTTTACTATTTTTCTTGCCATGAGAAGTAAGAATAGAGATGCATGACGGGGATCTACGTTTCTGATTATGTAAGGAATCCCTCTATTTTATTTAAAGACTTGTTTAAGGAAATTCCGCATATGGTGTGCTATTTGTGTGTGGTTTATTTAAAATCCTACCTTAGTAGTAGATATTTTAGAGGTGTATTAATATTAGTGCTCAAAGACCGCAAAGAAGGCATTTTCCCCTCCCCCATTGAAGTCCTCAAGAGAAGGCAAGCAGTAAGGATCCGCAATCAACCCCTGAACTTTCGTCCATGTCATGCTTATCACATGACACACCATAATGCTTTGGAGTTGTGCTTGTTCTTGTCATCGAGTCGCCTCGTGGATAAGGCTCCACCTTTCTGACCCACCACGCTTTGTCTGGAGATTGCGTCGGCCTGCACTGACACTTTCATTATACTCATGTAATCTTCCTATTTAGGGACATGATACCAAGGCGTGGACATTTTCTCAACCACACGACTTGTTTGTTTTGACCAAAGCCTTCCCATGTTCCCATATCCCTTTCCACATATGATTTCACATTACATTGTTTGTGTGCTTTTGCCAAGGTACTTGTTTGTTTTCCCCTAGGGCCGCTCGGTTAGGGTAGTCTTCGAGCTTATACATTAGGATAGTCATCCATGAATGGTAACATAGATAGATGTTCCCTTTTAATACTTTACATAGGGCCACCTTTGTATGATAACATTAGGGGTAAAGCTAGATAGTTAGATGTTTTCTTTCCCCCTTTTGCATATTAAGACTAAAACTCTTTCTTTATCAAATTCCTAAAACATCTTAACAAAACTTAAATCCTTTCGCCAAGGTAAAAACAATCCACCAATTGTAAATCATTTTTTCTTTGAACCTTTTTTATTTTAAAACCTTTTGGATAAGGGTATTTCATTTCAAATCTGAGCGAGTGCTAAGTGTGCGAGCGATCGAGCATGAGTCTTTCGATAAGCTGCAACGCCAAGCACGAATTGTAATCTCAATTGCAAGGATGAAAAACGGTATTACTCATAAAAAACATTGTAACTAACCAAAATTTTCTAGGAGAACTACGTAGTGCTTTGATCCCTAATTGCACGAATGGGGTACGTAGGAACTAAAGGTTCACAACCTCAGCAAGCACATTAAAAAAACCTCTCTTTTTTTCATAATACTTTGCATTCACTCATTTTTCCCTATATATAAGCTTTAGATAGACACCCATACTCTTTAGATCGAAAATAGAAGTGGATCTTGTAGAGTACTACAGACGTGTGGGATGCTAACAACTTCCCCTCGCGTAACCGACTCCCTTACTCAATCTCTTGGTCGTAAGACCATGATTTCTCCTCCCTCGGGTTTACTCGACATTCACCTTTCTCTCTGCAGGATAAAAGACGTTCGATGGCGACTTCATTAATTCCACTCGATGATTTCTCCCATTTTTTCAAAAATCAACTGTCAAGAGATAGGTTGTTGTGTTGAACACTATGAATTCAATAATTTTTACTCATCCCAGCTTCACCGAATTTATGCCAACCAAACTAAGCTCTTCAGTCCTGCTTCTCTAATCCCAATTGCAAAACATTGGTTTCAACTTCTAGTGGAAAATATATTCCCAAGAGAGAAAGGCCTGGAAACGCATACTTTGTATGACAAACATCTCTTGTTATTCCTCATCTACAACATCAGAGTTAATCTTCCTCTTACCATTTTCAACTTCTTGAAGGAATTGTTAAAGATTTATCGGGAGGAAATAAATTTCCTCATACCTTATGGAAAAGTTCATTCTAAACTTTTCTATAAGTTATGGATAGTTAGGGGTAATGTTGAAGTTGAGTGGACTGAGAAGTTTGAATTTGTTGAGTAGTTTTGTTTGTTGTGTTGTTTTTTTATTATCAATGAAATATTACTTTTTTCTATTATTGTCTATTTTTGGTTATTGATGACAAATTTTTTAGCATGTTCGAAAAGATGCCAAGTGATAAATCGTTAAAAATTGTTTTAAATGCGAAAACAGGGATTCGAACCGAGGTTCCTTATAGCTATATTAACTCGGTTCTCAAGAAAATTGAGATATCACGATTATTAATTTTTTATGGATGAAAAAGAACTAAGTTATATTTGTGTTAACTCGGTTTTATATAGCGCCGATGTAACATGTTGTTTATTTTATTAAAAAATAAAATATTAAGCTCATATGACATATCTTCTTGGTTTTAGCATGTTGGAGATGATAGATTCGTCATGAAAAGTGTTATTCATTGTAGTGGTTAAATCGTTTATTTTACACTTGTAAATAAATAAAAAACATAAATTACAATAGTTGGCATTCTAAGCATGTCCAAAATGGTATATCATCTTAGTTTTTATAGTGTTAGATCCATGTTTTTAGGATTGGCAGTAATTTTGCTAAGACATAGTTCATGACAGATGTTTAGCAAGGTGTCTTAACATCTTGATCAAACTGCTACTGTAGAGTGTGAATGTTGCAATGAAGACAATTGTTCTTCCAGATGTCGTGACATGCTGAACCAGAACATCTTGACATATTTGATTTGATTCTGTGATTTTTCTTTTGGATATATCTCAATATATTTCGCGGGTCAAGAAGATTTAATATGGAACAAGTGGTCTAATCTCCAACTGAACATAAGTTTCTAAAATTGGATGTTGAGATAATTTAGGAAACTTGATGTCTTGTTCTAAGATTTAAGGAGATTTTCCTGCATAATTGGTACAACCCTTAACTTGTGTATAAAAAAAATATTTAGGTGGAGATTTCGAAGCCCATGAACTACTGAGGTGTATTTAAAGAGAAACCTAGACCTAATGTAATTTAACTTTTCACAATTGTAAAATTAGGGGATCTCTAAATCTTAGGTTTTGAGAGTCTATTGTGTTTTTGTGAGTCACCCACGTATCTTTTGATACTGTAAGGTAGATAGATTGTTACTTAATTGTTTGTCAAGTTATTATTCTTGATTGAAGCTTTTAAGCAAGACTAAGTATTGTTCTCACTCATAAGCTTTTAAGTAAGGAGTTGAGTATTATTTATTGGAAGTGTAATCTTCTAGTTTTAAGTTTAATCACAAGGTTTGTGGCTGTAAGTTTCACTGCAGTGATTGGAAGTGAGAGGGAGATCTCATATCTAGATGGTCATTTCTAGGTAGAAGTTGCAAAATGAAGTGATTATGCGAGAAGTTGTAAACGGGAATTGTTTGGGCTTTAAAATATTACTATCATAGTGAATTTACTCCCTGGCTTGATAACCTCTAGAATAGGTGACGTTGCATCCAATTGGATAAATAATCTGTTGTAACCGGTTAACACAACTTAAAAAAACTTGTTTACATCTTATTTGATCTTTTTTATAGATGTAATTAATTACACCTCTGTGTTAACCGTTTATAACACTTGAAATACTTCAATCACAATTACATCTCAAAAAGAGAAAGAGGGGGGACATTCCAAATTGAACTGGCAAGATTCGGTGAGGGGCATTTCACGCTACTTCCAAGCTATATCACACAAAATAGATTAAAAAAAATAGCATATTCAAAGGAAAGCTCTTTCATATAGGGAAACACATGGAATGATCAGCGCTGTGAGTAAAATATGGAGTATCAACTATCAAATAAAAAAGGAAAGGTAAATTACTTTCATAATATATTATGCATTACAACATATCAACCTTTGGCATATCAATTATCGTATAATATCACTATGATTATCACCATTGCAATATGATCATCAACTTCATAAAAAATCAAACACAACACTAACAACAACTTCATACTCCCATTCCAAATTGTAATACAAAATCAATACAATTGGTTATTCAAATATTTCAATTCATAAATGAATTAAAACCAAAGAACTTCAAGCTACAATTCAATACAAAATCTAATCATGGAAATTGAATTCCAAACAAGCTTAAAACAACTGAATCGAATCCCGGACAACAACTACATATGTACAAAAATACTCGGAATTCCATCCAAAAAGTGCACAAACACAATTGAAAAACCAAAGATATCACCTCCATATCCCAACATTCCGATTTGGTACAGCAAAATGCTTCTACAAATCAAAATGTCTTATATAAACCATTGACAAAATGAATTCCGAATCGGACAATACCATCCAACCATCAAACCCGGGGCAGCCACAAATCAATCAATTTTACTCAAGATAAAACAACTTTCTCGCTCAAATTCACACAAAGGAAACAATATATTGCCCTCAATAGTTTCTCGGTCAGATTTATACCCGAATAAACGCGACATTATCGTCGCCTTCATTGAAACTACCCTCAAATATCATTCAATCACAAACTTCAAACAAAATTAAAATGAGAATAACACAATAACACAGAGTCCCAACAGTCTCTCGGTTAGATTTATACGCGAATACATGTGGCATTATCGTCGCCTTAATTGAAACTACACCAAAGACTTTATTCAGCTAAAAAACAGGAATAGAAAAGTATTGCAACGCTTATTCTCCAGATCCAAAATTAAAGAAAACAAAATTACTATTGCAACAATGTTATCAATTTAATTCGCACAAACAGAACCACAATCAAATCCAAAACCACTCAGATTTGCAACAAACATTATTGCCAAAAAAATTCTCATTCCGATAATACGGGGCTGCAACACAATACCACAATAAGTTTCTCATGCAGATAAACAGCAACAATAAACTTCAGCTAAGATACTTTCGTTCAAATACAATGCATGTGCAACAAGACTTTTCCATTCAACTAAAAAAATGATACTGCTATCGAAGCTAACACATTCAGACTTACACCGTACCATAACAACTTTATCAATCAAATTCAACACAAATTCAACACAAACAGTTCGACATGTAACTAAACAAAGAAGATGAAAGCAATCCAGACTTACCTCAATCAGAGTGGCAACAGATATTGTTGTGTCGCTGTGAGGATGAAACGACAGATGGAGATCCAAATTTGTGAGGTTCTGGAAAACTGATAGTTTATGGTGGAAGAATGTTGTATGAAGGTTATCGTGAGGTCTTGTGGACAGTGAGAACGATGACGGATGAAGCGAAGGTCGTATCAGAATGATGAGTGGTGTTAGTGAGCGGAAGTTACAGACGAAGTGTTGTCCTGGTTGTTGTGAAGGCAAGGCGGTGAGGATATATGAGGATAAAGGGAGTATGAAGGGAGTGAACGGAGACGAATACGAGGACTAAGAAGAAGGGTTTTGTGTGAGAGGCGCAGAAGATCGTTTGCAGAGAAAAATAATAATGAAGTAAAAACATTGTTTGTTTTATTTTTAAAAAAAAAATAAAGGCCTTAGGCAGCGCTTTTTAAGAAAGTGCTTTCGAAGGGATCCCTTTAGCAGCGCTTTCATAAAGCGCTGTCAAAAGGAGGCCTCTAATAGCGTTTTTTGAAATATCCTTAGACAGGATTTTTTGAAAAGCGCTTTCTAAGGCGTCCCTTTAGCAGCACTTTTACAAAACGCTGTCGAAAGGCGTTGTCTAAAGGTAACTCTTAGACAACGCTTTTGTTTAAATTTTCGGTGTTATTTTTATTTAACTTTAGACAGCGCTTTCAGTTAAAAACACTGTCTAAGATGCGCTGCCTTTATTCAATTTTAGCGTAGTGTCTATTATGGCGGTGAATAATGCTAACCTATCTCTTGAGGCACATGTTAAAAATTGAATATAAATATAAAAATTTAATATTTTTATTATCTTTAGAACATATGTTAGCATTATTCTATAACTAAAATTCAATTAATAAAATTAATTATCCAAGGGTTGGTTTATTTGTTTCACATTTACAAGTAGCCGAAAAACCCAATTAGATGTTTGATTCTGAAATTTTATCTAGAGTAAGGGCATTCTCGTCCGGAATATTTTTAGGTGACTTGGAAATTCAAGTCGGCATAAATTATATGTGTCTTTAAAAAGTAAAAGTAAAACTGCTATCTCTGTATTCAACTGAAATTTTGGCAATGATTGTGTAAATGTATGGTTAAAAGTCATTCTTGGTTTTTAGGTGGAACAAAAAGTTGGTAAGTGCCTATACTCTCGGCATGAAAAAAAGTAAAAAAAAAGTTGGTAAGTGCGAAAAGTAAAAAAAAAACTATTATTGTTTTCTTTAGGTTTTTTCTCAAGTAGGATAGCGGTTAGAATTTATACTTTAAAATTAAATAACGGAAATATTACAATTTTATAATTTTGTATTTGATGTTATTGTGACATATAAGTCATTTAGAGTGGTTTATAAATAAAATATGCCTTAATCTCATAATTGTGGAAGAATTTAACTGAATTCTTGAAAGATAGAAGTTACTCCCACTTGTAAACATACGTGAAACTTTAACAAGATTGGAACAAAATTACAACAAAATGATACTTGAAGGGTTACTAGGTCATAACAAAAGGACATAGAAATATAATTAAATCTAGTTTTTGATAATACTAGGAAAAGATGTCTTAATGACAGAGAAACCACCATCAACCACCAAGTTATGTCCACTAATATAAGCAGATTCATCAGAAGCAAGAAACAAAGCAGCTTCTGCAATATGCTTACCCTTCAATGTAACTCCTTTCAAATTACCACAGTCATTTGCATTACCTTCAACTTCACTCACTTCCATCTTCAGTGCTCTACATACAAGAGGTGTGGCAACTAAATACGGGGAAATCGAGTTCACTCTAATCCCATAACCTCCAAGCTCACCGGATGTTGAACGAACAAGTCCAACAAGACCATGTTTGGATGTGACATAATCATGGCCAGCACTTCCAGCAACAGAAGCAGCCACACTAGCTGTACATATTATCGATCCCCGGATTTTTCGATCCACCATGACTCGTGCAGCATGCTTGATAGTTGCAGCCGCACCTCGAATATTCACAGCCATGGTGTTGTCGAATTCATCCAAATTGAATTCTAGTATGCTAGATAAAGGACCTGGAATTCCAGCGTTGCTGAACATGATGTCTAGGGTTCCGTATTTCTCCAAGGTGAAAGATACAGCTTCTTCAACTTGTTTTTCATGTCTCACATCACAGTGGTGATAACTCACTTTGTCTAAGCCAATTGAAGTTGCGAGATGGTGACCTAGTTCGTCGTTGATGTCTGCAATAACTACGAGTGCTCCGTTTTGGACAAATGTCTTCACTGCCTCTTCTCCTATTCCGCTTGCTCCTCCTGTCACTATAGCAACCTTACCCTCCAACCTATGACAAAATATATAGATCAAGACTTATTACATGTTAGTGTCTAGTTTATAATGTTATGTCTATGTCATTGTTTAGTAATTTTGTGCATAAGATACTCTATCAGAACTAAAAGAATTGTGAGAAGAAACTACTAGCCAGAAAAATATTTTAGGAAATAAAGAATGCCAGATATTAACGATAGCACCATGCCTTAGTTTTGACATTGATGATTCTATGAGCTACCTCGCTTTGAGTAATGAATTTTTTTGATTTGAGTATCTAATGCTCTCTCCACTCCTTTTTATAAGAAAACAGAATGGTGTATTTTGTTTGACAAATGAGAAATTAAATATATAAAGTTTTATTTTTTTTAGAGGAGTGAGAAATGTATGCTGAAATATATCAACATCGATCCTCATAGGTAGATGCAGGCCCGACCTCATAGGTAGATGCAGGCTGGACCATTGCCATGTGCAGGTTGCATCACTGGCCCCAAATTTGTAGGGGTGTAACTTTTTTATATTAATGAACCAAAAAATACAATATTAGAAACATGAATTTTAAACCGCAGCTCAAAAACAATATTTTGAAGACATTAAAATATTGAAAAATTTAGTTGATGAATTTATTTTAAAAAATGTTCAAAAAAATTTATTTTGAAGACATTTTTTAAAAAAAAATAAAAAAAAATATTTTTTTTAAAAAAAGTTTTAGTTTTTATAAAAAAAAATTGATTTTTCAGTTTTTAGATGGATGAATTGAATTGAATATATTTAAAGAAGTTTTAATGAATTGTAATAGATTAATGAATTGTTTTGATCCACTCATTAACAATTCAATCCATCAATTTTGTCACTCTTAAATGGAGACCCTCCCATTGCTAAGTGCAGCAAGGATTGTATAACTGGCCCCAAATTTGTACGGTCTAATTTTTTTTATTAATGGACCAAAAAATATAAAGAAAACACAATATTAAAAACACGAATTTGAAAGTGCCGTGCAAAATCGATATTTTACAGACATTAAAATACAAAAAATTTAGTTGATGAATTAATTTTAAAAAATGTTCGAGAAAAGGTTCCTTTTAAGTTGTTAAAATTTTAAGTGGTATGAAATGCTATTTATAATTTAAATAATATTTTGAATTATATAGTTGAATTTATAATGCGTCATTTTTTATTATCAAAATTATTATTATTTTTTAAAATTTAGGTTCATTATTTAACATCGAACAATGTCTCTGAATTGATTAGGCTGATCTTGACCAGATGTCAAACACAAATATACAAAGAAAGAAATGAGTAAAAAACATTATCTTATTATATAAAATTATGTTTGTGCGGAAGAGAAAATTGATGTTGTGTTGTGAAACTCTCACATACGGTGGCGTAGGTCTCTAGTACGATGGAGGGAGAGTGTGTCTGCAATGTTAGCACTCTAACATTCAAGTCAGTGAAGTTAGAGAGTTTTAATTTCACAAGAGTGGAGAAAATATTTACTTATTATTGCACAAAACCAAACTTATATAAGCTTGTGGTTGAAATTGTCTCTGGTGGGCACAACGTAGATTGTGGAAGATCGTTGAGTGGATCGAGCAACTTAAGATGGACAAACAACTTAACTCGAGAACGTCTGCACCTTCAGAGAGTCCACATATTCATCAATTTTATATAAGAGCTAGTGTACTAGATTATGCAATCTTGTATTGGGTTGGGTCGTTTGGCTGGAAAAATATAATTGCCCTCAAGTCCTTGTTGTCTGGTATGGAGCTAGAATTGTGACTAAAACATTGATACCAGACCTAAAATAGTTATCATTGCCTTGTAATATTTAGAAAGGTTCCCACATTAAAAACGAGTTCAGAGACAGTCGAGCAGTTTTAGATAGAAATCGAATAGTTATAAGTGGGATCCTGAGCAACCAAAGAACCAACACGAAGGAATAATGTCAGAAGGAGAAATGATCATGGTCATTCCTTCCTCTCAAACCTGAAGCAAGAAATATAATGACCTCCTAAGAAATCGCACTACTGCTGAAAACTTTTAACATCGAGCAAAAAACACATTTTACATCGGTTCTAGATCCGATGTAAAGTCAAGTGATGTAGTAAATCAAAGACATTTTACATCGGACCATAGTTCGATGTGAAAAATGGGGTTAACATTATTATTTTTACAATAGATAACATCTTTTACATCGGTTGCTGTTACGGCCCGATGTAAAATGTATGTTTTAACATCGGTGGTCTTTAAGGACCGATGTAAAATATAAACATCGGTGGTCTTTATGGACCAATGTAATATATTTGCTGCATTTTTAAAAATATTAGACTATTTTTTAGCGGAATCACTAATTTTTTTTTTACCTAACTTTTCATATTTTTTCAACATTTAACAGACCACATTTAGGTCGTTATTTTTCATATTTTTTCAAAATTACACGTACCACGTTTAAGTCGCTATTTTTTATATTTTTTCCAACATCATACATACCACATTTAGGTCACTATTTATTTATTTTGTATGTTTCATTGTTTAGTTATTTTGTGAATAAGATACTCTATCAGAACAAAGAGAATTGTGAGAAGAAACTACTAGCTAGAAAAATGTTTTAGGAAATAAAGAAAGTCAGATATTAAAGATGCACCATGCCTTTGTTTTGACATTGATGATTTGATGAGCTATGATAGAGTAATCATTTATATTAGTAGTATTTTATTTTGTAATATTTTTTTAGAATGTGTTACGATCTTTAAATGTTGTTGCATTAAACCTTTAATAACTTTTAGGCCTTATAGTTGATTATCTATTAAGAGTTCTATATATGTAATGTCTATGACACATTAGAAGAAATCAATGAAAATCTTTATTTTTAGGGTTAATTCCATTTAACTCAGTCATATAGGCGTTTTTTTGTTTTGTCTCCTGTAAAATTATTTTTTTAAAAACACCTTTGCCGTTTTAAAATACTAACAAATTAGTCCCTAAAATCTGCAGGTTTCCCACGGATTTTCTTTCAAATTTACCTTTGAATTTTGACTTTAGGGACTAAATTGTTAGTATTTTGAAACGGCAAGGGTGTTTTTCAAAAATGGAATTATTTTACAGGGATCGCCTATATGGCATGGGGTAAAATGGTAGCAACCCTTATATTTATTAGCCTATATTTTTATAGAGTAGATTTTTCAATTTTTATTAGTTTGTTAGGGTTTCTTATTTTAGCTACCATGCTTTCAGTTATGACTTTTTTTTGCTTTGAGTATTTAATGCTCTCTCCACTCCTTTTTATAAGAAAAAGGTCGGTGTAGTTTGTTTCACAAATGAGAAATTAAATATATAAAATATGTTTTTTAGAGGAGTGAGAAATGTATGCTGAAATATATCAACATCGATCCTCATATATAGATGTAGGCACAACCATTGCCATGTGTGTCAAGGATTGTTGCACTATGCCCAAATTTTTAGGATCCAATTTTTTGAGAATTTCTTGCAGGTTTTTGGCGAAAAGTCCAAAATATCTTCAGATTTCATATGTGCCTATCCGAACTCACTTTATTTGTGAAGAATATGTGCATTCGCATGTGCATATATGAACTCACCACATTTCATTCTTTATTAAATTGACTTTGCATATGCATATCCAAAGCCACATTATTGCCTATTTCAGAGATGCATATTCGAATTTACCTCTGGGACAAAAGAATCAACCTGATACAACATAATTCATAACATAGATTCAACATAATTCATCAAAATTACATATATAGTTCTACTGAAATTTAAAATTACATATTGTTATAAACGCGTAGTTGAGGACGTTTCAATATTTTGATAACATCTTCTCTCGATATTTGAAGCTTCGCATCCACATCAATCGGATCCTTAGAAAAATATCGTTGAAAAGTACCCCGCATAACCTCTAAATTGGCATCGTTCTTAAGCTCAAACGGTGTGAACTTTACGTTTCCTTCAGTGTCAAGTGAAGTTGAACGATACTCAAGCTTGACCACCTTTCGACTCTCTAGATATTGCAAGAGAGAATTTAGTATGGTAATAAGCTTGACCAAGGGCGTGTTCTGCGAGAACCTGAATTATAGTGGCAACTTCGCACCACTGAAGTAGACAAAAGCAAAGTGAGGATATGTTTGAGTCATTTCTGGTTGTGGTTTTTGATGTTGATGAAATGGTTTTAAGACGATTCTTTCAATGTGTTTGTGCATAAAAAGAGGCATCTCATCAATGTAGATCATCAGTGGTTTTTTAATCGAAAATTTTGGTGGTTGTTTTTGTACTAGGTGGTTGGGAAATACGTGCCCCTTGTTAACACTTGTTTTGGATTTCAGGATTGGAGAATAAGGTAATAGTGAATCAACAACTTAATAGTAAGAAGGAGTTCGCTTTGTTGAACTGTCAACTTGTGTATTTTTCACCTTTTTAGGCACACCTTTGGTTTTTACTAGTTGCGAAGGAGGTTTCAAATGAGTAGTTTCTAGAAAGGTAATTTCCTCAACAGTTCTTTGATATGCAATAGAGTCATTAGCTTTAGAAACTCTATCAATTATCACTTCCAGCTCGATTGTTATGGTTATACTTGATGTACCTTCCTTTGTTGGTTTGTAGTCATCAATCAGAGTATTTCCCAATTAGCATAGACCTCATCTATATGTATGGAGGAATTGAGCTTCATTTTTTAGAAATAAGACAAGCACATGGAAGCCCACAAGTTGTCTTAATTGTACACACACACTTCAAAATATCTAGCCCCGTCGTTTACACTCGCTTCGCTTTATTCCAAAACCAACATTTCATTAACAAACAAGGTCAATGCATAGATTTTATTGCATCTATAGTTTCCACATAACATAACAAAGTAATTACATAACAAAGTAAACATTAAACATAAATGAGATAACAGAACATAACATATTCAAATTTCCATAAAATTTCTCTGATCTCAATTTGTTGTTTAGATTCTTCTTCTTCTATGAATCTTCATACATAACATTCAAATAGCTCATAGCTTCCAACTCTGGCTTCATAATGCTCCCATCTTTATTTCCACCTTTTTCCACCATATCTTCATCCCATATGAACAAATTACATTTCTCTTCACTCCTCCAATGTGGACATCTCTAGAAAAGTCTTCATTTATTTTGTCCCTTCTTGCATTGGTATGAAATCATACGACCATCACACCCACATAATGGTACAGATCGTGATTTTACAGAAGAAGAATAAGACATAGAAACAATTTTGAATGAGTTTGTCTTTAAAGACGGTACTGTTTTAGTTTAGCTAGCCAATAAATTATTCCAAAACCGAGATGATAGTTAAGTGTTATTTTTCACTGTTTTCAACGACCTTAAACAAATATATGTTGTTCATTTAAAGGTTTTCAACATTCAAAAATCCACCTTTAGTGATCCTCGTGAAACTTAAGGGACATCCACTATATAATTTCTCTTACTATTGGAAATCTAACCTAAATGAAACATATGAAGCGCTTGAAACCTAAGGACACTTGGAAAAGTTCTCTACGATGGATTGCAAGAGTAGAAATCGTCTAGGATCAAGGTTTATTTTCTTAATATTTTTATCATTTTATTTTTTATTTTTGTTTTCTTAAATATTTATTACCTTACTTTTTTTTTCATCATAAACAATTAAATGTAAGATCTAAAAGAATATCTTCCCCAAGATTCAATAATACGGAGATCTAAATCTACATATTAAGATAATTTGTTTTTTATCTTGTCCACCCTAAGAAATTTGATTTTTATCTTGAACCACCTTAAGGAGTTTAACTTTTATCTTTATTTTCTGGATAAACAAAGTAATATTTTGGGTAAACAATATTCTGTGTAAACTATGTAATATTCTGGGTAAACAATGTAACAACTTAAAAAATATTAACCCCTCGTTTTTTTGGAGAAACCGAGATAAAAGATACGATAGTTTTAAATATAATAAAAGTGTCGCTCCTGGGATTAAAATCATGTGCACATAACTAACTATGCACCTCGGGTTTTAAAAAACGGAGGTTTTAAGGTTAGATTTTTCATGACGACCTTATTTAACTTGCTTCTGTTGTCGTGGTACAATGCTTTTGTGTCCGACGTTAGAAGTGTTATTTGTGTTTTTGCTTGTATGTCAAATCAATCATAAGGACGGTTGCAAATATTTTGAACAACTTGATACTTTCTAGATGAGTCCAAAATATGTCACAAATACTGATGTTGTCCTCAAAACTTTGTACCTAGAAACGTAGTGGTTATCGTCCAAAAGTTTCAAAGATGTTGCATTTCAGACGTCGACCTTTTATGCAATGTATTATTTGTAATGTACATTGTAAAAATCGACTTGATATTTGAAACACTTTCTGGTATTTTCTGGTTATTTTCTTGTTCTTCTTACAAGCCAGTACTTTTTTTAATAAACTGAATTTTAAATTGGTTAAATTACAGTTATAGTCCTCCATTTTTGTTTAATTCTCGAAATTAATCTCTCCATTTTAAATTCAAATAATTTTAGTTATTTTTCACTTTTTATAAAAAATTGATGAAATTTTTCATTTTTTAATTTATATTTTCACTTACAAAGTTCAATAATAAATTTACATACGATAATTTGTAAGTAACTTGTTATATAAAAAATAAAAACATCGTTAATTTTAAGTGAAAAAGTACGAGAGAAAACCTAAACTATAATTAAGCTTTTTAAATTGCATTCCATTGGATAAGTGTGAGAAAAAATTAAATTAAATTATTGTAAAAAAAAAATTTATTTTGTTTATATGGTCAAAATAAAATCAAAATTTTAAGAAAGAAATAACTTTTTCTTCAATGATTAAAGATATTTTCAATGACCTCATTTAATTTTGATAATTTTATAGTACTTTTCTATAATACTGTATTACTTTTTTGAATGTAATAATATAATTTATAAAAAAATATTTATAATATAAATTTAAAAATTTTAATTAAAATTTAAATATTTATAAATAAAATCTATAAAGTTTAAAGTATAAACTTTAATTTTTATAAATAAAAATTAATACAAAAAAGAATTTAAAATTATTCATTGTTTAAAATCGTATTTGAATAACCATTTTTTATGACTTGTTCACCCAACTTGATATGTTTAAACATATTATATTATATTTTATTATTTATATTAATTAATTAATTTTTTCTTAAAATAATAAATTCAATGATGCATAAGGTTCAAAAAGTAGCCATAATACTTTGAGATTTTGGCAAATAAGGACAAGAAAAAATTATGAATATTTGGAAGGAGAAAAACTACAACCGTTTCTTTGTTCTGGTTATGCTGTTAACATTTTAACCCTGGTTTTTTCTGCATTTAATTTAGAAAAAAGTTTCACCTTTTGAGTTGTGATTCATGCAAGGTTCAATTTTGAATGAATTGGGAACTAAAATAGAGAAAAAAACTAATTTTAGGAATTATTGATGACAGTTACTTAAATGGGAAAATAAACAAAAAGGAAGAATTTTTATTGATTTTTTTTTTTCGAAAATTTTATAGGGATTTTTTTTATTATATAAAGGGTGTTTGAGGAATCATTTTTATATTGAGAATTGTGTTTTTTGAGTTTGAGGTAGTGCAACAATGGAGGAAGTTCAAAGAGGTTTAAATTCCATGGCTCCTTTTTTATCTACGATTTATATGATGGCTAGTGATCCTTCCACTAATGCCATTGTTTCATGGAGTTCTAATAACTTCTCAAGCTTTGTCAGACGACTTAACACCTATGTAAGTAAATTTAAAGTACTTCATAATTTTCATTGATTTATTAGCTTGATTGCTTCTTTTCTTATTGTTGTTTGTTTTTTAATTTATTTATCGAACTTCGTTATGGATTTTGGTTTGATCAGGGCTTTAGAAAGATTGGTCAAGAGCAATGGGAATTTGCTAATGTTGATTTTGTAAGAGACCAACCTCAGCTTATGAAGAATATCCACAAGCGCAAAGCAATGTTTAGCGATTCTACGCGTAATGTTAATGGCCAAGGTGTGGTGGCTACTAGTACTGGTGTTGATGTTGGTCCATTAACAGAATTAAAACAACATAATGATAGAGCTCATATAGAAAAACTTAGACATGAAAAAGAACAAACGTCGGAGGAAGGAAGAGGAATGGGAAATGAATAAGATGCAGTTGCATTACTCGAAGGATTTTTTGCAACAGTTGGAACTGAATCAAAAAAGTTTGCTCGCTTCAGTTGGTCAGGTTCTGCAGAGATCCGTGGAAGAGGAAAGTCTCATGCCAGACACAATAGAAGTGGGGAGAAAACGAAGATATTTGCCAAATGCTCCATTTAATGGGTTATCCAGCATTGAAACTCAGAAGGAAACTTCTCAAGAGTTATCTAGAGAAAATGATGAGTGTATGTTTGTTCTCTCTATAGACATGGAACGATTGGATATGTTGGAATCATCGTTGACGTTTTGGGAGAATTTCGTAAAGAAAGTTAACGACACATCTTATGAAACTCCTTCAAACTTAGACTTTGATGATTCTATGAATCATGCTCATAGTTCTGTAATATTTGTGTGCAAATAGATTCTAAAGTTCATCCAGAGTCATCAAGAACAAAATGAACTCTCTGTCAGATATATTCGTTATTCCTAATCCTGATCCCGTCGAGTTTGAGTCGGGCAATATCTTTGTTGATGATCCAGTTACACTTGAGGCAACTGTTATCGCGGTTCCTGACTCCGTTTCACCAAAACCTGTGATGAATTTCTATTAATCTTGATAAACAAGATTGTTATCACCACACAGTAATAATGAAAATGAAAAGAAAGTTTAAAGAAGAAAAGAAAGACATTTATTTTCTGCAGAGTTTCTCTCTTCCCACATACTATGGAAAACTTTATTATTCACTTGCAACTGAAAATACTGTGAATGAATTAATTAATTACAAAAATATGGGTTACTCCCTCTATTTATAGATTTAGGTTAGCTTGCTCTCTAAGCCAAAACCCAAAACTATAAAGCCCAAAATATATATTTTGGAACTAAATCAAATCTATCTATTTTAGACCTAAATAAAATCTTACTTATTTTAGATCTAAAATAAATCTGTGTGCAACAAACTTATTCCACACTTCTAAATCAAATCACATCTTTTCAACACTCCCTTGTCTCTATCAAGCAAACTACTTCGACACAAGGAATTACTTTCAACACACCACCTAATTCATTGTGTCTAAGTTATATATATTCATCATAGCTTTTAGTCTTCTGAATACTTCGACTTGCACTCCCTTCGTCATGATATCTGCAATTTGATTATCATTTCTATAGTGTTCCAAGTTCATTTTCTCATATGCTACTTGCTCTCGAAGATATTGGAACTGTATTTTGATGTGCTTGCTTCGACCATGTGCTATCAGGATCTTCGCCAGGTTGATAGCTGACATGATGTTGATCTTCATGGAAATTTTTCCATGATATTTACTTGTGATTTCTTCGACCAAGTTCTCCATCTATGTTGCTTGACATGCACACAAAAAAAGCAACTATGTATTCTGAAGAATGGAAAAACACAAGAAAGGGGGTTAGAATTGGATTTTTTAAAATAAAAACAACTAGACACGATTAATTTTATCCTGGTTCGTTTGAACTCAAATTACGTCCAGTCCACTCGTCAAAGTGATTTTGCCTCTCTAAGTCGAGGACTTAATCCACTAATCAAACTGATTACAAAGATTCACAAAGACTGTAACACCCCAATGCTACCCCAGTAATTATTAAGAAAATCAGAGTTGTAAAATTCTTTTCAACAAACAATTGGAGTATTACAATTCCACTTAACAATTGCATGCTATTATAGATACATAACACATAAACTTGGATGAATCCAAAACAACCTAAATCAACTTTATTAATACTAAGAAGCGGAACTACATTATTCAACTAGGATGACATAGCATCTTTTAAACTTAAAACCACTTTAAAATCAAGAATTATTTTTCATGTATCAACATAGTTATTCAACAATAAAGCCAAAACAACTAAACAACTAGTGTTCATCCCCCGAGTATTACGTATCAGAGCGACAACCCGACTCGAACTAACAGCAACTAAATCTTCATTCTTCTAATACCTGCATGTTACCCACGTAGAGGCAACATCACAAAAGAAGGGGTGAGATGTCAACCAATATAAGTAGGTGTATGATAAACAGTATATTAGATCAGAATCATACAAATTTCACCACTTCTAAACAACAACCAATAAACCACTTAGTAACAACAACAAGACACTTATCCAATCAGCGTAACAACTTAATCAACTCAACTTAATAACAACAACAACTTATAACAACAAAAACTTACAATAACAATAACTTATAGCAACAATAACTTATAACAACAAAAACTTATGACAACAACAACTCACAACAATAACAACTCATAGGAACAACGACTTATAACAACAGCACAACGACGATCAATAAACAACAAATAATAACAACAACGTTAACACTCGACTCAATATGCGACTCAACTATGCAAATGCATGTGGTACCATTTGGAGCAGAACTCCCAACTTAAACATATACCGGTTTATTGAGGCATTAATCAGGCATAAGCCTTCTACGTGGTGCCATCAAGGCCAAGGCATAAGCCTTAAACTTTCAATGTGGGGTCATCAAGGCCAACTTAATCATGCAATGTACGCCATGCGACATCAACTTCAACAACACATTCACAACAATGCAACAACAATAACAACATATAACAACAACAAATTGTAATATGCATCAATGGCATCAATTTAGATCAACACTGTCCATACGACCTACAACTCAAACATGTCCATAAATCAGAACAATTCAACTTATTCAACATTGGTCATAGGACTACATCTTCGTCAACGTATCAATAGCAAATCAAGCAAACAACTACGACAATTACTACACAACTTATGAGTTACGATTCTACATCTAAAACATCTTATTTATCACCACTATTTAATTACTAAGCTTTGCTTACTCAATCATTTAATTCAAACAACTACTTAATTTTCTATTACTAAACCACTGGCTATATTCCAAATTTTCGACATAGTTCCAATACCTCGACCAACCAAAATAACTAGACACATATACGAATTATTTCTATGAAAATTCAACTAAATTCGGATAAACAAATATACCGGTTAAAACTACTAAATTTACTATTCGGTACTATTTTCATCGACCTCGTCAACTATTAATTCCATTGTTTCTGTCTGTCTCATTTATTGTCCTTAAAACTCAGTTACTACCAATTATATCCCTGTCGTTGAATACACTGCACCATTATCATAGTTGCAACTTAACACCCTTCATCTGTTACAATTTACTACAACCATCACTTACTGATTAATTACTAAGTACCACCTACTAAATTAATTAATTAAATTACTTAATTTCCTGCTCAACTATTTTCTATTACTAAGACACGTGTTATATTCAATTTCACTGTTCTTCTGGTTTTCACAAAATGCTCCCTACTATACTTCCCAATATTCACTGCAATTGACTACTACTGCTACCACCCTATTCTGTTCATCCGTTATTATGTACTATTCCGACTTAATTAATTTTCCATAGCCTATCCATTAATTTAACTTAAAGGCTAGTGGTAAGAAACCACACCATTGGAAAAATATTAAAGGAAACACCAACAGACAAAGCACCAGAAAACAAAACAATACAGACAAAAACCAGAAAAACAAAACAATTCCTGGCCCACCACTAAGGGGTGCCAATCGGCACACCCTATCATTCCACCACCTTCTGTTCGGCAGACATCGTTTTCCTACACCATCATCATGTGTCGAACGACAGATGCAATCATAATACTCTATGCCGCTCGGCAGGGCTTCTTGTGGGGAATCTCATCTTCTCCTTCAACGCAGTTTTCCAAATTCCAGTTCCTCTGTAATTCTTTGATCCCAAATATTTTTCACACCAGTGCATTATATACATATACAATGTTAACAAATTAATTTAATCATGATTTATATTTGAAGTCAATACATCAACGATCAACAAAGCGGCCATGAACAACAACACAACAACAACCAATTTCCAAAACAATCAACACAACACATAAACACAGTCACTTTACATGGCAGATTTCATAAAACCCTAACCCCACATACAATTTATCATAAACTCGGTTATAGAGATTGAACTCCACCCTTACCTTGGATTGACGGTTTTCCATAAATTTCCGGTCGAATTCTAGTTTGGATTTCCGGTCTGCAATTCCTTTTCCGGTGGCTAACCTCCAAAGCCCTACAAGCTTGTTCCTCTTCCTCTTCTCCTCACGTACAATCTTTCTTTTTCTTTCTCTTCACGAACCCTTGTTCTCTTTTACTGCTACCTCATTTCTAATTTTTCAATTATAATTATAATTATAATTATACTACTACTATTATTATTTGATCTAATGGGCCAACTAATTAACACCTCTGTTGTACGTATAGTCTGATACAAGTATTTTTAATTATCTTTTTCCACAGGGATTGGTGTGATATCACCGTCGTTCGATAGTTCAAGTGTATTTTAAGATTTGGTTATAAAGGGTTTTGTTTCCTAGTCACAAAAATCATAAGTTTCAATCAAACAAGTTTAGTTTTCTTATCAAAGAGAGTTGTTTTGATTAAACCGAGTTTTGGTTGGGTTTTTCAAATGCTATAATCATGTCAAGATTAGTTTCATTAACCTAATTTTATATAAATTCAATTAACCAAGTGGATGAACTAGTTGACAATCGATATATTCACGTATCCTCTCAATATTGTTGATTTTCAACCAATATTGTGAGTATTATCATGTTAATCTTTAGATGATGTCTCACTCTAACTATTGACATGATAATCTTTAAGCTTGATACAAGTAAACACTAACTCACAAATCTATGTCTAGCATTTGTTCCTTAGTAGATGAATATCTTAGGTTAAGTTTGGAACATATTTCTCAATCATGATCCAAAGAAAAAAGTACAAGTAAAACAAAGATATTCAACATATATAGATCATAAACCAAGTTTATACACCAAAAGATCAAAAGAAATACATAAAAGTTAGGTTAACTACCTCTAATCTTGACACAAAGAAGCTTAACTACTTATTCTCATGGTAGATTCACTTGCAAGAAATGGAGAGATGATGAACATGGATCAAAAACTAGCAAAGATTCAAGTTTTTCTTCAATTTTTTTGAGTTATAATGAAGGAGAATAGTGTTCTCTCTTTTTTAGATCTGATTTGGTGAGGAAATGAGAGAGTGGGTAAACCAAATATCTAAGTATGGGTCTATGTACTTTTTCAGATTTTGCAGACCGCGCTTAGCCCAATTTATGGCGCTAAGCACGCCTTCACGTATAGCTAAACCGCCTTAGACAACTGCAGGCCATGCTTGAACCGCACTTAGCGCCCCCTGTAGCCTGCTTCATCACCCAAAATTGCTTGAATTTATTCCTTAAGCTCTCCTAGCTTCCTTGAATCCTTGCTTGAAGGTAAAATCACCAAAAATATACAAAGTTAAATAATAGATTATAAACAAAAACTAAATAAAAACATAAATATATCAAAATACTATATTAAATACTATCAATTAATTAAAAGACATTGTAAAGGACCACAAAATTATATATATATATATATATATATATATATATATATATATATATATATATATATATATATATATATATATATATATATATATATATATATATATATATATATATATATATATATATATATATATATATATATATATATATATATATATATATATATATATATATATATATATATATATATATATATATATATATCTAATAACCACATTTGCTATTCCTCACACACAAATAAGCCCAACTAATTAAATAATATTATAATAACCAATTATTATTTCTAATAATAATTCTCCAACTCAACGACTAAATAATCCTACTTTAAGTTTAATAGTTCCAATCAACATATTAATCCAACAGCTTGTTATAATAATGTCGATAAATCCCAACTTCGAAAATTCCAATAAATAATTCCTTATATAATTTAATTAAATAATTAAAATAATTTCCGGGTGTTACAACTCTCCCCCACTTAGGATATTTTTGTCCTCAAAAATCTATCTGATACAACTATCCTCAACTTCGCTTCCAACTCTCTAATCCTCAGTTGCGTTTGGCAACACTCTGACTACTACTCTTCTGATACAACAACAACAACTGAACATGGTTAAATCCAATACGCACACATTAATATTTCAACACTCTTACTACAAATTCATCACTGCTTCAATAATACCTTGGAACATCAACTTACAAAGTAGTAACAACTATTACTCACTTACTTTCTTATACGACTTTGCATCCTCACCTCAACAACATTCTCGTTATAACATCCATCACTTGATCACCATCAAGATAGTAAGATACGTCTATTCCATTTGTCATACCCCAATTTTTGACCTAAGATTCCACCTAAATATTATTCACATGTGCATCATTGCATCACTAACATTTTCAGAACAAGTTAGAACGTGTGTGTGCTCCTTGAGCTAAATTAGGGTTTTGATCAAACTTTTCATATGTTCATGATATGATTAATTAGGGTTTGAGTATTCACTCACCTAAATTGATCTATCTTCATCAATCATCAACATTTGATCTTCAAATTCCCATCATTTCCTCAAGATCTATCTTGAATCTACCAATTAGGGTTTTGATCGAGGATGGTGTATCATTGACTTTTTGCTCAATGAATGACCCAATTTCTTGGATAATGATATAAAAATAATCAATGCAATATCTTGACCTAATTTCTTGATTCAAAAACATCTCAAATGCCATGATTGATCATCAGAGAAATTCTGAATCATTTGACAAAAATTCAACTGTTCAGATCAGTCAAACTTTGACTTTTGGTCAACTTTTTGAAATCCAATTTGTTTCAATCATCAAATAATTTCAAATTATCCATCATGATCATAAAAAATTAAAATATGTGAAAAGCATTCCTAAACAAGCTTTCTCATTTCTTTCTTCGTTTTCAAGTTTCAAGTGCAAAAATGAGAGAATTTGCAAATCTCCAAACCTTGCAACTTCTAACCAATATTTAGCTTCAAACACTCTCTAAATACCATTAGGAAGTTGTTAGAATCATCAATCCATCACAAAAACTAGCCAAACTCAGAATTGCTTTTCAAACTACATACATGCTTAACTTGAGCCTTAAGTCTCCATCTCTCAATACATCATATAGAAGTGATCCAAACACTTGAATCACTGATGTAACATCTCCATCATCAAAATCGAATTCAACTTGAGCAAGCTGCAATTGTACTTGGGCAGAGCATTCCAGGCCATCTCCAAGAAAGCCAAGCATCCATACACCTTTCATAAGGTCCAGTGATGTTGTAGCAATCATCAAAACACTTCTGGAACACCTCCTTCAAGGAATCAGATTTCAGTTCAAAGAGGTAAGAACTCAAACTTCGAATTCTATGATTTAAGCATTCTAGTTCAAAACTTCATATGCTATCTTATTTCTACACCTATGAGGATCATAAACCCTTAATCAATTGTTGGAATTATTGCACAAACACGATTGCATGATCAATTCTTAGAATTAGGGTTCTTCGTGTTCATGTCAAAATTAATCATCTTAGGCTTAAAATAAATGGAATTAAACACTGCCATCATGTTCCTGGGCTCAAAATGAGCCATTTTGATCTTTACATCTTTTAATTTCATCAAGAATTGAGAGAGATAGGAATCAAAGAAGATTGGAGGAAGAAGATGAAGTTACGCGCGTTTTTTTAGTTTTCCAAATATTCAAAATTTTCAGTTTATAATATATTTAATCGTTGTTGTTTCATGAACGGATGAAACAGCCACCTCAGTGGCAGCCAGCACGCTCTTAAGTCTTTTCCATGCCAAGGTCCAGGATTCGAATCCCCTTGAGACCTTTTTTTCAAAACTCTCCCTTATTTTCTTCACTTTTCAACTTATTTTTCAAACCATTTCACCAGCTCATTTCCAAATATAATTAAACGGAAGCGTGATAGTAACAAGCCACGCAGGTGGCCCAGTGGTTAACCTTTTGAAAACATCCAAGCAAACGTCATGAGTTCAACACTCATCAAGACCAAAACTATTTTTTATCACTTGTTTTCTTCACATTTTTTATCAAACTTCAACATTTTCAAAAACCAATCAAAACTTCTCATTTTGAGATAATTTTTTGTACACTTGTCATTTAATATATCTATTTTATGATTATGTCAAAAAAATCCAAAAATATTTTATTTTCGATATATTTTTATTAGGTTAAAAATAGAAGTTTTTAAGTATTTTAAATACTTTTCAAAAATGTTTTCTTTCCAATTTTCAAACCTAATCTTTTTCAAAACCTCTTGTGAATATATTGCACTTTTCAAAATCATTTCAAAACTTTCAAAAACATTTTAAACTTACACACCTCTTTTCCATGATTGATTCGATTTAATATTTGAAAATACAAATCGAACTAGGTTTTTCCTCGAAACTCTTTCGAATTCAAAATCAAATTGATCATGGGCCTCCCTCACGGTGTAAGTCCCAACCCTCCTATGTACATATTTATTTCCTTGTACATATCAACCCTCCTATGTACATATTTATTTCCTTGTACATATCCACCTTTTTGTGTACATATTCATTTCTTTGTACATATTTAAATCTTTGTAAATATTCCAAGTATAATAAGCCTCGTTCCGCTAATTTTCATCCACTTGTTTATACACTGATTCCACTGGTATTAAGAGAAGCATTATTCTCGATGAAACTGCTCTTAAACCAGTGGGTCTCCCTTAAGGTGTAAGTCTCACTCCTTTGTATATATCCAAGTATACCAGCTTATCCGCTGTAATACGGTGAACTGACTTTGTAGGATTTTTGTATCCAAATGTGCGGATAGCAAGAGTCGTCACCGACTTTTATTTTTTATCCAATTAAGGGAAGGTAAAAGTAACAGAAAAAGACCTTCGTTAGATTCTGAGTTCGGGAGAATGGTTATGAAAAGGGAAGGTATTAGCACCCTTTTCCATCCGCAGTTTATTCTACGGGCTCTTAGTTGCTCTTAGATAACTTTTTAAAATTGCTTTCTTGTGTGTTTGACAAAAATGTTTTGAAAAGGCATTTCGCTTTGACTTTGTAATGACTCATGTAGGAGTGTATACAAAGTGTTCGGAAATGTTTCGTTTTGAAAAGAGTTTGAACTTTGAAAAAAAAGTGTGTGGTGTGAAAAGCATTTGATAGAGCAAGCAACTAAGAGACTTATTTACCCACTCAGAATTGGTCGTTTTGTTGTACTTCTACATTCCTTTAGAATAGCGCTAGCCATACCATTAGTTAGTAGGTAGCTCCATTCGTTGGATGTAAGCGGGACATTCGAAGGGACATCGGATGGTCATAGAAGGCAACTTGTAGGAAGTATCCTAGCACATTCGAGGGGGACTATCATCATTTTTCGTAGGCGACAATCGAGGGTCAAGATCATGTATTCGGAAGCGACATCGTGGGTCTTATGATCTTTGTATCGAAGGGACTATGATGATTTGTTTGGAAGGCAACGGTGCTAGAATACCTCTACGTTCGAGGGACATGACCATTTTGAATTCGCAAAGGCAACGAGAGAGAATTACCCTAAGGGGTGCATGTGTGAAGAAGTGTGTCAAATTCAGATATTTTATCTTGAAGATTAGTGTGAGCTATGTCCAATTATTATCTTGCCATACACGCCTAGTTACTAACAGTTTATAGGGTGCGGAAATTAAAATGCGGAATGTAAAGTGCGGAAAGGTAAATGTCCTACGCTATTACAAGGCTTTGGGGCAGATACATAATTTAAAATGCGGAAAATAAAAGTCCTAAATTAAACTATTACAACCCATATGCAATTACATTATTGGAAAACAAAAACGATAAAAAGAAAACGTCCGAATCGGAGCAACCTGTGAAAGAATAAGAAAATCGGAAAATGCAATATGAATCGAACAAGAGAGAAATGTTAGGAAAATGCAAATTTTAATATGAGAAAATTAATATATGCTGGAAATAAGATAAATAAGTTAAAATAATTTTTTTGGGATTTTTTGGAAAAGATTTAATAATTAAAATGCAATTTATAATGATTTAAATGCTAAAATATAGATAAAATAAATATGCATGCAAAATATGTTTTTTTAATTTATTAAATTAAATAAAGATTTTTATGAAAATAATGTAAAAAGAAAAATTGTTTTTGGTAATTTTTTAATGCAAAATAAAAAATATGAAAAGAAATTAAAATAATGCAAAATATTGAAAAATATGAAAAAATATGGAAAATATTGAGTTTTGTAAAAAAAGAAACCAGAGTTAGCCTTGGCATGGTTCGAACTCGCGTCCTGGCCTTCAAACCTTGAGATCCTTCACTCTGACCGCTACGCCATGTGTGCATCCGTGTTTGAAAACTGAACGAGTGAAATACAAGCACGTCCTCCTATTGCCACGAACTCGCTAGACTTCTCTTCTCCAATTTGAATTTTAAAACTCGCCCCATTGTTCGACGCTACAACCCCGGCAAAAAAAGCACACATAATATAAATTAATTCTAAAGCCATGGTTCGATTCGGTGTTATTCAATGCATTGGTACTAGTCTTGTTGGTCAATTTTTCCTAGAGGAACCCTAATTCGATACCAGAACCCTAACAATGGCAATACGAGTTCTAAGCCATGGAAACTCAATCAAACAACCCGATCGCTTGCAATCTTCCTACTAATCACAAAACAACAACCAAATGTGTTAAAAATGCATGAAAAATAGAAATCGAATTTGGAAAAAGATGAACAAACCGAAATCGTATTTCTTGATTCTGGATGTATTTTGGCAATGTAAGTATCCGAATCACTCCCAAGTATCAAGGAATGTGTTTGACACCTCAAAACCGATTGAAACGAGTGAACAAGGATTGCCAATTGCTTCAAGAACACGATTTCTTTGAGTTTGGATTAGGGTTTCGAGCCAATTTTTCGCTCTTTCTTGATAGGTATGCATCATGTATTTATACTCGATGGATTTGGGATTGAATTTGGAAAGAATTGATCAACATTCAATGAAAATCAAATTTGATATTCTCATGAAATCAAATTTTCAAATTTTGTCCAATTTCAATCCAATCTTGCCAAATTTGATCTAATTTCGAAATTGCTGACATTTATGGGTTGATTGGATCACAAGAAAGCAATAAAAATCAATCTTCCAATTAATTTTGATTTTATAATTTATTTTAAGATTTAATTTGCATTTAAATAAATAAATTACAAATTAAATAGAAAAATAAATCAAAAATTCGTGGCATTGGGCTTGGACATTCCTAATTGCATGAAGAACAAGTTAGGATGAAGAAAAAGTAGGCCCATTTGCAAAAGATTTGATTTTTTGAAGTATCTCTCTTTGTGCATTCTTCCAAAATTGCCCAACTTGTGAATGGTGTAACTTGCTCAATTTTCCACATTTTTGAGTGTTCTTGGACTTTTTGGAAAGCTCTAAGAGTCCTCTAACCAATGTCTTTGGTCTCATCTCATTTGGAGTTACCATGCTCAATATATCTTCAAAACAAAAGTTGACTTTTGTTGACTTTGAAAATGACCTGTAATGTTTTGAGCTATACCTCTCAAATGAAGCATTTTTTGGACATTCTTGTGAGACATGAAGTTGTAGAGAATTGAATTTCCTTCAAAATGAGCTTTGGTGGGAAAATTTCTGAGAAAGTATGAGAAAGTTATGATCAGTCAAAGTTTAGTTGACTTTTCACCTAGAAACCCTAATTTAGAAAGTTTGACTTTTGAGCAAATCTTGAGTTTTCTTGATGAATCATGATCAACCCTTGATCAAATGATGAATGTCACTTCAAAATGAGGATGTTGACCAAAATCGAAGTTTTGACTGTATGTTGACCACAGTTGACTTTTTGTCCAATACACCCGATTTTCAACCATCTGAGCAATTGCCTGAGGAAACTTGACTTGTGAGGCTTGAAACTTGACATGCTTGTCTTTCGTGACCTGGAGGTAGAAGATGATTGAACACCGAGTACACCTGAAAATTTGCACTCGCCGTTGGTGGATGATGCGGGAATGGGCTTACAGATGCCATTTGAAGAAGTTGGAGACTTCGCTGGGGAACGAGTCGTACGCTAGACTCGAGGTTGTTAATAGGAGAGCTGACGGAGATGGGCTTAAGATGCCATCTGGAAAAGGGCGATGCTGGGGAGTGAGTCGTACGTTAGACTCTGTAGATGTTTCTGGAAGGAGAGGAGATGGGCTTAAGATGCCATCCGAAGGGAGTCGTACGTTAGACTTCGTGTTCACTTTGAATGAAGTTATTGGTCTGTATTGATTTTTAACCATATATGCAGCATTCTGAAAGTGAAGAGATGTTGACAAATAGTCGGAGATGGGCTTAAGGTGCCATCCAGGGCAACTGAATCGTACGCTAGACTCAGAGTTGCTTGATAATAAGGAATCGAATAAATCTTCGTTGATTACTCAAGGAGACCGTAGTTGGCAAAAATGTGGACAGCTTCTCTGTTGTGCATCGGGTGTTGATCCATTGCCTGTTATCGGAGGATAACTAGAGGCGGTCTTTCAGATAGTTTTCCCGTCGGTTCGGGGCTTAATCCTGGACCAATCGTCGGAGGACAACCAAGGGCGGTCTTTCAGATAGTTTTCCTTGGTTCGGGCTTAACTCGACCAATCGTCGGAGGACAACCAAGGGCGGTCTTCGATAGTTTTCCGTGGTTCGGGCTTAATCTGGACCTGCTTTGTGTCGGTGATCATACTGCTTTGGAGAAAACAAGAGAAACTTTGATAGGATATTTGTTAGTTTTATGCAAAGTATGATGCATGATAGTGTATATGAATGACATATGCATGAATTATGACTTTATGAGAAATGTATGAATGATAGATGTTGTGATATTTCAAAACATATCCATCTTGAAGAAGATGCGGATGTTCTGTTTGAAGATTGACTCCGCTGGGGAATCGTGTAGGTGAGAACCCCGCCAAGGAGAAGAAAGATATCCTGGATTCCTCCGATGCACTATCTGACCAAGTCTTGGGCCTAGACATTGTTGAGGAAGGAAGAGCTTTGAGAAGCTCGTGGTTGGAGATCTCATAGACCCTGCTGAGGAGAGTCTGGGAAGCGATCTGTTGGGGACCTTGTATGTAGGTCTGCTGAGGAAATTTAGGAGACGCTCTACTAGGGATTCCGAGTGTAGATCTCGCTGGAGAGCATTTAATGGTTGCTGAGAGACCGGGCTAGAAGAGTCTGGAGTCCGTTGTAATCTCTGGCTGGGGAATAAAAGGTGTATGTTTCCTCCGATGCACTATCTGACCAAGTTTTGAATCTGGATACCGCTGCTGGGGAAAAAGGGGGAGGATTGAGAAATATCCGCTGGGGATGAATATCTTGACTGGGTGAAGTGTTACTGCTTGGAGACCGATGTAACATTGCTCGATTGAATGAAATTGCTGCTCGTGGATTCCCTTATACTCCGCTGGGGAAGGTGTGTTGTGAGTGACACCTTTATGCTCTGTGGGGAACTATTTGTTGACTTTCGTCGTCATCCCAATTCCTGGAACCTGTAGTAAGTACTTTTGTATGTTCACCTTTCGTATGTTTGTGATTAGATTCTTATTGTCAAGTGCGTATAATCATTCAAAACAAACGTTGGACTTTATGCAAATAACAACAACAGAATTTTGCGTTTATTTGAAAGGTGGCGTATGGCCAAGTAGTTTGTACAAGAAAGGTAAAAAGCTATGCGGAAACAATCTCGTCAAGTTCCAACTATGCTAGTACTCATATATTTCAACTATCTCATCTCCTTGCTGTCAGTAGAAAGTGAGTGAACTGATCTTCGCCATTTGAACCTTGAATGCTGATAGTAACTGGAAGGTGTGATCCGAAGAGACATAGTCGTACGCTTAAATCCCTAACTTTGCCTAGACCGCCCTTTCGGATTTTCACCACCGATACCTTTTGCCCAAGCCGCCTTTTCGTTTTTCGACTTGCGGTGTACATGTTTTGCATATATCCTTAATTTTGCCCGAACCTTTGGTTCGCCAGATGCCCTTATTTTTGCCTAGGTTCGCCGACCTAGCGGGTCTCTTTATGCGTAGTATTTTTGACTATGTCTCGTTCACGTGGTGTGGGAAGTCTTCACCATCCATGGTGCTAAGTATCATAGCTCACGAAAATACCGCTTGACTACAAACGGTCCCTCGTAGGTGGGAGTCCATTTGCCCCGGCATCACCTTGTGGAAGAATGATGCGCTGACTACTAGATCACCGACTTGGTAGACTCGGTGCTTGACCTTCTTGTTAAATGCTCGATCATTCGCTTCGATAACTGTCCATGGCGATGGATTCGAGTCGCTTCTCATCAATCAAGTTAATGGTCAAGGCGGTCTGACCCAATCGCCTTCGCCTAACTCCGCCTCTTGAGGACTCGTTGAGGGTATCCGAACCTCGATAGGTAAAGCTTCCATACCGATACAGAGAGAAGGGGTTGCCCTGCTGATGTTCGTAAGTGCGATAACCATGAAGAGCAAATGGTAACATCTCGTGCCAATCTTTGTAAGTCACCGTCATCTTCAGATAATCTTCTTAATGTTCTTGTTGGCGGCTTCCATCGCGCCATTCATCTTAGGCCGATATGGAGAAGAATTGTGATGCTTGATCTTGAACTGCGGCAGAGTTCGTGATCATCTTGTTGTTGAGATTGGAACCGTTATCCGTGATAATCCTTTCGGGAGTGCCATACCGATGATAAGATTATGTTTGATGAATCGAGCCACAACATTCTTGGTAATGATGCATACGAGGTCGCTTCTACCCACTTGGTAAAGTAATCAATTGCCACAAGGATGAAACGATGTCCATTGGAAGTTGTGGGCTTAATTTCTCCGATCATGTCAATGCCCCACATTGCAAAAGGCCAAGGAGTTGTTAGAACATTCAAAGGTACTGGAGGTACGTGTACTCTATCGGCGTAAATCTGGCATTTGTGACAAGATCGAGCATAGCGGTGACAATCGCCTTCCATGGTGGACCAATAGTAACCCGCTCAAAATCTTTTAGCCATCGTGTCCACCGGAGTGGGTACCAAATTCGCCTGTAACTCTTCCATGATACGCATTGCTGCTTTCTCGTCTACATGAGTAAGCACAAGTCGTGGTTGCGCTTGTATAAGATGTCGCTGTCGAGGAAGAATTTAGATGCAAATCTTCTCATGAACTTCTTATCATTAATGATGTCCTCGGGATATTCCCGAGTCTCAAGATACCTCTTCACGCCATAGTACCAAGGTTCTCTTCGCCAAGCTCACAACAATACTGGTTCGTCAAACTTCTCAATGATGATCCGGGAGCCTCGTTGTCCCATCTAACCTTGAACATAGATGACATAGTAGCCAATGCGTCGCCAACCGATTTTCTTCTCGTGGAATATGATTGAAAGTGATCTCTTCAAAGTAGGGATCAAACTTAAAACATGCTCTCGATACGGAATGAGATTTGGATGCTTCGATCCCACTCGCCTTAATCGACCGATCACTAAAGTCGAGTCTCCATACACTTGTAAGAACTTGATTCTTAAGTCAATAGCGTTTTAAGACCCATGATGCACGCCACCGCCATGTTGTTCGTGCAATCAAACATAATCGGCGGTGAAAGGCGATGTCCGCCGTAGGGATGTAATGATGGCGCCAATGCCATTGCCAAGGCGTTGAGGCTCCATCAAAGACCATAGTCCATCGGGATCCTTGTTCGTGTCCTTCGTCTGGCCCGTTCTTCGCAATCTGAACTAGCGTAACATCTTCATCTCGAAATTGAACCGCATAGATCGATAGTCATCTACGGCTTGATGAGCCAAATGATCGGCTACACACTTCCTTTGATCGCTCGAGAAGTGTACCGATGTCATATTCGGTCAAGATTATTTGCCATCTTGCAATTCTTCCGAGAGATGGTTTCTCAAATATGTATTTTATCGATCCATCTTAGAAATCAACAAAGTAGTGAGTCAACATATATCGCCTTAGTCGGCGAGCAGCCCAAGTTAAAGCGTTGCAAGTTTTCTCGCTGTGAGTATCTTGTTTCACGGTAAACTTTTGCTAAGGTAGTATATTGCATGCTCTTTTCGACTGCACTCGCCATGTTGCCCCAACACACACCCCATTGAATTCTCTAACACCGCAAGTACATGATAAGAGGTCTTCCTTTGGCGCGGCATCGGATGGGAGGATTCAGGTACTCCTTGATTTTGTCAAAAGCGATCCGGCAATCGCTGCTCCATTCTACTACTTGATCCTTAAGTAACTTGAAAATTGGCTCACAAGTAGCGCTAGTGTGCAATGAATGGCAATGTAGTTTAATCGCCCAAGAAACCTCGACCTCCTTCTCTGCGGGAGTCGGCATCTCTGAATGGCTTTAACCTTCGCGGTCAACCTCAATACCTTTACCATCGACAACAAACCCTAGGAGTTTTCCGATCCGACTCCAAAGGTGCACTTGTTAGATTAAGTCTCAATCAACTTCTTCAACCCGTCAAAGCCGCAAATGATCAAGATGTTCTTCTTCACCGTGATCGAGCTATCATGTCGCCGACGAGACCTCTATCTCGTGATGAATCATGTCATGAAACAATGTCACCATAGACGCGATAAGTGGCGCTGTTTCTTCAATCCGAACGGCATAACCTTGTAGCGAAAGTGCCCCATGGTAACAAAAGTAGTCTTCCATGTCTTCGGAGCCATTTTGATCTAATTGTAACCGAAAACCATCCATGAAGGAGAAAACCTTATGCGAGCGGTGTTGTCAACCGTAACATCAATATGAGGAAGTGGAAATCGCTCTTTCGGACTTGCTTTGTTCGATCTCGTAATCCACACACATTCGCATTTTACCATCCTACTTAGGCACGGGTACCACATTAGCAACCCATCGGATAGGAAGTAACGCTAGGAAACCGCGTTGAATTGCTTCATAACTTCGCTTTGATTTTCTCTCGACATCTCGGACGATGCGAACCTTCGTTTCACCGAGAAAACCTTCTTTTGTTGGCAATCGGTACCACAATATCAATGTCTAAACTGCATGTCTTCGTACCAAGCAAAACCTCAATATAGTCTCGTAGCATCCGAACCAACCTTTCTTTAACACTGTCTCAAGACCCGCTCCTATCTTGATCTCTTTTCTGCCTTCGCAAGCACCAAATTCACAACCTCAACTTGCTCTTCGTGGTGGCAGATAACTCGCTTTTCTTGTGTAGTCCAAGTTCTCCGGCACTTCACAATCTTCCTCACTTTCGCCTTGGTAGATCGGATTATCAAGTCATATTTAGCACTAGCATAGTCATATTAACGAGATTCGAGTGATTCGCAGTTGTATCACGTGGTGTGTGTAAGAACACATAGCTTTTGAAGGGTGATAAAGTAAAGAAAGAAAACAAACAATTGAATGCAAAAGTCCAACGATTTATTGAATGAAAATACGCAAACGATGATAATAACCCTCAAACGAGCCATGATGCCCGGCAAGGCACTAGACTTTCAAAGTTTATTGTTCAAAACATAAAGAAATACGAAAAGCAAAACAAAACAAGAGCAATTACTCTAAAGGAGATTGGTATGACGTCGCCTTCCAATTGCCGAGCTCATGATCCGAGTTGGAAGATCCACTTGCCGATGTCGAAGCCGTTGTCGCCGTTTCTATAGCATGAATTCCACTGATGCGGAAAGGAAGTTGGCGGCACGTCGCGCGTATCATCTTCCGACCCTTGATAGTGAAGCCTAAACCGCCTTGTCAAATTTGAACGGAAGATCGTGAGCGTCCCCAAATAGAACTACCTTCTTCCACAGCTTGAGCATCTTTCAATGAGGCCATCCTAGGCGGAACTTGTAACTTCAGAGGACGGAGAGTCAACAGCACGACTGGTATTGTTTCAAAAGCTTGTAGTCTCAAAGAATTCACCCTCCATCTCGAGATAGCGGAATGACTGTAGATGATCGACCATATACTTTCTTCACCACATACCGTGACAACCTTCCCTTTCACCGGTACTTCAGCCGATGCAAGGTAGAGGTAAATCCCCATGTATCCAAGGGAGTCCAAGTAGACAAGAGTAAGCGGACGAATGTCCATGACAAATAAGGTGGAATCAAAAGTCCGGGAACCGACTTTAACAGCAGAGTGAGCTCTCCAAGCATCGGCGCTTAGAACCATCAAAAGCTCTCACAATAATGTCACCGGGTCTCAGAACCAACCCTTCAACATCAAGCCGATCAAAAGCAGTCTTCGGAAGGATATTCAAAGCAGAACCGGTATCCACCAAAACATGAGACAATGTAGTGCCCTTGCATTCAACAGAGATGTGCAAGGCTTTGTTGTGTTTTTTTCCGGAAGGAGTCAAATCAGCATCAGAGAAGCCTAGGCCGTTGTTGGCAGCCAGGCTAGCAATACAAATTTCGAACTGGTCGGTGGTAGTGTCTTGCGGTACATGAGCATTCTTCAGAAACTTCACCAAGGCATTAGCATGAGCCTCGGAGCACAAGAGCAAAGCGAGCATGGAAATCTTGGACGGAGTCTGTCCCAATTGTTCCACAACATTGTAGTCACTTTTCTTGATTATCTTCAGAATTTCCTCCATTTCTGGTTTGGAGGTGTCTTCAGTAACTTCCTTTGGTACTTCGGTCGAAAGGTGATGAGCCACCGATTCTTTCCTCTAGGGGATATTGATTGAGTAGCGGAATGCGAGTGGAGTCGCAGTGTCTTTTGGAGGAGAGATATCTGGAGAGAATACTCTTCCGGTTCTAGTCACCTTACTTGATCCGGTGATGTTGTCGATGTCAGGAATAGAAGCTCCAATTGTAAGATCTTCAATGGTCAGAGGGTCTTGCTTGACACCATGATAGTAAACCTCAGATCCATAATTCCAAGGGATAGCCTTGTCAGAGGAATATGGAACTGGTCTTGAGAAGTAATGATGAGAGGTGCCACTCTAGGCACAGGATCGCAGAGGAAATCCTTATTGTGTTAACATCAAGATAGTCTTCGGGAAATCGTCACCCCATCCGTTTAACATATTCAATAGGAATCTTGTAGCTCTCGAACAATGTACTTCACCATGTAATCATACTTTCCACTTGGCTGCCCCAAGGTGCCCCACACAGATGGCACAGTTTCCTTCGCATTGTCGATCTTCAACTTAGACATTTCTTCACACAACTTCGCACGGTGGTTTCGTAAATAGTATCTCACGGTTATCCATCATGCACCGAACACGCCTTCTCAACCAAGCACAACCATCGCAGATGGGCACCAACGACAATTCTCGGGCATCCCGGATTGACACCGCAGCAAATTCTTCTTAATACCATCGAGGAATGGTCAAGTCATCTATGTTGAAAACATAAGTATCGCCGCCAACAAAGATTGGAACTCTTGTCATGATTAGGCATAGGAGCGTTGATCACATTCGAGCCTCAACAGAGGGTCAAACTCAATCGCTTAGCTTCAATCATATCTTGAATCTTGTTCTTCGAGCCCAACAATTGTCGTGTCGCCTCGGCTATTGGAATGGTAAGCACACTTAGCATTAGGATTGTACTTGAGAGGAAGTGTTGACATTCCGAGGAGGATCCCTCAGTAATCACTCGCTTTCAACATGTGTTGCAAGGCTTCATGACAATGGCATGTTGATCTTCAGAACCGCCTTCGTGGCGCTGCTACGCGTTGTCTCACCGAGGTTGTGCCGATGTAGGATCGAGATCACAACCGCCCACGATTGAGCGTCGGTCTTGGCTCGGCTTTTCCGACCACACAAGATTAGCTTCTTTTTAGCACCAAAAGATCTCTTCGCAAGATTTGAAGATGACTCTACATGGATCTTCCCACTTGATACCTTCAATGCGCCGTCAAATATCACTCGGTGAATCCGGATGAAGAATTTCCAATCGATGATTGAAGAATGGGCCTGCTGTCCCATGAACATATCAACCAACTCCTATTGGACAAGGGTGGTTGAACTCGCTAGATCTCTCCATTTCGAGCATACTTGAACTTCTCGTCACGACCCATAGACATGCTTTGTAGTTGCATGCGAGTGGGTGTCAATTCAAGATTGTACTCATATTGTCTCAGAAAGCATCACCAAATCACCCAAGTACGGATACGGTCATTCTCTAGCCGATAGTACCATTCCAACTGGTTCCTGACAAACTCTCTTGAAAATAGTGCATCCACAACTTTCTCATCATCAGGGATTGATCTTCCAACATAGGACTTCAAATGCATTAGGGCAAGACATGCCATCATACTTAGCAAAAGTAGGAACTTTGAATTTGGGAGGAATCACAACACCAAGAACAAGACTCGATCATCAAAGTTCAGCCCGACATTTTCAAGTTTTCCACAAGATTCAGACGGTCTTCAAGTTGTTTGTACTTGTCATCTTCATCGAGTGTTGGCATAATCGAATGATCCTCTCCTCCTCTTTGGCTCACGCTGGTCACCTTCATCACCCTTGGTACTCCCCGTATGGACACTTCCTTCGAGAGCTCGATCCGACCGACCACTTTTGGACCCCTTTGAAACGCCTTCCCATGTCGAGGAGACCAACAACCTTCTTCTTCTTGTTGATGAGCTTCTTCAAATCTTCTTGGCCTTGGACCAAGTTGGTGAACATCTAAACCGAGCATTCGAGCTCGAGATCTTTGATGTTTGTTCAAGAGCCATTTCTGCTAAAATAAATAGCGAGCAAATGAGAAAACCAATCTCCAATGTACCTGTGATGCAATGTTATGCTATGCTATGCAATGTATATGCGAATGCAATGCAATGTTTTCAAGGACCTTAGAGATTTAAATTTGTTAAACAAGCAATGAACAAACATTTATTAGTACTTTTTTCATTATTCTTTTTCTTTTTAAGTACAAGAGATAGTTCAAAACAATAAAAGAAAACATAAACATCCTAAAGCTCTATGTCTCCCATGGGCGCTTCCTCTTGGTGCCGATGTAAGCGTTGATGTTTCGCTCCTCGTGAAGTAGCTTGGTCAACTCTAGCACTTTCTTCTCACTTGCGTAACACTGAGCTTCAAAGGTATCCTTTCTTCTTTAGTTGAATCCGTGATCTCTTCAAGTCTTCAAAATCGGAGGCATGTCGATGGAGAACAAGATAGGTACGCCACCTATAGCAACAGTTCCATAATTACCGTAAACAGCGTGAATGGCATCATGAGGTTTTGAGCTCGAGCTCGCACCCATTTGAGGTAGGGTTCCCAAGGAATGGAGTTCGGGTGCCCCAAAGTCTTGGTATCGGTCTTCTTTACCATGCCCCAAGCATGTATAAACCTTCGCTTGCAATCGAGATCGTGATTGTAGTCGAACACAACATCTTGGAGAAGCATATCATGTGGACCATCTCTTCGCAAAACCAAACCGACGTAGAGCTAGAGAAGGTTGAAGTAATACCTCCCTTATACCAAGGAGTGGTACATTAGGGAACTCTCCACAACGCTCAATGAATGTGAAGTCCTTTTGAGAGAAAAGACTCCAACGGATATCTGAATGAGAGAGTGACATTAATCTTTGAGACCATCTCAACCTTTGTTCATTCTTCAAAACTGATGGAAGAAGGTGCGAAATAAACCACCTTGAAAGTAACGGGACACAACACATGAGAGTTCCTTGTCGCTTAGTAGTACGAGTGTGAAGAGAATGTAGGATGTCTCCAAGTAAAGTAGGCACAGGATTGCGGGTAAGGAACAACTTGACGGCATTGATATCGATGAACTGATCCGAGTTAGGAAATAGAACCAAACCATAAATTAGCAAGGCCACAATGTTTTCAAATGCATGGAAACTCATAACTTTGAGGAATTCTCTTTCTTAATTAGAAACTTGAAAGTAAACCCTTAACTCCGCTTCTTGTTTCCCAATTGGCTTCGATATCCGAACGCTTAAGATGTAAGGTCGATGCAATGTCTTCGACTTAGGAACCTTTTCTAGGCCGTGAATGGCATTTGGTCAAGAATAGGTACCCAAGTAGCTTAGAGAACTCTTCAAGGTAGGAACCAACCGATAACTGGAATGTAAAGCAATGGTGTTTCGGATCAAAGAACTGAATAGGACATGCATCATATCTTCTTCAAACCGAGATAACCAAATCAAGTAGATAACCATGTCTTTTGATGAACCGAGCATGGTCGGAATTTCAAACCAATTCTTTGAGTGAGAAGGATACCCATGAAGTTGATTCGGATAGTCTTTCTAGAAGCCATAATCCCTACAAAACAGAGCAAAGATAAATCCCTAGGTCCTTGAAATAGTTAGAAATGATATGCAATGCGGATGATGTCATGATGTCATGTTTAGCACACACAAGCAATTCACACAATGAGCCTAGGGTTAAGGCTTGCATGAGGTATAGGTGATTACCCTACCAAAAGTTTGAGTTAGTTCATCCGCCCTATAATAGTAACCGGTTCTAGGAATCTCATATCACGATCTTTCTCGAGGCGCTTATTTCAATACGACGCCAAGTGGTCGATCAAAATGTCCCAAAAGTCTAATCTCAATGAGCGTAGCATCGAGTATCAACCAACCTCGGTCTACACCAAAGCCGCCATCTCACTACCTTCTAATGGCCAAGATGGGTCAATTAAGGTTCTAAAAGTTTAGTTAGCGCTTGACACCACGCAGAAGCCAAATACTATCTTCAACTTGGGAATGAAGAGTATCGGACAACCAAAGTGTCACGCTAACGTAGCCATCATGTTGACCGCTTAGTTATACGCCTAACGGTCGCGATGATCTAATGCTACTTACCTAAAAGGAAACCCGGATCCGTGTAGGATCCCCAACAATATAATACCCAAGCAACCCTTAAAGATAAAGCATACAAGTCAAACAAAAAGCAAGAATGTTATCTAGAAATCCCTAAGGCAATTCTCTTTAGGGTTTCCCACAGAGTCGCCAGCTCAGTATACTGAACTGACTTTGTAGGATTTTTGTATCCAAATGTGCGGATAGCAAGAGTCGCCACCGACTTTTATTTTTATCCAATTAAGGGAAGGTAAAAGTAATGTAAAAGACCTTCGTTAGATTCGAGTTCGGAGAATGGTTATGAAAAGGAAGATATTAGCACCTTTCCATCCGCAGTTATTCTACTGCTCTTAGTTGCTCTTAGATAACTTTTAAAATTGCTTTCTTGTGTGTTTGACAAAATGTTTTGAAAAGGCATTTCGCTTGACTTTGTAATGACTCATGTAGGAGTGTATACAAAGTGTTCGGAAATGTTTCGTTTTGAAAAGAGTTTGAACTTTGAAAAAAGTGTGTGTGTGAAAAGCATTTGATAGAGCAAGCAACTAAGAGACTTATTTACCCACCAATTGGTCGCTTTGTTGTACTTCTACATTCCTTTAGAATAGCGCTAGCCATACCATTAGTTAGTAGGTAGCTCCATTCGCTGGATGTAAGCGGACATTCGAAGGGACATCGGATGGTCATAGAAGGCAACTTGTAGGAAGTATCCTAGCACATTCGAGGACTATCATCATTTTCGAGGCGACAATCGAGGGTCAAGATCATGTATTCGGAAGCGACATCGTGGGTCTTATGATCTTTGTATCAAGGGACTATGATGATTTGTTTGGAAGGCAACGGTGCTAGAATACCTCTACGCTCGAGGGACATGACCATTTTGAATTCGAAAGGCAACGAGAGAATTACCCTAAGGGTGCATGTGAAGAAGTGTGTCAAATTCGATATTTTATCTTGAAGATTAGTGTGAGCTATGTCCAATTATTATCTTGCCATACACGCCTAGTTACTAACATTTATAGGTGCGGAAATTAAAATGCGGAATGTAAAGTGCGGAAAGGTAAATGTCCCACGCTATTACAAGGCTTTGGGCGTATACATAATTTAAAATGCGGAAAATAAAAGTCCTAAATTAAACTATTACAACCCATATGCAATTACATTATTGGAAAACAAAACGATAAAAAAAACGTCCGAATCGGAGCAACCTGAAAGAATAAGAAAATCGAAAATGCAATATGAATCGAACAAGAGAGAAATGTTAGAAAATGCAAATTTTAATATGAGAAAATTAATATATGCTGGAAATAAGATAAATAAGTTAAAATAATTTTTGGGATTTTTGAAAAGATTTAATAATTAAAATGCAATTTATAATGATTTAAATGCTAAAATATAGATAAAATAAATATGCATGCAAAATATGTTTTTTAATTTATTAAATTAAATAAAGATTTTATGAAAATAATGTAAAAGAAAAATTGTTTTTGGTAATTTTTAATGCAAAATAAAAATATGAAAAGAAATTAAAATAATGCAAAATATTGAAAATATGAAAAATATGGAAAATATTGAGTTTTGTAAAAAGAAACCGAGTTAGCCTTGGCATGGTTCGAACTCGCCCCCTTCAAACCTTGAGATCCTTCACTCGACCGCTACGCCATGTGTGCATCCGTGTTTGAAACCGAACGAGTGAAATACAAGCACGCTGTCGTCCTCCTATTGCCACGAACTCGCGCCTTCGCTCTTCTCCAATTTGAATTTTTAAAACTCACCGCCATTGTTCGACGCTACAACCTCGCTAATTCAAAATCAAGCACACATAATATAAATTAATTCTAAAGCCATGGTTCGATCTGGTGTTATTCCGAATGCATTGGTACTAGTCTTGTTGGTCAATTTTTCCTGATAGGAACCCTAATTCGATACCAGAACCCTAACAATGGCAATACGAGTTCTAAGCCATGGAAACTCAATCAAACAACCCGATCGCTTGCAATCTTCCTACTAATCACAAAACAACAACCAAATGTGTTAAAATGCATGAAAAATAGAAATCGAATTTGAAAAGATGAACAAACCGAAATCGTATTTCTTGATTCGGATGTATTTTGGCAATGTAAGTATCCGAATCACTCTCAAGTATCAAGGAATGTGTTTGACACCTCAAAACCGATTGAAACGAAATGGAACAAGGATTGCCAATTGCTTCAAGAACACGATTTTTTGAGTTTGGATTAGGGTTTCGAGCCAATTTTTTCGCTCTTTCTTGATAGGTATGCATCATGTATTTATACTAGATGGATTTGGTATTGAATTTGGAAAGAATTGATCAACATTCAATGGAAATCAAATTTGATATTCTCATGAAATCAAATTTTCAAATTTTGTCCAATTTCAATCCAATCTTGCCAAATTTGATCTAATTTCAAATTGCGGCATTTATGGGTTGATTGGATCACAAGAAAGCAATAAAATCAATCTTCCAATTAATTTTGATTTTATAATTTATTTTAAGATTTAATTTGCATTTAAATAAATAAATTACAAATTAAATAGAAAATAAATCAAAATTCGTGGCATTGGGCTTGGACATTCCTAATTGCATGAGGAACAAGTTAGGATGAAGAAAAGTAGGCCCATTTGCAAAAGATTTGATTTTTGAAGTATCTCTTTTGTGCATTCTTCCAAAATTTCCCAACTTGTGAATGGTGTAACTTGCTCAATTTTCCACATTTTTGAGTGTTCTTGGACTTTTTGGAAAGCTCTAAGAGTCCTCTAACCAATGTCTTTGGTCTCATCTCATTTGGAGTTACCATGCTCAATATATCTTCAAAACAAAAAGTTGACTTTTTGTTGACTTTGAAAATGACCTGTAATGTTTTGAGCTATACCTCTCAAATGAAGCATTTTTTGGACATTCTTGTGAGACATGAAGTTGTAGAGAATTGAATTTCCTTCAGAATGAGCTTTGGTGGGAAAATTTCTAAGAAAGTATGAGAAAGTTATGATCAGTCAAAGTTTAGTTGACTTTTCACCTAGAAACCCTAATTTAGAAAGTTTGACTTTTGAGCAAATCTTGAGTTTTCTTGATGAATCATGATCAACCCTTGATCAAATAATGAATGTCACTTCAAAATGAGGATGTTGACCAAAATCAGAAGTTTTGACTGTATGTTGACCACGCTTGACTTTTTGTCCAATACACCCGATTTTCAACCATCTGAGCAATTGCCTGAGGAAACTTGACTTGTGAGGCTTGAAACTTGACATGGAGAATCTCTGAAGCATATGAGGAGGCATGAAGACCATTGGAGGTGTTGGAAACTCATCTTGACTTGAGAGATACCAAACCCTAGTTTGGGTTGATTGTCTAGGAGAGAGTTTGTCTGATCAACTCTTGAGGAATCCTTGAGCATAGATGTATGAAATCTTTTGAATAGATGGAGGGCAAATTTTGGGGTATGACATCCGCTCATTTTAAAAGACTTGTTTATATATTTCTTTCACTCCTTTGTATATATCCAGTATCGCTAGCTTATTCGCACGTTTTAAAACACTTGTTTATATATTGCTTTCACTCCTTTGTATATATCCAAGTATACCATCCTATCCGCTTGTCTTTAAACACTTGTTTATATATTTTCTTTCACACTCATTTGTATATATTCAAGTTAAACTAGCTTTTCATTGCTTATTTTATACACTTGTTTATTTATTTCCTTCATAAACTCCTATGAATGCACACACACTTTGTCATATATACTTGATCATTTACTTGTTAATCTATGTCTTTACAACTAGTATAACAACTAGGTTCCCCATAGCCTCCTCTTGGGCTTTGTACAAGATAACTCACTTGTTGAGTTAGCCTCCTATTGGGCTTCGTACAAAAGAACTCCCCTGTTGAGTTAACCTCCCCTTGGGATTCGTACAAAAGAACTCCCTATTTGATTTTAGCCTTCTCTTGGGCATCATACAAGAAAGAGACCTGGAAATATCTAACAACCTCGTATTAGGATTCCAATACAAATAATCACCTTCGCTAGGATAGAACCCTAAGAGTATGATTTCCTAGTGAAGTCACTCTTGAATCTTAAGAGGATGGTTTCCCGGTGAAATCAATGTTAAAGCCAAGCTATCCATACCCTATATCCTCCTCTTGGGCTCCCAATACAAGGACCCTCGATGTCCCTCGAAATTCCTCCTCTTGGGCTCACAATACAAGGACCCTCGATGATCCTCGGAATACCTCCTCTTGGGCTTACAATACAAGGACCCACAGGCTTCTTAAAAGCATCCCCCTAATCAATAATCAATTTCTCCTAGAGATTTAGACATGTATCATCTATATGGAAGAAGTATCTCATCTATAGCATCACATCCAATTCAACACTTTTTCAAACTTTTTCAAAACAAACACTTTTTCAAACAAAACATCTTTCTTAACTTGTAAGTGGCAACACTTGTACACTCAAGCAAAACGCCCAATACTTACAATGAAAGATTCAAATGTTTTTTCAAACATCTTTCATAACTTGTAAGTGGTAACGCATGTACACTCAAGCAAAAACCCAATGCTTACAATGAAAGATTTAATCAATCAACTTTTCAAAAATGTATGTGATAAAATAGATTAGATACATTTTTCATTAAGATGACATTTGTCTTTGTCTCTTAATAAAATCATCACTGCTTCCACTAGCACATAAGTGGGAACTACGATTGCTCTAACTTTCTCAACCTCCTTTTGAGAATACGTAGGCACAAGGTCTCATCCTTGGCGAGCATACTTCTTTCTCCCTCAAACCAAACAAACCCTAGATCCCTTAGATCCGAGCTACAGATGCTCTGATTCCCATTAGGGGATATGTATGCAGTGGATCCCAATGATCCTTTTGAGCATAATAATTATAACAAAACTTAGGTTCCTACCTAACCTACCATTCTTAAAACCCAAAGGAGAAACTTTCCCGAAATAGCATAGCAACTAAAACACACAAACATAGAAAATATGCATAAAAAATTCCTATAGAAAAATATAGATATATAGGGTGCTAATACCTTCCCTTTATATAACCAACCCCCTTACCCTTGTCTCTCCCCGATGCGTTGCGTCTAGTTCATGCTAGTCGTATCACATATCATATTTTAGGGTATTTCAGCTTTCCCCTTTTCCATATTCTTTTCTTGTTTGGAAATAATAAAGCTTGGTGCTCACGACATCTTTTAAAACAAATCAATCAAAAATAGTAAATCGTTTTGAGCTAGAAATTCGAATTCCGATTCGATTCCCTCGTTCGTCACTTTTTAGCGCGAACAGAAAAATGGAGACTCTGCTGGGGAGCGCCAAGCTTTTATTTGTTTCTAAAAAAGAAAAAAAAAGGGTTAAGCTTCATTTATGCACATGTTTTTTTTTCTTTATTGTGTGTTTGGTTTTGTTACTCGCGATTTCATCTGATGGAAAAAAATCCTAACCCTAATTTATGAAACATTTTAAGAATTAGGTGGGGGTATAGTCCTATTAACTTACGAGGAGTATCAGTCCTTAATAAGTTAATTTGAGATCCCTCGCTCAATGGAGGTTTTCTTGGGGGTAATTGTGTTTAGCAAGTTTTTTGCAAAGAGATTTTTGCTTTCAAGGGAACTAACGAAGTTGAGTGGCGGTAGAACACATAACCCATCCTGACCACTTAGGGTGTAGTGTAGAAACTATTCAGGTGTAAACTTGGATTAGTTGTCATGCGAGGCTACAATCAGGTGAGTTTTTCTTGAAAAATATTATTGGACTACAAGTAGTTAACTAATCCGATAATATTTCAAAGAGAAACGTTGAACCTGTATTATCAGTAGAACATGTTTTGCAGGTGAATAAGCCCTTAGAACTTACCCATGTTTGATTCTTATTGTGGGCCTCATGCTCGTGACTTCAAACGCTTGAACATGTGTATAACCACTAACCATGTTTGTATCTTTGTGGCATTCATGCATTCATTCAAAAACCACAATTTCTCATTTTCTTTCCGTTAAAATTTCTAAAGAATTTAGAGAATTTTTTCTTTGCAAATATTTTATGTTCGAGGGATGTATGTAAGAAGAATATATACCAAGAGATACGGTTTTAGATTTCCTGATGTGGAAAATTTAAAAGAGTTAGCATCCTTGGTAGAAGATCCCTCGGATTTCAGAAAACGCTATGGAACTCTTTTAACTATCTTGAACACTAACGTTGATGAAGGACTTCTTAAAACTTTGGTCCAGTTTTACGATCTTGTCTATCGTTGTTTCACTTTCCCTGATTACCATTTGATGCCTACTTTGGAAGAGTACGCAAATCTTTTAGGGATCTTAGTTTCTGACAGAGTGTCTTTCAATGGTTTGGAAGCCATTCCAAAGCCACAAGTCATTGGAGCGATGATTCATTTAAGGAAATCTGAGATAGACAAAAACTTGACTACCAAAGGAAATCTCTTAGGACTAACTTCAAAGTTTCTAATGGAGAAAGATTTTAATTTTGCTGAAGCCGATAGCATGGTATCTTTTGAAGCTATTTTGGCTTTGCTCATTTATGGGTTGGTTCTGTTTCGCAACGTTCAAGACTTCATTGATATCAATGCCATAAGGATCTTTTTGATTGGAAACCACGTTCCCATTTTGCTTGGCGATACGTATTTCTCAATCCATCATAGGGAACTTCTGAGATTAACTACTCGAGTTGAGAAGGTATACCCACAAAGTTGATTCGGATAGTCTTCCTGGAAGCCATAACACTACAACAAAGAGCAAAGATAAATCCCTAGGTCCTTGAAATGGTTAGAAATGATATGATGTTATGATGTCATGATGTCATATTTAAATAAAAAGCACAAGCAATTCACACAATAGCCCTAGGTATAAGGCTTGCATGAGGTATAGGTGTCTACCCTACCAGCGTTTAAGTGGGTTCAACCTGTCCTATAATAGTAACTGGGTTCTAGGAATCTCATAACACTGATCTTTCTTGCAAGTTTATTTTAGTACGGCTACCAAGTGGTCCACCAAAACATCCCGAAATTCGAATCTTAATGAGCGTAGCATCGAGTATCAACCAACCTCATTCTGCACCGAAGTCGGCTATCTCACTACCTTCTGATGGCCAAATGGGTCAATTATGGTTCTAAAGTTGAGTTAGTGCTTATGAAACCACGCAGACACCAAATACATCCTCAACTGAACATGAGGAGCATCAGAATATCCAAAGTGTCGCACTAACGTAGCCATCATTTTGACCGTTTCGGTTTACGCCTAACAATCATGATGATCTATTTATACTTACCTAAGGAAACCTGGATTGGGGTGTAGGATCCCCCAGAAATATAATACCCAAGAAACTCTTAAGATAAAGCAGACAAATCAAACAATTAAAGTGATCTAAGACCCTAAGGTAACCTGTCTTTAGGTGTCTCCCCAGCAGAGTCGCCAGTTCTGTAACATGGTGGGAGAACTGGCTTGTTTGTTTTAAATTTTATTGAAAATATTGCGGATAGCAAGATTCGCCACCGACTTTTCTTTTATCCAACAAAGGGAAGGTGAAAATAACAGGAAAAGACCTTCGTTAGATTCTGAGTACGAGAGGTAGTTATGAAAAGGGAAGGTATTAGCACCCTTTCCATCCGTAGTTATCTACGAGCTCTTAGTTGCTTAGCTCACTTTAATTTGTTTGGTGTATGTGCTTTTGAAAAGTATTTTTGAAAGACATTTCACTTTGACTTCGTAATGATTCTCGTTGGAATGTATACGAAGTATTCGGAAATGTTTGTTTGGAAAATATTTAACTTTGTAACGATTCTCGCTGGAATGTATACAAAGTGTTTGAAATTTTTTGAAAAGTGTGAGGTGTGAAAAGTATTTTTTGATTATAGGAGCAAGCAATAGAGTCTTATTACCTACTCAGAATAAGTCTATCCATACCATTAGTTGGTAGGTAACTTTATACGTTGGATGTGAAGGGACAATCGTAGGGTCATCGTATGGTCATAGAAGGAAACATGTATGGATACCTTAGCATTTCGTAGGGACGATCATCACTTATTCGTAGGCAACAACCGAGGGACGAGATCATATATTCGTAGGCAACATCGAGGATCATCGAGGGACTATGATCTTTGTATCGAAGGGACTATGATGATTATTCGAAGGCAACTTTGCTAATGGTACCCCTACGTTCAAGCGACATGACCATTGTTTTTCTGAAAGGCAACAAGAGAGGATACCCTAAGGGGGTGTGTAACACCCCTTCTAATTACCCGCGTTTTATAGAATTAATATCAGAGTTTCATTCACAATTAAGAGGCGTCACAATTTAAATCATAAAAATTTACCAAACATGTGTCATGCCTTCACTGAGGAATAAATCATTAAATAAATCATACTCAACGTCATGTTAAACAGCGGAAATGAAAACATAACCAAAATCCTGAATACATCACTCAACGCTTATTCCAGATGATAAATCAACATAATTCAAAAACTATTCAAAATATCCATTAAAGGATTCAAGCAACCGTTTCCCCAGTGTTACATCTACCAGAGCACGACATTGACACGCGGACTAGATTAACTAAACTCGACTCTAGAGCTATCCTCACCAACTCCAAGCAGCTAATCACTTCGGATCTGAAATTGTTAAAGTAAGGGTGAGATTCCAATTCAATATAACATGCATTATACGTTTTTAGAATACAACAGAATAAACAGATATATTAATCCATTAACCAAGCACAAGTCATAATCAGATCACAAGGCAGTTCACACAATGAACATGTAATATAACAAACAATGGAAATTGCAACACTGGAAACCATCCTAGCATGTTACAATCCCATATGCAATGCGACTCTATGCATGTGGTACCAAACGTGAATCGAGTTCACACACCGCCCGCTTACATGTGGAAAGACAGGTAAATTCATGATTCGCCCATAGCTATTGGGTCAAGAATCCAGCCTCACTACCTCAACCTCCGGTAAGTCTATTGGCCCAACCAGTTCACCGCACAATGGGAATGAACCATAAACAACAAATGCGTATGCATGCGTCATAAAAGCATGCAACATTAATTCTCAGATCATGATATCAACATATATCACACAATGCCAGATCATCAATGTATCACATTCAATCATAATGAATATCAAGATACAACATAGCAAGCATTAATATTCCATCTGGTAACTTAGACCAATTGTAAGCTTCCATTACCCTTAACTAATCACTCTTTTCAAAAATCGGGAGCTCGACTTGTTTAAAATAATTTTTAGCAAAATAATATGTTCCCATTTTTGAAAGGTAGTATTTTAAATTTAAGAAATAATGCCGAAAACGGCACTCGAATCGGAGTTACGGTTTAGAAAATATGAATTTTAAAGTTTTAGAAATTTTGGAAAAATACTCATGGAACCGGTTCCTACCTATACAGAACCGGTTCCCGAAAGTTGAAAATTCTCGCCCTCGTTTTTTAGGGAAACCGGTTCCTACCTATATAGAACCGGTTCCCGAGTGCAAAACTCCCGCTTTGAATAACACTGGAACTCGGTTCCTCCCACAGGAACCGTTCCCACGACCTATGACAAAGATTTTCTCTACTTTTGACAAAGATTTTGCATCCATTATCATTTCCAAACTTTCAAATACGAATTGAGACATTAGGAACACCATTTCATAATCATTTCACACCATTATAACATCAAACAACATGGTTTATTCATCCCTATCAATTATTTGACATACTAATGATCCTAATTCCAAACACCGACACAAAATAGGGTTTATTCCTATAACTTATAATCATCAAAATTCAAACTTCCTAACATACCCAATTATCCCTTTGATTCCCAAAACCCATAAAGCATATTAACCGAACGAATCACCCTTACCTCGCGATGATCGATTTCTCTCGGCGCTTTTCCTCTCTTCTTCTCTTTTCCAATTTACAGATAATAGCTTTTCTCCAAAAGACCTATTTTTCTTTCTTTTCCTTTTATATTCCTTTTAATGTTCCTTTATTTATTCCAATAAAATAAAATAAATGGTAATTAGTAAGTGTAGAGTAATTTACTCCTCACACCTTAATTACACCTCACACCTCCATTCTCTTCTTTTCTTTAATTAATCCCATTAATTCAAAATATAAATAATCAAGTCTTTAATTAATTAAATAATTAAATTCCTATTTATTTAATTTTTGAATTAAATCGGGTGTCACGACTCTCCCCACTAAAGAGTTTTCGCCCTCGAAACATACCTCGAAAAAGTTCGGGATACGAGTCCTTCATCTGACTCTCCAGCTCCCAAGTTACATTTCCTTCAGCTGGTCCTCCCCAAGCTACTCGTACCAGTGCTATCTCTTTACCACGCAGTTGCTTCACTTTCCGATCTTCGATTCTCGCAGCAATCGCTCAACAACAAATTATCTCGTACCTGTACATCATCTACTTGAATCTCATGAGATGGATCCGCAATGTACCTCCTCAACTGAGATACATGGAAAACGTCATGCAAATTCGCAAGTGACGGAGGTAAAGCGATCTGATAAGCAACTTTCCCAACTCTCTTAGTAATCTGAAACGGACCAATAAAGCGCGGAGTCAACTTCTTTGACTTCAAGGCTCGACCAATACCAGTCATTGGAGTAACTCTCATGAACACATGATCTCCTTCACTAAACTCAAGATCCTTCCTCCTCTTATCATGATAACTTTTCTAACGACTCTGAGAAGCCTTCATCTTCTCCTGAATCATCTTGATCTTTTCTGAAGTTTGTTGAACAATCTTTGGTCCAATCACAGCACTTTCTCCAGATTCGTACCAACTGTTCGCGTTAAAAGGTGACGCGCCTGAGGATGCGAACGTGAGTTCGGATCTTCTGGTACGCAACAATTTAAATCTTTTGATTTGTTTATAAAGATGCCGCGAGCATCAAGCTTTATTATTTTCAACACAAGAAAGATGATTTAATGATTGTGAAAAGGGAAAGTCAAATACCCTCAATTGATATTGGTATGCGTAACGACTAGCGCAAACTAGACATAACGCATCGGGGAGATTCGAGTAAGGGGATTGGTATATAAAGGAATAGATGGAGCACCCTAAATATATGTAGTTATCTACAGCTTTATATATGAATATGTTTGATATGTTTGTGTGTTTTAATTGCTATTTCTATGATTGGGAAAGTTTCTCCTTTGGATTTTTAGAAATGTATTGTGAGATTCTAGTGTTTGTTATTATTGTGCTCGCAAAGATCTGGATCTTCTGCATACATATCCCTTAGTGGGAATCGCATTTGTAGCTCGGATCTACAAGGTTCTATGGTTTGTTTGGTCCGAGAGATAGAAATTTGCTCGGCAAGGATGAGACCTTGTGCTCACGTATTCTCAAAAGGATGTTGAGAAAGTCGAGCAATCGTAGTTCCCACTTATGCTAGTGGAAAGCAACGGGATGTTAGTAAGAGACTGACAAATGTCATCTTAATGAAAAATGTATCTAATCTATTTCATCACATACATTTTGAAAAGTTGTTTGATTGATAAAATCTTTCATCGTAAGTATTAGGTGTTTTGCTTGAGTATACAAGCGTTACCACTTACATGTTTAAGAAAGATGTTTTGAAAAAGATGTTTGAATCTTTTAACTGTAAGTATTGGGTGTTTTGCTTGAGTGTACAAGCATTACCACTTACAATTAATAGATGTTTTTTGTTTGAAAAGAGTTTAAAAAGTTTGAAAAGTTTTTGACTGTATGTGATATGATAGATGAGATACTTCTTCCATAGAGATGATAGATGTCTAAATCTCAAGGAGAAATTGATTGGATTAAAGGGATGCTTTTAAGAAGCCCATGAGTCCTTGTATTGTTAGCCCAAGAGGAGGCATTCCGAGGGTCATCGAGGGTCATCGAGGGTCCTTGTATGAAGCTCAAGAGGAAGCTATAGGTTATGGCTGGCTTTGGCTTGAAAGGGATTTCATCGAGAAATCATCCTTTTCTGAATAAGAGCAATTTCACCGGGAAATTTTACTCTCTGGGGAATTTGAAAGTGATTTCACCGGGAAACCATCCTTTCAGGGTTCTATCTTAGCTGGTGATTCTTTGTATTGGAAGCCCAATAGGAGGTCATAAGAGATTTCTGCCTCTTTCATTGTATGATGCCCAAGAGAAGGCTAAACTCAATGAGGAGTTCTTTTGAACGAAGCCCAAGAGGAGGCTGACTCAACAGGGGAGTGTTTGTCTTATATGAAGCCTAAGCGGAGGCTAACTCTGCGGGGAGAGTTTCTTTGTACGAAGCCCAAGAGAAGGCTAAACTCTGTTGGAGATAAAATATCTTGTATGAAGCCCAAGCGGAGGCTAACTCATGTTGGTGATGGATTGTCTTGTATAAAGCCCAAGCGGAGGCTAAACTCAATTGAGGATGAGTTATCTTGTATGAAGCCCAAGCGGAGGCTATACTGTGGGAAACCTATTGATTAGTCTAATTGTTATGTTATTATTAGACGGTTGTATAAACAGGTGTGTGTGTGATATGTATTCACAGGAGTTTATGAAGGAAATATAAACAATGCATGATGTTTATTTACAGCAGTTTATGAAATATAAACAAGTGTCTGTGAAACGAACGTTTAAAACGAGCGCAACTTGATTATTCACAAGTTTGATTTGTGTACAAGGAAGTAAATATGTACACGAACGAGTTTTTTATGTACAAAGAAAGATGGATGTACATAGGAGGGTTGGGACTTACACCTTAAGGGAGGCCCATTGATTTGAAAGCAGTTTCACAGGGAATAATGCTCCTTTCAATACCAATGGTATTCAGTGTAAAATGTACAGATGAAACGGAAATAATTGATTGAAGTTTTATCTGTAAAAGGTATTTGTATTATGTACAGATAAAAAGTATTTGAAAAAGAAGTATCTGTGTTATGTACAGATAAAAATTTGTATGTGTTTTGAAAGTTTTTGATATGTACAAAGAAATATTATGTACATAAAAGAATGTTATGGGACTTACACCGTGATGGAGGCCCATTGGTTTGAAAGCAGTTTCACAGGGAATAATGCTCCTTTCAATACCAATGGCATCGGTGTATAAACAAACGAATGAAAACAAACGAAAGAAATTTGTTTATGTTTGAATATTGACAATGATGATTTTGAGTATGTACAAGTAAAACTAAGTATGTACATAAAGGATTGGGACTTACACCATAAGGGTGGCCCATGATCGATCGAGAAATTCGAGAAAGAACGAATTTGTTTTATCGTTTTAAATCGGATTGATCATGGTAAAAGATGCAAGTTTGATGAAATGTTTTGAAAAATGATTTGAAAATGTTTTGAAAATGTTTTGAAATGTGAGGTTCATTTATGAAAAGTTTTAAAAAATATCGGAAGTCGAAAACTTGAAAAATTCACCTTTTAAGGAGGTTTGAAAAAGTGTTCAGAACGTCGTTTTCGGCTCGATTAAAAATTAATCAGATGAAAGTTTTTTTCTGAAAATTTTTGCACTATCATAAAATAGATGTATTTATTGACAAGTGTTTAAAAAATCATCTCAAAATGAGAAGTTTTGATTGGTCAAAAAAATGTTGAAAGTTTGATGAAAAATATTGAAGTTTTGTAAAAAAGAATGGTCTTGGTGGGTTTTGAACCCATGACCATGAGGTGGGGCACGTGTCAGAAATACTTAAAGGCAAGCATACAACCATCCAAACGCTTGAGTTGTTTAGTGGATTAAAACACGCGTTGAAATAAGATTGGATAATTTGAAAATTTAAAATGAAGAACAATGAAGAACACGCAATTTCGGGCTTGCATTTTGATTTTCGAATTCCAAATTCAACCTAAAATCTTCGTTTCTCCATGAAATCCAACGATGTAAACATCAAAGTTGATCGATTTTGCACCACGAACATGATTATGGTTGTTAATTTCATTTATATTCAGTCTAGAATGATTTAGGTTTCGAAGAACATGATGAACCCTAAACTGAAAATCTTAAATTAAATGATGTATGTTGGATGATTGTTTGATTTTATTGAGGGTTAATGATCGTTTTTAGTGCAGAAAACAATTGGCCAAGAGCTTTTTTCAATTGGTGCAAGGAATATGGATATCATAGTTCATATGCTTACCTGGAAAAATGAGAATCGAGGAAGCTTAAATCGTGTTTCCAGAACTGGTTTGAGGATTGCTACACCTTCATCGGCATGTATGGAAGCTTTGTGGATGGCCTGCTTGCTCTGAACTTGCTCCAATCTCCCCAAACAAGTCAACCTACAGTCAGCTCAAAACAAAACTCGAAATCGAGGTTAATGGTGTTACAGTTCAGGACTAGTGGTTTGGATCATTCCTATGATGCATACTGATGATGTTTGGATGAACAAAACATAGCTGGCTCAAGTCAAACCAAGAATTCGAATGCTTAGGCAGATTTGCAAGTTTGAAAACATGAAAAGTGAAAACTGTTCTTAGCTTGATTTCAGTTTAATTTTAAGTTATGGACAAGTTTAATTATGATCATGAAACATGTTGGACATCAAATTTCATCATGTTTCCATTGAATTTTGAAAGTTGCAAGTTTTCACAAAAATGGTTATGTTACTTGATTTTGAAGAAAGAAGTGAGAAGCATGACTTTGCAATGTTTTTGGTGTGCATTGAATGGCAAGAAAGACATCCATTTATAGGCAAACAAGTTCTGAAAATGTTAGGCAAGGTTTGGCCATTGGTAAATCATGGATTGCTTAAGGGGCAAGAATGGTATTTCAAAAGCAAAAGGAACCTTCCTTTTTTACCATGTGCTATTTTTTACAATCTTGATCCAATCTTCAATTCTTATCTTCAAGCTGATATTTATCAGTCCATTAGTCAAGTTGGCAAGGTTAGAAAGCTTCTAGATGAAGAAAACTCAAAATGACCTATAATTGAAGTTGTGAACTTTGAAAAATCAAGTTTCATGGAGCCTTATGTTTCAATTTCAAAAGTGTAGCTAGACTCCATGGATTTGAGAGTTCTTGGACATTTTGGAAATGTTTTTCCATAAGCTACAACTTTCATGTTTATTAGTTTTTTCAAATTCCAATTGGAACTTGGTGAAAAAATGGCTTGAAGTTTGGAAAAAATGAGAAATTTTAACACTTAGAAAAATTTCTAAGTATAGAAATTTTGACTTTTTGTTGACTTTTCCAAATTCTTTGATTTTTTATGACCATGATGGATCATTTGAAGTATTTTGATGTTGGAAAAAGTTTTGTTTTGAAAAATTTGACCAAAAGTCAAAGTTTGACTTTTCTATGCAGATGAAATTTCATCAGATGTTTCTGAAAATGACTGATGAATTCTGTGAACCTCTGTGATGTTTTGAATCCAGAAATTAGGTCAATATGTTGTATCTAAGATATAATGACCAACCTCTATCCAAAAAAGTTATTTCTTGTTCAAAAAGTCAGAGAATTCTCATGCCCGATCAAAACCCTAATTGGTCGATCCTCGATTGATCTGTGAGAAAATTTGACATCTGAGAATTGAAGGTTAATGATTTGATCAAGATAGATCAAATAAGATGAGAAAATCTCAAACCCTAATTGGTTAGCTCTTGAATCAGATGAAAATCTGATGAAACCCTAATTTTGACCTGTGAACGCTATACCCGATTAATGTTGTCTAAACTGTTAGTTGTGCAATGATGCAAATGTAAGGTGGTATATTAGGTCAAAATTTGGGGTATGACAGATGCCCCTATTTAAGTTTCTTTAACCTGAAAGATGAAGATGAATATCTTCGTTTTGATAGGTGTAAAGAGACTTAAATATCAGAATACGCAAAATTTGGACCTAAGATACCAAAAAACGCGGATGATGCAAAATGATCGCAAGGAAACTCACTTCGCTTAACCAAAACTCGCATTTAGACAACTTAGCATAAAGCTTCTTCTCTTTCAATAATTCCAATACAATCCTAAGATGCTTTGCATGCTCCTCATCATCCTTTGAATAGATCAGGATGTCGTCAATAAACACCACCACAAACTTGTCAAGATACGGATGAAATATCCTGTTCATATACTCCATGAACACACCAGGTGCATTAGTAACTCCAAATGGCATAACAAAATATTCATAATGCCCATACTCGCTCTAAATGTAGTCTTCAATATCTCCCTTAACACGAATCGATGATATCCGCACCTCGATCAATTTTGCTAAATACACAAGCTCGACCAATCGATCCATCAAATCATCAATCCTCGCAATGGATACCGATTCTTGATTGTCACTTTATTCAGCTCGTAGTCAACACACAATCTCATTGTACCTTCCTTCTTCTTAACCAACAATACCGCACACCCACGGTGAAACACTAGGCCGAATAAACTTCTTTCCAATAACTCTTCTAATTGCTTCTTCAACTCGACAACTCAGATGCCGACATGCGATAAGGCGCCATCGACACGGACTAGTTCCGTGAATCAAATCTATAGCAAACTCCACTTCTCTCGTGGTAACTCATTAACATCTTCCGAAAACACCTCGAAATTCATTAACCACCGTAATTCACCACTCTTAGCCTTTCCTTTCACTTCCGTCAAGAATACAACATAAACACCACAAGACCTCTCTAACGGTGAATTCATCTCTTAATCGACATAGTCTCATCTTCCACTTTAACTTCGCAGAAATAAGACTTCTCTCAAACAATTGATATGAACCTAGTTGAAGACCAACCAGTTCATTCCAAGGATAATATCGAGTTGTTCTAAAGGTAGGCACATAAATCCATACCGAAACCTCTATCAAAAATAACAATAGGACAATTCCTACAAACATACGAAGTAGTCACTGAACCCGATGCAGGAGTGTCAATAACCATACTTCCATCCAAATTAGAAATTTCCAGATTTAATCTCTTAGCACAATCCAAAGAAATAAAAGAATGTGTCGCCCAAGATCAATAATTGCTATTAAAGGTATGCCATTAATAAAACATGTACCTTTAATCAACCGATCATCGCTTAACATCCGATCCCGATAAAGCGAACACCTTCCCACCAGCTGCTTTTCTTTGGTTTAGTACATCATGGACGAGTTTGTCCTTCTTCACCACAGTTGTAACATGTTATCCTTCTGGATCTACACTCAGCAGCTAGATGACCAAATCTTCCACAATTGTTGCACTTCCTCGCATCATTCTTGCATTCAGGAGCTCGGTGACCCAATTCACCACATCTGTAACACTTTACGGAAGAACTAGAAGAACCAGAGTCTCCCCCACTAGGCTTCTTCCAACCTCCAGATTTTTGATTATTTCTATCATATGGCTTACCACGATCCATATGTCTCTTGCCCTTACGATCAACATAACTCTGAGCATTCGACTTAGTACTAGCAAGATCTTCTTCCAGAATCCTACTACAGTCAACCAAATCAGGAAACCTTCTAATGCACCGATACGATACCCTGCTTGATCTCATCATGCAAACCATTCTCAAACTTGATACATTTGGAAAATTCTCCATCGCATCGTTAGGATAATTAGCATAATACTTTGCTAACTCAAGAAACTTGGTCGATACTCACTCACGACTTATTGCCTTGCTTGAGCTCCAAACTCGATCTCTTTCTTACCGAATGTCTTGTGAGTACCTTCTCAAAAAGCTCTCCGAACACGCCCAAGTCAATGCAATTCCATCTTCTTCGCCACCGGTAGCAACCCACCACCATCGGTTTCTCCGCCAACATGTGAGTACCATATCTCACCTTCTTCAAAGACAATCAATCACTCAAGATCCTCTCGATCTCCTTCAACCACTTCGAGCACCCTGGATCATGTGCACCCTTGAACAATGGAGGATTATTCCTCCGAAATTCCCCAATTGTCTGTCAACACCAATCGCAGCCTCCTGCGATTCCTCCGAGCACTCCACTAACATTCCCAAAGCCTCAAAGAATAGCATCATCATTCCTTTCGTTACCTCTTCCACCATTGCTCGTAACATTACAAAACAATCTACATCAGACACAAGTATCGACAGTGTTACTTACACTAGTCGTACTAAAGGGATAACGACACTAAGACAAGACCAACCAGCTCTGATACCACTATTGTAACACCCCTTCTAATTACCCGCGTTTTATAGAATTAATATCAGAGTTTCATTCACAATTAAGAGGCGTCACAATTTAAATTATAAAAATTTGCCAAACATGTGCCATGCCTTCACTGAGGAATAAATCATTAAATAAATCATACTCAACGTCATGTTAAACAGCGGAAATGAAAACATAACCAAAATCCTGAATACATCACTCAACAGTTATTCCAGGATGATAAATCAACATAATTCAAAAACTATTCAAAATATCTATTAAAGGATTCAAGCAACCGTTTCCCCAGTGTTACATCTACCAGAGCACGACACTGACACGCAGACTAGATTAACTAAACTCGACTCTAGAGCTATCCTCACCAACTCCAAGCATTATACGTTTTTAGAATACAACAGAATAAACAGATACATTAATCTATTAACCAAGCACAAGTCATAATCAGATCACAAGGCAGTTCACACAATGAACATGTAATATAACAAACAATGGAAATTGCAACACTGGAAACCATCCTAGCATGTTACAATCCCATATGCAATGCAGACTCTATGCATGTGGTACCAAAACGTGAATCGAGTTCACACACCGCTCCGTTTACATGTGGAAAGACAGTGTAAATTCATGATTCGCCCATAGCTATTGGGTCAAGAATCCAGCCTCACTACCTCAACCTCCGGGTAAGTCTATTGGCCCAACCAGTTCACTTCCGCACAATGGGAATGAACCATAAACAACAAATGCGTATGCATGCGTCATAAAAGCATGCAACATTAATTCTCAGATCATGATATCAACATATATCACACAATGCCAGATCATCAATGTATCACATTCAATCATAATGAATATCAAGATACAACATAGCAAGCATTAATATTCCATCCGGTAACTTAGACCAATTGTAACAGTTCTCCATTACCCTTAACTAATCACTCTTTTCAAAAATCGGGAGCTCGACTTGTTTAAAATAATTTTAGCAAAATAATATTTTCCCATTTTTGAAAGGCATTATTTTAAATTTAAGAAATAACACCGAAAACGGCACTCGAATCGGAGTTACGGTTTAGAAAATATGAATTTTTAAAGTTTTAGAAATTTTGGAAAAATACTCATGGAACCCGGTTCCTACCTATACAGGAACCGGTTCCTGAAAGTTGAAAATTCTCGCTCTCCCTGGTTTTTGTATGGGAACCCGGTTCCTACCTATACAGGAACCGATTCCTGAGTGCAAAAACTCCCAGTTTTGAAAAATAACACTGGGAACTCGGTTCCTCCCCACATGGAACCGGTTCCCACGACCTATGACAGCATTTTCTGCTACTTTTGACAGCATTTTTCATCCATTATCATTTCCAAACTTTCAAATACGAATTGGGACATTAGGAACACCATTTCATAATCATTTCACACCATTATAACATCAAACAACATGGTTTATTCATCCCTAAAAATTATTTGACATACTAATGATCCTAATTCCAAACACCGGCACAAAATAGGGTTTATTCCTATAACTTATAATCATCAAAATTCAAACTTCCTAACATACCCAATTATCCCTTTGATTCCCAAAACCCATAAAGCATATTAACCGAACGAAATCACCCCTTACCTCACGATGATCTTCGATTTCTCTCGGCGTCGGCTTTTCCTCTCTTCTCTTCTCTTTTCCAATTCTACGTTATAATAACTTTTCTCCAAAAAGACCTATTTTTCTTTCTTTTCCTTTTTATATTCCTTTTAATGTTCCTTTATTTATTCCAATAAAATAAAATAAATGGTAATTAGTAAGTGTAGAGTAATTTACTCCTCACACCCTTAATTACACCTCACACCTCCATTCTCTTCTTCTCTTTAATTAATTCCATTAATTCCGAAAATATAAATAATCAAGTCTTTAATTAATTAAATAATTAAATTCCTATTTATTTAATTTTTTGAATTAAATCGGGGTGTCACAGGGTGCATGTGTGAAAGAGTATGTTGAATTTAAATAAATTAGTCTTGAATTAGGGTGATCTAAGATTGATTTTAATCTTATCATGCAATCTTTAGTTAGCATACATCTAGCAGTGTATATTTGCAGGAAAGTAAAGGTGCGAAAGGTAAATGTCCTACGCTCTTACATGGCTTTCGGGCAGATACATAATATGAGGTTCGAAAAGTAAAGACAAAAAGTAACTACGCTATTACAAAAATGTCTTTGCGAACTATACATCGATTTCTAGAATTTAAATACGAAATAGAGTAAATAAATAGGAGAAAAAATGTCTAACTATAAGAGAGAGTGTCTAAACCCTAATTGTGAAAGAAAAAATATTTTTGGTATTTTTTTAAAAATCGATTTAGTTAATAAAACCTAATTTCTAAATTAATTAAATAATTAATTATGAAAAATAATGTAAATTGTGAGAAAAATAAATTATTTTTATTCCAAAGTTAATTAAATGTTTAATTAACCTAAATCTGAAATTAAAATATTTTTGTGATTTTTGAAAATGTTTGAATTAATTTTGAAAGAAAATTAAACTAATTAGAAAATTGAAAAGAAAATAGAAAAATTAGACAAAACAAGTGGTAAAAAACTAGGATGGCCTTGCTGAGGCTTGAACTCGTGACCTTGAGGTCACAGGTTCAAAAGTTACCATTGGACCACTATGTATGTGGTGTTACAGACACGCCTCCAATTGATTATATGTGCTAACCTGCAAAAATCAAAAGTTATGAATTTTTTTTGCCAAAAGGCAGGTTCAAACTAGCAACCTGATGGAGGGAGGGACATAGCACGTGCATGTGTTACCACTGGGGTGATGATACATCCGCGTATTTAGATGCAATGATAAATATATATGCAATATCAATTTCAAAAAAATCCAAATTAACACAAAACGCGCGGTGGGACCCCTGGATTTTAAATGGACCAACTAGATTGTGCCACGCCAAGCCTCACCGGTCAACCAAAGTTAGAAGTGCCGAAGACTAACTCCGGTTACCTTCTCCAGTTGATGCAAACATCAAACCTGCGAAAATCAATGAAAAAATAAAAGCAAATAGCCCAGATCACATATTTAGGACCTTGCGATTCTAATGGTGGTGTTGGTTTGGCTTGAATCGATATGTAACTAGGGTTTCGATGAAGCAAAAGCTTTATGCCCTAACAATGGCATACCATGATTCTTGCGTTAAAACTCATGAACGATGGTTCTAAACAATCACAAACATCAATATGAACATGAATATGTAAATCGAATCAGTTTAAACAGCATGAATAGAAAGTTTGAGTTTCATGAATTATACCAAATCGGCGCAACTTGGTTGGCACGTTCTGGGCACGATTTGGCTTGTGTAAGACCTAATATTGACTCCTAGAAACCTCAAGACGATGAATGAGTGCTTGGAATGGCTTGAGGATGGTTGGAAAGTGAGGCTTGACTTTGCCCTAAACTTGCAAAATTTTGGAAAAATTTCTAGGGTTCTTGAGGCCAACAATCCATGTTCTTGGCTTCTGAATGTGCTGAGTATTTATAGAGCAAGAGATTAAGTCAAGAATTAAGTGAAAAACTATATTACATTCAATGGAAAATATTTGATTTGAAAAATCAAATGTAATATTTCAAAATTTGCTCAATCTTCATGCAATAAGCTCTTGCACAAATTTTCCAACTAGCATGGACTTCCTTGATCCTCAAGATACTTAAAACATAAGCCCAAAACACCTTGCTTGTAATTTTTCATTTTATTTAATTTAAATTGAATTTTAATGTTTTAATTCAAAAATAAATCAAATAAATGGAAAAGAGACGTGTAATTGGACTTGGAGGTCATGGACCATCGTAGAAATAAGTTTGGATCACAAAAACTTAGGCCCATTTGGAAAAAATTGATTTTGCCAAGTATTTCTCTTCATGCACTTCTTCAAATTTCTCAAACTTGCACAAGTTGTATCTTGCTCAATTTTCAACATTTTTACGTGTTCTTGGATGTTTTAGAAAGCTCAAGATGTTCTCTAAACACTCTTTTTGGTTTCATATTCATTGAAGTTTCCGTGTTCATGTACACTTCTTTGCAAAATATGACTTTTTGTTGACTTTTAGAAGGACCTATAATGTTTTAATCCATAACTCTCAAATGAAGCATTTTTGGCCCAAGCTTGTGAGACATGAATTTGTATAGAATTGAATTCTCTTCAAAATGAGCTTTGCTGGAAAACTTTCTGATAAAGTATGTGAAAGTTATGTCTGGTCAAAGTTCTATTGACATTTTGTCCAAAAACCCTAATTTGGAAATTTTGACTTTTGATCAAATCTTGAGTTTTCTTGATGAATCATGATCAACCCTTGATCAAATGATGAATATGACTTCAAAATATTGATGTTGACCAAAAATGATGAAGTTTGATGGTATATTGACCACAGTTGACTTTTTGTCTAATACAAGTGATTTTCAATCATCTGAGTAATTGACTGAGCAAACTTGAGCTGTGAGGCTTGAAACTTGACATGGTGATCCCTTGAGACATATGAGGAGGTATGATGACCACTTGGGGTAATAGAAACCATTATTGACTTGAGAAAATCAAAACCCTAATTTGGGTTGATTGCTTAGGAGAGGGTTCATCTGGTCAACCCTTGAGAACTTCTTGAATATGGAGATAAGGATTGTTTTGAAAAGTATGAGGGAAAATTTTGGGGTATAACAAGGTCCATTTAGGAATGAACACTTCACACCCATCTGACATATATGTCAACTGCGTATTTCAGCTAGACCAACAACCAACCTGATTGTTTCGATTCTAGCAATAGTACAAAAACCTCATCGGGTCAATTTCTTCCTTTTGCAGAAATCTTTTTGCCATAAGCCTTGCTTTGTGTCGAGTTACCTCCCCTTTGGGATTCATCTTCACTTTGTATACCTACTTGACATCAATCTCCTTCTCGCCTTGATGCAATTCTACAAGTGACCAATTATTGTTGTCTTCGATTGATTTCACTTCTTCGTTCATTGATTTCACCCACTTTGAATCCTTCAATGCTTCAGATGCATTGACTGGTTCAACATTTGCATAGAAAGCATAATGTACTCTCACATTCATTATCATCTACCTCATCTAATGTAATCACACAATCTTTCAACCTCGATGGCATCTGTCTTGTTCTTTGAGGTTTTCTTGTACTTGTACTTGGTTGATCTCTTACTTCCTCTTATCTAACTTCCTCTTGTCGAACATCTCTTTTGACTTGAGTTTGTGGTTCTTCAAGCAAGATTATCACTGAATCTTTCTTGATATTTCCAGTCCAACCCCATTTTTTAAGCTCATCTATGATCACGTCCCTACTAATCACAATCAGCTTGTTCACTGGGTCGAACAACTTGTAACCTCTTATCTAATGATATCCAACTAGGATCATTTGACTTAACTTGTCATCAAGTTTTCTTCTCAACTGATCTGGCATATGTCTATGTGCAATAGATCCAAATACTTTCAAATGACTCAAACTAAGTTTTACACCAGACTAACATTCTTCAGGAGTAATTCCTTCTAGCTTCTTCGTCGAACATCTGTTTAGAATATATGTCGTAGTAGACACAACTTCACCGCAAAAATCTTTAGGAAAATTCTTGCCTTTCAACATACTTCTCACCATATTCGTGAGGGTTCGATTCTTTCTTTCTGCAGTTCCATTCTGTTGTATAGTGTAGGATGGCACCACCTCATGCATAATCCCTTCTTTTTCATAAAATATGTCGAAGTATTTTGACACATACTCTCCACCATCATAAGTTCTCAAAACTTTGAGCTTTCGACCACTTTGCCTTTCGACCATAGATTTAAACTTGGAAAATACCTCTATCACTTCACTTTTCTTCTTGATTGGGTAAGTCCACAGTCTGCGACTGAAATCATCTATGAATGTGAAAAATTATTTATTACCTCCATATGGATTGGTCCACACACATCAGAGTATATGCTTTGGAGAACAACCTTCGAATTGCTTCCTGCATCCTTGCTAAAGTTATTCTTGTGTTGCTTCGCTTGCATACATTCCTCACACACTTCGTTTGGAATGTTGATTTCTGACAATCCTGAAACCATATTCTTAATTGAGGTTTTTAGGTTGACAAACCAATCTTTCCTTCCAAACATGTGTTATAAGCATCCTGAATTCAAGTGACCATCAACAACATCTCCTCTTCTTCATACTTTGCAAACATTGCATCATTTTCTTGATTCTTTCTCTTTTCTAGAGAATCACTCGAATAGTGACCATACTTCTGACAATTGTAACAATGAATGTGACTCTTCTTAGGTTTTAGACCACTATCTCTTCCTCTATTTGCAACACCACCTCTTTGGTTGCCTTGGTATGGTCTTCTCTGATTCGACACATTTTCTTCGAGTTGATTTCCTCTACCGATCGAATTGTTGTAGCCACCTCTACCTTTATTGTCGAACCACTTTCCTTTTTCGTTCTTATCTTTTACTGATTGAGCCTGCAAAGCCACGTCACTCTTCAACTTGCCTGTAGCTCTTTCATTCATTCTTTGTTCATGATATTTAAGTGTCCCTGAAGTTCTTCCTTTAACAAAGTTGACATATCCTTCGACTCTTCTATGGAAACTACCACATGGTTGAACTTCTGAGCCAAAAATATCAAGATCTTCGAAACAACATCTCTTGTTGTTAATGTCTGTCCATAAACCTTGATTTGATTCACTAGTTTCATAATGCTAGTGAAGTAATCAGATATGCTTTCATTATCTTCCATCTGAAGAAATTCATACATTCTTTTATGAGTTTTTAACCTCGCCTCTTTCACCTTCTCAGCATCTCCAAATGATTTCTTGAGAATCTCCCAAGCTTCTTTTGGAGATTCCACATCATTAACCTTTTCGAAATTGTCTAGGGTAACACATTGATGAATTATAAAGAGAGCTTTATAATTCTTCTTCTTCAATTCTTTGTATTCCGCCTCTTCTTTTTCTAAAGCGTCTTCATCAAGTGGTTCTAATCCATATTTAACAAGTTCCCAAAGACCTTGAAAACAGAATATAACCTTCATCTATTTACACCAATTCTCATAGTTATCACCTTTAAGAATTAGAAGATGTGATGGAAAATTTATATTCGCATAATTCATCGCCATTGACTTTCTTCTTGTTCCCTTGATCGCTTAATTGGAGCTCTTGATATCAGATGTTGGAAATCCATCAAAAACCTATGATGAATTTCTATCAATCTTGATAAACAAGACTGTTATCACCACACAATAATGATGACAATGAAAAAGAAAATTTAAAGAAGAAAAGAAAGACAATGATTTTCTGCAGAGTTTCTCTCTGTCCACAAACTGTGGAAAACTTTATTATTCACTTGCAATTGCAAATACCCGTGAATGAATGAATTGATTACAAAAATTAGGGGTTACTCCCTCTATTTATAGATTTAGGTTAGCTTGCTCTCTAAGCCAAAACCCAAAACTATAAAAGCCAAGAATACCTATTTTGGAACTAAATAAAATCTATCTATTTTAGACCTAAATAAAATCTTATTTATTTTAGATCTAAAACAAATATGTATGCAACAAACTGTTTCCACACTTCTAAATCAAATCATATCTTTTCGACACTCCCTTGTCTCTGTCGAGCAAACTGCTCAGACACAAGGAATCACTTTCAACACGGTCGAAATGTGTCTTTTATCACTTCATATCATAATTAGCTTTTATCATCCCAACACTTGTCTTTTGAATTTTCCTCGAACCTCTATTCATTGACACTTCAAAATTACAACTAACATGTGCCTATTACGTTTAGCGAAATGAGAGGAAAGGTGTTACTTACTCTTCCGTGAGGCTTGACATAACCATTTGTATTCAAAATTGGCTAGATAGTTGAAACACAATCAAATACTCTATTTTGATCAAGAATCACTCGAACCATTACCATATTCTTCTCTACTGTGACAAAGATAATTTTTATTTAATTGATCGATTCAAATTTACGAAGCTTTAGACTCTATATGATATTTGCAAACATCTAATTACTGATAATTAAAATACTAGTGTGGTTTGGTTGTCTTATATTTATTTTATATGCAAAGTTAAGATCTCTTAAATCTATTCTTAAGAAATGGAACAAAGAGATATTTGACAAAATTTATATTAAATTTACTCTAACTACTAATAAGATACGAAGTTTGATTAATTATGGATTAAATGAATGATCTATTTTAGGCGATAAAGGTTAATACTAAATTATTTAAGGAGATAAATATATAGGAATATAAATTTTTTCACTATAAAGTCAAATTAAGATATGCTAGTAATAAAATTACTAAGGTGAGACATATCATATATTTTGTATTTTTTTTTATGAAACGTTGAATTAAATAATTCGATTATTAACTTCTATAAAAATATATTTACATTTGGTGAAGAAAAATATCTCACAACTTATAATTCACGCGAATAATTAATATCTTACTAGAACACCTTAACTGAAGAGAATTAAAATTACACTGCACAATATAAATGCAATTCTTAATTTGTTAATGTAACGTCTTAAATCTTCTCCCGAAAATATTTATAAACAATTTGTTGACATCTTAAATTTGCTAACCAAAATATTTTCATGTCATCAAAATTAATCTCAAAACAGAATAAAGAATCAAAACACATAAAAATTAGACTTAAATGCATTTTTAATTTTTCTATATTAATTTTTTAAACATTTTAGTCCCCTTGTAAACAAATAAACTATTAAGTCCTCCAGTATCGTATTTTATATTTTTTGAGGTCTCTCATAACATAATAATCTAATTTGCATATGTGACATTGAAATTATAACTTGACATTTTTTAATTGTTGTCACGTTATTAAAAATAGACCCATAAATATATATTTTAGAATTAAAATCTACAATATATAATTTCTAAATAAATATTTATAAATAAAACACTACAAGAAAAACATCCCCCAGCGGCATATATTAGCGACGTGGTTATCACGTGAGTCAAAAAGACTAGTTGTGACGTGATAACCACGTCACAAAATATTTTATTAATTAAAAAATGAAACCACAGGGACGTCAGTGAGTTTTTTTGAAAAAATAGGTTGCGACGTGACTAGCACGTCGCTACAATTTGTATTAAAAAATAAATTAATTAATTCTGACACTTTTAATTGGAGGGAGATGAATTGCTTTTTGAAATTTGGTAGTGACGTTAGGTTCACGTCGCTACAATTGAGGGGGAAAAAATATAAAGAAGTATGACTTGACTGATGACAGTGTGGCAGAGTGAAGTAATTATTTATACCCGTTGAGGAGGTAGCGACGTGATTGGCACGTGGCAAGGTTGCGACGCTACGTGGCTTTTATATTTCCAAAACACACCGGTTACACTACTACACACGCAGGCAAAGGAAAACATTATATTTTTGTTCATCTTCTCCATTTTTCAGTTTCTTCCCCCAAACCCACTCAACTCCATTGTTAAAAATTCCATCAAACCCAAATTAGTGACAAATTTCTTCCAACCCAAATTATACTGAGGCAAGCAATCGTAGTTGAATTTTACACTGAGGTATATGTTGTTTTTGTTGAATTTTATTTATTTGATGTTTATTATTGTAATAAAAAATTGAAGAAAACTTGTGTTTTTTTTGTTGTAGAATTTAGAAGAACAAGATTGAGGAAGATTCATAGAAGAGGAAGAAAATTAAATTGAAGAACATAGAGGTATTTTTGCATTATTTTTATTTATTTTATATGTATTATATATAGGTTAGTATTGTTTGTATTATATATGTTTATTTGAATTAAAAATATATTTTAGTTAATTTTAGTTTTAGGTTAGTATTAGGTTAATATAGTTAAAATGAATTTAAAATGATAAGTTAGTATTATAGGTTAAATTTAGTTTTAGGTTTAGTAAAATAATATTTTTTTTAAACAGAAATTAAAAATATAAAAAAATTTGTTAATATTATTGTTAATATAAATATAAAAAATTCTGTTAATATTATTGTTATATACATATAAGATTTTTTAATATTATGTTTATTATATATAAAAAAATTTGTTAGTATATACATATACAATAACAAAAATTTGAATATACATGAAAATTAAAATTTTTAGAAAACAGAAAACAATATTAAAATTTATTTTCTAATAACAACAATTTTATTAGAGATATTCCATACTCTCTAGTTTAAAACAATATATGTTAAAAATATAATATAAAAACTAACAACATATAAATTTTTGTCTCTAATTTAAAACATAAATTTGTTAGTATATACATTTATAAAAATTATAATATATATGTTAACACATAAATTTAAAAACAAATATTATAAAACAAATTTATATTAGTTTTAGTTTTTTATTTATATGTTAAAATATGAAAAAAAGGAAATATTAAAATAATAATTTATAAAATACATAATTTTAAAAAGTATATATAATAAAAAGTATATATATATAGTTTAAAACAATATATGTTAAAAATATAATATAAAAACTAACAACATATAAATTTTTGTTTCTAATTTAAAACATAAATTTGTTAGTATATACATTTATAAAAATTATAATATATATATGTTAACACATAAATTTAAAACCAAATATTAAAAAAAATTATATTAGTTTTAGTTTTTATTTATATGTTAAAAATATGAAGAAAAAAAAAGGAAATATTAAAATAATAATTTATAAAATACATAATTTTAAAAAGTATATATAATAAAAAGTATATATATATATATATATATATATATATATATATATATATATATATATATATATATATATAGTTTAAAACAATATATGTTAAAATATAATATAAAACTAACAACATATAAATTTTTGTTTCTAATTTAAAACATAAATTTGTTAGTATATACATTTATAAAAATTATAATATATATGTTAACACATAAATTTAAAACCAAATATTAAAAAAAAATTATATTAGTTTTAATTTTTATTTATATGTTAAAAATATGAATAAAAGGAAATATTAAAATAATAATTTATAAAATACATAATTTTAAAAAGAGTATATATAATAAAAAGTCTATATGTTACATTATTGTTTTTAATATTTTTATTGTATATATAATAAAAAGTAAATAGGTTATATTATTGTTTTTGATATTATTGTTATATAATAAAAATTATATATTTTACATTTGAATATTTATTTATATGTTAGTATATATATAAAAAGCAAAATTTATATTTATTCATAGTAGTTAAAGTTAAAGTTAATAGTTAATTAAACAAATCCGGAAGATTATTTATACGTTTAAGTTGATTAATATCTCTAATGAAAAGACAATGATTGTATAAATGTGCAATGGAATATTTTCGGTATTATCGTAGTTGGATGTACGATAGAACATACCAGGAAGAAGTGGACTTAAACCCAATTTTATAGTAGGAGTTGATGGGTTTATTAAGTGGGCGTTGCTGAGTGTTGTCGAAGGAGGGTTAGGTGTCCCTGTCTTAAATGTGAATGTAGACCAATAATTAGTGACCCAGAGGAAGTAACACGTCATCTGCATAGAAGGGGATTCATTGAAAATTATTGGATTTGGACGTATAACGGTGAAGAACTACCGGGTAATGTACCAGAGACTAGCAACACGCATACTTCAAGTAGTCGACCGGTTATGGAGTATGAGGAGAACTTTAATTTGATCGGTGACATGGTTGAGGATGCTTTTGGTGTGAACGTGACATATGATGAATCAGAAGATTTTGACGGGGAAGAGTTGCCGAATGAGGAAGCGCAAAGATTTTATCAATTGTTGAATTAGATGAATACGCCGTTGTTTGAGGGGTCGTCAGACTCAAAGCTATCAATGTGTGTGAGATTATTGGCCGCCAAGTCAAATTGGAATGTTTCTGATCAATGTCTAGAACATTTTGCAAAAATGATGTTGGACTCCACCGCTACGAAAGACAACTTGCCTACAAGTTATTATGATGCAAAGAAGTGGGTGTCGAAGTTGGGTTTAAAAGTAAGAAAAATTGATTGTTGCATTAACGGTTGCATGTTGTTTTATCACAATGAGTTTGGTACTCAAGATGGATCGTTAGAGGAGTGTAAGTTTTGCAATAGTCCAAGATACCAAGTTAACAAGAAGCGTAGCGTAAAATCCATGTTTTATCTTCCTATAATACCAAGGTTAAAAAGAATGTTTGCTTCAATGCACAGTGCAAGTCAAATGACATGGCATCATACAAGTTGGTATACAATTACTTAGACTCGGAAAATAAAGTTGTCTTGTTTTATTGTGAATGGTATGATCCAACTAGAGGCACAAAGATAGACAAGTCATATGGTTCTGTCGAGATTCAAATGAACCGGAGATACAAAGAATATGACCCTTTCATAATGTCACATATTGTTAGGCAAGTTTATTATGTTCCTTATCCTTCATTTATAATACGTAAAAGAGGATGGTGTGTTGTAATAAAAACAAAACCGCTAGGTCATATTGAAACCGGAGATCTAGTGGAAGATGTTGCCTACCAAGTTGATGACGTTGATTAATGATGTGGTTGATTGAAGACATTACAAGTTTGTCGATACAACTGTTGAGGGACATCAAGTTGATGCGCCTATATTGTTGGTTGATAATAATGTGGATGAAGACAATGATGAAGAGTTTGAATCGAGGACAATATTACATCGGATGATGAACATGATATGGATAACGAGCATGAAGATTTAGATTAATTAATCACTTAATGTAATATTAATGAATATCTATGGAACATGTATATATTGAATGTGTTAATGAATATCTATTTATGTTAATGACTTTATTATCTTTGTTTATGAAAATATATATAAATAGGTAAATGCCACCTAAGAAAAAGATAGCGGTAAGAAGTCTCGTCCGGGTAGTAACATGAGTCTCCTCACTCACCATGTGCCCCCTCGTCGTCGTTGATCCTATGTCCCCGCCGCACTCGTGGTTTTGTCCCATTACTCTCTTCCATACATTCCCGTCTGGGGTACCTGCATCTTTTGTGCCACCTGGAGGCCCCGGTTTCCTCTTCCCACCGACTCATATGTCGTCATCCTTCCAGAATCCTCGAGGCTCTAGTTTTCCTATCCCACGACTCGGATGCCATCTTCCTTCCAAATCCGGGAGGATCTAGTTTCCCTCCCACCGACCTGTGTGCCTTCATCTTTCCAGATGGTGTCCCTCATCCTTCCAGGCGGAGGACCCAGTTTCCATTTCTACAGACGGCGTGCCTTCATCATTCCAAGACAGGGGACCCGTTTTCATATCTCACAGATGCCTTCATCCTTCCAAGGAGGGTCCAGCCCATTCCACACATACGGAGGGTCCAGTCCACGTCCGACACAGCCGGACGATCCCTAGTCCACGCCCCACAGTGGGACGATCCCCACCCACGCCCCACACAGCCGGAGGATCCTGCCCACGCCCTAGACGGATGGAGGATCACGCACCCACATCCCGCAGTCTGCTGATCCAAGACCCCACGCCCCACACATGTACCACGTGAGGCGACGGTGATGCGATGTGGTAGCGATGATATAGATGGAGCCGATCTTCGTGGAGAGATAATCCGAGTGAGATTCATGTTATTGACGGAGGTTTTGGATTTGGCCAAGGAAGCAAGTAAGTTTGTTATATAAACTTTTATTTAAGTACATATTCATTTTAATATTTTGTATAAATTTATAATTAATATTGTTTATTCAAAATCTTGTTGTTCGAGATTATTAATTATATAATCCATGATGTATAAATCATTCGAGGAACTTACAAATAAAGAAGAATGGTTTAAAAATTTAAGGTATTGTTATTTATTTAAGTTGTAAATTTATTTAAGGCTTTAATAGTATTATTATTTATGTCACATTTTAATGATAATTAGTTAACTTTTATTTTAATGTCATACAACATTGCAGGAAAAATGTGTGTGGATCCGTTGAATGAGAAAATAATGGAAAAATCTATTATAGCGAACTTCTAGAAGATTTTCGATATAATGCGGTTAGGAGAATTTCGAGCTTCATGGTATCTCCTAACTGGATAGGCATAGAGGTTTTGCGAACTTCTTACATATCGGGTTCGCGAATTCAAGGCTAAATCGGAAACTTTTAAGAAGATGAGGCATCCGAAAAGGGGGTGTAAATACGGTTGGAAGTATTAGTCTCATGGAGCATGTCCGTGGATGGTAAAATTTACTACTCTTTTAAGTTATATTTTTAGTATTGATATTTTTACTAATTATTTTTAATTTTATTGTTTAGACTAAGGAGTTGGGAGACCACCATTAATCTTTGAGTTGATTACTCGGACTCGGACAAAGAAATCGGAGGTTTTGTCGACGCACAAAAAGCTTTTGTAAGTTATTTAATTTATGTTTTTTTTAAGTCAATAACAAAAGTTGTGACGTTATTTTCACGTGGCAACCTATAAATTGTGGCGTGCTTATCATGTGGCAACTGATAAATTGCCACGTGAATATTTTCATGTGGCAACTGATAAATTGCCACGTGAAAATCACGTGGCAATTCATAAGTTGATTTGTGAAAATCACGTGACAATTTTTTAATATATATGAATTTAGTATAGTTTAATACATACATGTATTAATTTAGTATAATTTATTATTTAATTTAGTATAGTTTAATATATAGTTTAATACTAGTATAATTTATTATTTAATTTAGTATAGTTTAGTATAGTTTAATATATTTAATTTAGTATAAATTTTTTTTTAATTTTATTATTTAATGTATGTGTAGGATGATTATCAGACATTGCTTGCAAATTTTCTGGAACACAATCCTCAATACAGCCAGAGGGGAGCCAATGGTGATGTTGATTTCTACATTTGGAATGAAGTGGTTAATGGAAAAGGGCCTAATGGTTGCTTTTTTGCGGGAGGAAATTTGGCCGGCGGGTTGAGAGTTGGTGATCGTAATCTGTTTCAACGACTTAGAGATGGAGAGGGAGGGTCACGTCAACCGAATCGACAGGATCAACTTGAAACAGTACGACAATTGGCGGCAACTGAAGTCAGACGCGAAATGGAGGCCCAAATGACGACAATGAGGCAAGAGCAAGAGCAATAGTTGGAGATGATGCGGAAGAGGCAATCTGATATGGAGGAGCAGATGAGAAGGTTTATGCAAGGTGGTGGAAATCAGCATGTTCCTGATACACGGCGATGATGACTTGATGACTTCGATCTCGATAATTATCCGGGTGAAGATGCCCCGTAAAAACATTTTATTTCTTTTGTTTGTAAATTTGCATAAGATATTTATTTTTATCATTTTAAAATATAAAATTATATAAAATTTTATTATATGACTTTATTTTATAAAATTCTGTTATTCAAATATATAATAAAATTCTATTATTCTAATAATTTTAATATATAAATTTTATTATATAAATTTTATTATTTAAATTTTATTATATAAATTTTATTATTTAACTTTTATTATATAATTTTATTATTTAAAATTTATTATATAAATTTTATTATTTAAATTTTATTATATAAATTTTATTATTTAAATTTTATTATATAAATTTTATTATTTAAATTTTATTACATAAATTAATTAATATAAAAAGTAATTACTAAACAATTTTTAAAAAAATAAAAACGTCACATCGACGTGATTTTCATGTCACTAATTAGTGACATAAAAATCACGTCGCTACTAAAGCTGCTACATGTCAGCATTCATGTTCCCTATACAAAACTGTTGCCACGTGATTTTCACGTCACTAATTAGTGACATGAAAATCACGTCGCTACAACTTTGCCACTTGTCCCCCAGCGACATAAATGCTCACGTCGCTATTTTTGTTTTTTGACGTGATTTTTATGTTTGCCACGTTATTTTCACGTGGCAAATAAGTTTATTTTTTGTAGTGAAAATAACCTTAATAGTGAATGAGTTTAACATGGTTTCATCAGCAGTACTAACACTAACATGAACAATTTCAAGTGCTAGATCTTCAAGGACAGATATTATTCTGAAAACCTGCCCGGGAATTCGCGACGAAACAGTTTTCAAAAGCAAATGTGAGCCACAAAATTTAACCTCAACATCAGCAACCGAGGAGGTAGAATTCGCGACAAGCTTGTTGATGTTGTCGTTGATGGAAGAAACGGAAGAAGTGGGAGAAGGCTCACCATTGTAATGTTGTTGCAACCATTGTTGTGAATGTGGAGTTGTTGGACTTATTGGTAAGACTATTCTAGGGCTAATTAGTGGTGAAGGTCTTGGACTTAGAACTTCATTGTAAACTTTTCTATGTTTCTTGGATTCTAGGCATTGTAGTAGTTGATGTAACTCATTGATGTAGTCAATTACACCTTCAACTATTGATGCTTGGTCTCCCTGAACCATAAACGAGAGTAATTAGTTACACTATATTGTTATACACAAGTGTTTGTACTCTCTGTAAAATATTTACTGTCTCTATCTCTCTGTATGTGGTTCTATATCTGGTGCTAAGAAATCAAAAGTATCATAGACAAAGACAGATGATACAAAAGTTAAAATGGACTTACACGTTTGACATAAAAGCAAGGCATGAGTGACTTCAAGATCGACAACTGTTCATTCATTTGCTTTCTCCGATTCCGCTCGACTGTGATATGCGACACTCGATGTAGTCCATCGCTGTTCGGTTCTTCGACAACTGAACTCGGAGCAATCTTTTGTCTCTTGGTTTTCTGTGACGGTTCAGTTTCGGAATCTTGTGGAGTAGTTAATGAGGTTTTTGAGTTTTGGTTATTGAAGTGTTGTAGATTTTCCAAAATGGTAAAGAGATCTTCTCCTGCAAACTGTGTTTCATTGAAGATATCAGATAATAATGAGGTTTCATCTTTTGTAAGAGTTTGAGTTTGCATTTTGTAGTTTGAGAAAAATCAGTGTGAAAGGAAAATGAATAATAATGAGGGATTTATTGTGATTCAGTGATGTACTGCACTGAAAAATATGGTTTTGTAAATGCAGAAGGAGGCAGAGTGACAGATGCCAAAACGGTTTTCAAAACTTCAAATTTAGATGTTGTGCAACTAAAACTAATTTGTGGATTTCCTAGGGGTGGGATGTCACCCATAAAAATTTTAAAATGCTCTTGAAAATTGGAAATATACTTCTGATACGTATCATATTTTAAAATATTTAGGTGAAAATCGAAAATATATTTTCGATTCTAAAATAAATAATATAATATTAAGAATTTATTTTAAATTTAGTTTCACATACGCGCTTTATTTAATAATTACATATAGTTTAAAATCGAAAGTATATTTCCAATTTATATACAACTTTTTTAAATGTGATTTGCATAATATAAGATACTAACTGAAAATTTATTTCTGATTTTAAAAATATTTTAAAAAATTTACATAATACGTGAGAAGCTTATGGGATAAGTTAAGAAATCTAGTGACTAATTTTTTTTACAATGCAATGAATATGTTTTATATGCAGTTATAAAACATATTTTAAAATAGTGGTACCATATAAATACTTTAAAACAAAGATTCTTTGTTCTCATTTGATTTGTAATTTTTCAGTTTTTTCGAGTATATCTTGTGTCTATGTGTAATCAGATGTTAAAAACTTTTAGTTCTATTTTTTAATATATCTTGATTATTTAAAAAAATATTTTATATATTGACAACAATTTAATAATTTTTATTTATGATAAATAAAATTTATTTTTAACCAAATTCCTCCGGGCATAGCTAAATGAAAGACCCAAAACTACCAAATCATAGTGTTCTCACCTCATAACTATCACCACCACGATTCTGAAACCTTATTATAGCTTATAAATTTTTGTAAAATAAAGATTACTCATGAGCTCTAGACACTTCTTCGTATATCCATTTGATATACGGTCACAAAAAATCTATATATAAAATATCACTATTTTTAAATTGGTTAAATAATTATATTATACAATATATTTAACCATAATAAAATAAAAATTATAAATCATCCAAAATTTAAAAATAAGCAGACAATGATATAAGAAAAAAATTTGAAAAACAGATTATGGAAGAAATAGTGGAAGAAGAAATAAAATCAGAAAAATCGAAAAACATTTTTATTTAAGTATTATGATGCATACTTAGTTTTATTTTATTCTTTGGAATACCTTCAAAAAAATTCTAAAAAAATATTATGATGCATACTTAGGGTTGCTTTTATAGAATATTTTCGTATATAAATCCAAAAATATATTTTTCTTAGATGTATGCTTAAGATTTTATTAATATATTAAAAAGATAAAAATATTTTCTTTTAAGTGAATTTGTGTAAAGAATATTGTTGTTTGTGCTTGAATTGTTTGATATCTAGGTGTGTATGCTTGTATGGATATATGTGTCTTAATCTTTATGTTTGATTTTCATTTATCGTTAGTCATTCACTTTAGATCATATTGTTTGCTAATCAAGATAAAATAGATGTGCGATAAAATTAATCTTTTCAAGATAAAGATTCAAATATTTGATCAATATCAAGTTGTCTTTCCAATTCACTCTCTCACACAAATCAATTTTTCAATTCAATTCAATAAACGTTGGTTAACACTAAATACTTTTTCTTCAAAAAAATTTCAAAACACATTAAATAATATATTCTAGCTTGGTATATAATGGAAGAATCAAGAATGGTTTGTACGTACTTACTACTTACGCAATTCGTTCTTAAAGTATTTAGGCGATGGACGTTTTAAGCTTTTGTTGGAATGCTTGAATTCCATCAAAGACCCCTAAAACTTGATTCATCTCATCATTAGAGTACTTCTTAATTTAGTTATTGTTGTGATGTTAGTTAGTTTTACTTACTTGCTTTTTTATTGTCTATATCACTGTATGATTTCTCATCCATTATGTTGTTTTATGTTAGTATTACGATGGTATTTTTAATGTATTTTAGGAATTTAATGTTTACAAAGCTTGCTTGAGAAAAGGAGTAAAAATGAGAAGAAATGAAGTAAAAATGCATAAAATATAAAGAGAAAAGAAGAAGCCCAAACGTAGAAGCCCAAGAAAAACTCAAGGCGTGTGGCCCACCACAAAGGTGTGACGGTCGTCACACCCCCTCATAGCAATCGTGTCGATCGGCACGCCCTTGGCCATGGTCCACCATGCCTCTTCCTTACTTGTGACAAACGTCACACTTTTGAATGAGACTTTTTCTCCTTACTTGTTGCGAATGGCATAGTTTGTTTCCAACATTTTCTCAACAGCTAAATCAAACAACTTCTTCCTATTATCTCTCAACAAACAAGTGACCACACACGTCTTCCTATTTTCTCTCACCGAAATAAGTTATCAGAGGGTTATAAATAGAAAGCAATTAACACATGAAGGCTCTCTTCTCTCGTCCATTATTCCAATTTGTCCAGAGTGTTATTCATAGTTATGTCTTAGGCTCAAAATTACCATTTGTAAAAGTGGTAGTTTCTCACATCGAGGAAATACCACACTATTAAATTTAGGTGTTGTCTTTCTTTTATTTTCGTTTTGTACCTGATTGTCAAGCATATCGGCATGTTATGATTTCAGTTCCAGGCATCGTACGCAAAGTTTATTTCAGAATTTCAGCTTTCCTTTTTGCATTATTTACATGTTTCCTTTTATCGCATTATTTATTATTATTATTATTGTGTTTGTCAAATTTAATTGCTATGTCATTTTTTATCGTAACTATAATTATTTATGCGTTTTTAATTAGTAACATGTCCGATTAAATATTCTTGAGTCCGGTGTATGAGGATCGTTGTTACCGACGGACTCGGTAGAAAATAATAGGTGCGAACTTATGATTAAAATTCTATTTTGGTTTTAATTTCCAAGTCTAACTTAAATAGCTTTGTCACAAGAGTGAAAGGTTATTTAACACGATTTTGTCACGAGAGTGAGGAATTAATTAAGGTGAGAGCCAACACTGTGAGAGCGTGGGGATCGAACCGGATAGTGGAAATTAGGCAACAAATCTAAATATAGCGAGAGCGCTTTAGATGCATTTAGGATATTATTGGCCTACAAAATATATTTCTTAGTTACCGGGCGAGCGAGAGAAAAATACTGGGATTAGGAAGTATGACTTTAGTTAATACCGTGAGAGCGTAAAAAGGAGTCTTTAAGTTGGTATATTCTACGGAATTAAGTTCTAGTCGTAATTAGTACCCGTTTTCTATAAGTCCTCCAGGAACGCGAAAATCATATCTCAACCTCGTTTTAGTCTTATTTTCTAAGTTCATTTATTTTAGTTTAAGTCTTATTTTCTAAGTTCATTTATTTTAGTTTTAGTTCTTAGTTTCCCCAAAATCAAATATTCAGTAGCCTTAGCTTTACAAAGCAACGATAGATTACAGTAGGTTGACATTGGTCTTTGTGGTTCGACAATCTTTCATATTACTTCGATATTTCCGTGCACTTGTGAAATTTACCGATCAAAAGACTCTACAACCGAGTCCGAGAGACACCTAAGATAAGATGATGATTTAGTATTAATTTTTTTTGACGTAGAATCAGGTGGGAGGTGCTAATACCCCGCCTAGAGTATGTCATTTGAGAAGACGTCATCGATCAAGTAAGTTATTTAACTGGGAAGCGATGTTTTCAATTTGGATCCATGACTCTAGGGATCTTTAGAAAAACCCTAAAATTAATGGCTAATAGGAAGATGATTTCGTACTAATTTGCGTAACGTAACTATTTTGTTGGGTTAGTACCAAATCCTCACTCATAATAGCTCCTTTGAAAATTTTGTTGGCTAACAAGTTACTCCCTCCAGTCACTATTATAAGCAAAAACTACTTTTTAGATTCATTAAATATTTGATGTATCTAGACTACATAGGGGTTAAATACATAAATGATTTAATGAATCTAAAAAGTGAATTCTTACTTATAATAGTGACCGGAGGGAGTATTAGCTTAGATGACATGTTTTCAAGAGGAGTCTATGACTCTGGGAACCGTGTCTAGAATTTTTTCACAAAAAAAACCTGTAAATCTACCCTATTGTGAACCACTTTGTGCCAAGTAATCAGAATCTTTCCATATCTAGATGATTTGAAATTCCATACATGTGAATCATACATAGCATTCACTTTTGCATAAAAAATAAAAAATTCATGCATCTGCATTCATATTTATGTGTGCATTCAAGTTATATGCAAAAACTTATTTCACATGTCTATCTTTAGAGTTGTCAGCTCACTGTCAAACTGATTCCCCTTTACAATTACAAAACCAGAGCCAACGTCAGAAGAAAAATGGAAGATCATGACAAATATAATAATGAAATAGTTAGAGGAGTCAACATGAGCAAAATGATGGAGATGCTACAAGCATTGATCGCCAAAGAAGATTAACCTCATAAGACAATCAAATCTCAAATCAGTAGTTTTACTATAGACCCTCAACCCTCCTAGAAGGTGAGAAAAGGAATTATCGTGGAGAATAGGAAAACTAGATGTGCTTTTTGTATCGAATGAAGACGAGTCTTCTCTTCACTTATTTGATAGTTGTATCATATCAAGGAGAATTTGGGACAAAATCGAAAGATGGATAGGGTGTATATGGAGGAGATAACGGGGGACGAGTTTAGACACTAGCTCTCGAAAGATTATAGATTAACATTAGAAATTTTTGATTGGCGGTTGTTTAGAACCTTTGGGTGATGAGAAAAGCAACTATATTCAACGATAAATCGTTTATTTAATATGATTGTATTGCTGTTATCATTTATAATTCTTAGAGGTGGTTTAGTAATCTTAATTGCTTATCTGTGTCGTATAATTTTTCATATTTTTAAACACTATGTCTCTTAGATGTATATATTAAGAGATAAAGTTGTGTCCTTAGTACCACCGAATTGGAATACCGCTTGTAACCAATTTGAAATTATCGATAAATCATTACTTATTAAAAAGGGTCTGCCGCTCAAAATACCCCGCAGGTGAATTTTATATAGATTCCGCCTACGTGACGCAATTGTAGAACCATGACACCATAGTATAAGATTTTACAAATATAGTGCCACATATACTTTTTAGCAAGTTCATCCCTTAAACTGATATTCTAAAAAAATTGAAGGGGAGTATTAGAAAACTGAATAATAATTCTTCTTTTTTAGTTTGGTAAGGAAGTTGCCAACTTTATTTAAAAAGGAGTGGAGATATCATTAGATACACAAAGCAAAATCTTCATAACTCAAAGCAAAGTTACTCATCAAATCATCAATGTCAAAACAAAGGTATGGTACTATCTTTAACATGTACCTCTCTATATTTCTTAAACATCTTTCTATCTAGTAGTTTATTCTATTTTGTTATTATTCTGATGATTAACATGCATAGGTTGGAGGGTAAGGTTGCTATAGTGACAGGAGGAGCAAGCGGAATAGGAGAAGAGGCAGTGAAGACATTTGTCCAAAACGGAGCATTTGTAGTTATAGCAGACATCAACGACGAACTAGGTCACCATCTCGCAACTTCAATTGGCTTACCACTGTGATGTGAGAGATGAAAAACAAGTTGAACAAACTGTATCTTTCACCTTGGAGAAATACGGAACCCTAGACATCATGTTCAGCAACGCTGGAATTACAGGTCCTATGTCTAGCATACTAGAATTCGATTTGAAAGAATTCGACAACACCATGGCTGTGAATATTCGAGGCGTGGCTGCAACTATCAAGCATGCCGCACGTGTGATGGTGGATAGGAAAATCCGAGGATCAATAATATGTACAGCTAGTGTGGCTGCCACTGTTGCTGGTGGTGGTGGACATGATTATGTTACATCCAAACATGGTCTTATAGGACTTGTACGTTCAACATGCAGTGAACTTGGAGCTTATGGGATTAGAGTTAATGCTATTTCACCGTATTTAGTTGCAACGCCTCTTGTATGTAGGACACTAGGTAAGGAACAAGGTGAACTTGAAGCTGATGGAAATGAATTAGGTAATTTGAAAGGAGTTACATTGAAGGGTAAACATATTGCAGAAGCTGCTTTGTTTCTTGCTTCTGATGAATCTGCTTATATCAGTGGACATAACTTGGTGGTTGATGGTGGATACTCTGTCATCAATACTTCTTTTACTAGTATTATTGAAAAATAGATTTGATATCATTTTTTTTTTTTTTGTAGCTTTCTTCATTTCATTTTCAATTTACTTGTGATTTACATACTGCCAAACTATCTTATCTTTGACAAAGTGAGTGGGTATGGTGAGAGTGACTAGTTGCGTATTCCAGATGATACGTGTAAAGCATGTGCAGTGCATGTACTCACTCACTCTCTGTCATGTGTGGGTCCTCCTTTAAGAATTGTCTAAGAGTTTCTTTGTGAAGAAGCTTATCACAATAATTGTTCCATCTTAAACGCCACTACTTTGTGCCCGTTCTTAAATTGCAAAGTCTATAGTCTTTGGACGAGTTATAACCATTAAAGATGCATATGTCACATGATTCTTCAAGTTTTGTCCGCAGTATTTAAAAAGTATGGTTAAATATTTGTTTGATGGAGTCGTCCCAAATATCAATTGAGGGATTCACTCTATGTTTTACTTGAGGGGCTCACCCAATCCTGTTTGGGTGAATCATCCTAAGCATTTGGCCGAAGAATTTTAAGGGCTCCATGATGAAGGGTGAAGCCATTTTGTTAATCATTTCGCTTTTACTAAGATCTCGTATTAGAGGGGCTTTATGGAATGAGATAATTTTACTAGGCTCCGTGATGAATAGCTCAAGTAACACATACCTAAGCAATTGCATTCATATGGGTTACTCATCTAACAAACGTGTAACAAATCGCCCACATAAATGGGCACTATGGGCGCCGACGAGATCTCATATGTATGTCTCATTTGGAAAAAGGAAAATGGATCACATAATTCCTTAAGAAATACATGTAGGAGCTCTCCACAACTATTGTGATGTAGTATATGAATCATGGAAGAAGAAGAACGAAGACAAATGAAATCAGTATTAATGCTTCATTGATTGCTCAGAGAGAAATGCTGAGATTATATACATTTCCAAATTCAACTAGAGTATTAGAGGGAAGAGAAAAATTATCAACTTATCTCTTAACCACCGATGAGAAGCTAGATATTCTAACTAACCACCAATAACAAACCAACTAATCTAACCAATCAAAACTAATGTGATTAGCTAAATTAAACAGTCGATTAATTTGATAATCACAACAGCCCCTTCAAGATAAGTATGATGAATGTTAATCGTGCCAAGTTTGGATATAAACTTGTTGAAAGTTGATGTTGGTAGTGCCTTAGTCAAGAAGTCTGCAAGTTAATCATGAGTTGAAATGGGAAGTAAGCGAAGTTAACCTTGCTGAAGCTTTTCTCGCACCAAGTGGAAACTGATTTATAGATGTTTGGTGTGCTCATGAAACACTAGATTATAGGCAATATACATTACACTCTTCATGTCACAGTAAAGAACAAGTAGCTTTGAACATGTAATGTTCAGTTCCTTCGTCAAAAATGTTAATTAAAGCAATTCATAAGTTGCAAAAGACAGTGCTTGTTACTCAGCTTCTGAAGAGGATCTGGAGATTCTTTGTTGTTTCTTAGCATGCTAGGAGATGACTGAAGATCCAAGAAAGAAACAATAACCTGAGATCGACTTCCTTGAATCAAGGCACCCGACCCAGTCAACATCAGAGAATCCAAGGAACTGAAGTTCTAATTTTCTGTGAAATAGGAGACCTTTGCCAAGACTGTTCTTCAAATATCTAATGACCCTGCAAGTAGCATGGAAATGTGCCATAGTAAGATTGTGAAGAAATTGGCTGAGTTGCTAAATAGCATATGTAATATTTGACTGTGTGGTGTTGAGATACAACAATCGGCCAATTAATCTCTTATAAGCTCCAATGTATTTGATGAGTGCTAAATTGTTGTGAATTTGAATGTGAATAATTAGCGTTCATCGGCTTAATTTGTTTGCTTTTTCTCAAAAAACCTCAACTTTTGTGTATATTTTGTATAGTTTACGTTATAATGGATATATTGTGTTATCCAGTAAATATCATCAAATTTAATTGATTTAATCTCATTTTTGTAGGTATTCAAGCATTTTTATTTAGACATTGTTAGATAGAGCATTGAATAAGCTTTCCAACGCTTCTGACAGTGCGCGAATCAGAGTTATGGTTCTTACGTTATGGCAGAAATAGTGCTTGTTTTTCAACTTACTGTCAGTTATTACTCCTTGGTCTTCGGGCAACGCTAGGGCGACCAAAAGCGTGAAAAATGAAATTTTGAGCACCAGCTGATTTTTTGGTCGTCAGACGATGCGGACCAGACTGAAATGCATATTTAGGTGCAAAACACATTTTTTTAGGTTATGGTTGGGTTTTTTTGTCCCAAATAATCAAACCTTCATTGTTTTGTCTAAATAGCTTAGAAAACAACTATGGAGCTTCCATACGGATGATTCCGGGTGGATTGCTCATCATTCGATGCTGACAAACCGGTAGATGTGTGGTCCATTTCTTTTTTTCTTTGCATATTCTCTATTGGTTGGGTTTGTATATGTATTTACTTTGAACTCGTGTATATTTGTCGCCCTTGGCGTTGTATAAAACTTGCTTTACAAATCTTTGTCGATTATTGTCTTGGGTTGCTATAGAGATACAATCCTCGAATTCTTATCTAAGATGATTGTCTAATAGTGTCTATATTTTAGAGATAGATTTAGTGTTATTATTCACTTCGGTGTCTGTGATTAATGTCTTTGTGTTGGTTGTGTCATTCTGAGAGATCGTCGACGTGAGTAACACAGTTGACTTCTGCATTGATGAGATTGTTGAGAGATCGCCATCGAGGTGATACGGTGTGTGTTGTATTTGATATGTTCTGACATTGATGAGTATTGTAGGTTGAGTATAATTGGTTGATAGGTTTAAGTTGTTGAAGAGTGGATTATATGCATGCCTGACAAGTTATTCCTTTTCCTTTTTATACATTTAATTTTTGCTCATACATTTTCCTTTTCATACAAATACCCCATTAGACCCTAAACTCATTAACAAAATCTTTTCGAACAGCGACTTGATAGCACTAATCTCAGTGGACATGATACAATAAAACCTAAATATCACCCTATAAAAATACTTACTTTTGCTTGGCGTTTTACTGCTTCAGCAGTCTTTAAAGGATTTCCCACTGTTAGCATGAATCTTGATGGATGGATCAAGAGGTGTTGCAACTGGTTGAGAACCAAGTAATTAAGATTCTTACAATAGATCAAGGTAGTATTTTCATTGAGACAAGGAAATCCCTTCCTTTGTATAGGAAAATTCTAAACCAAGGAAGTATTTAAATACTCCTAGGTCTTTAATGCTAAAATTCTCATCAATAAAAGCTTTGATGCGATTGAATTCAAACATGGAATTTCCAGCTAGTATGATGTCATCAACATACACTAGAATAGATGTAAAATGTTTGTCAGTTTTCAAAGTAAACAGGGACTAGTCGGATACAGATTGAGTATACCCTTGTTGGATCAACATGGCAGTCAGTTTCTCATACCATTTTTGTCTGGCTTGCTTCAAACAATAAAGGCTCTTCTTAAACTTGCAAACCATATTGGGCTTAGCGCAAGAAACTCCTTCAAGTATTGTCATGTAGACACCCTCTTGCAATTCTCCATGTAGAAAAGCGTTGTTAACGTCAAGTTGGTGAAAGAACTAATTATTGATGGCTGCAGTTGCAAAAAGTATCCTAATAGTGGTAAGCTTTGCTACAAGGGAGAATGTGTCAAAGAACTCTAATCCTTCAATCTGATTATATCCTTTGGAGACAAGTCTCGCTTTATACCTTTCTATTGTGCCATCTGTTGTACCCCCAATCTTTGCCCCTAAGATTCACTCATACTTCATACCATTGCATGGTACAAAGAACACAATTTGAATCTACCTCTCTCTCTCCTATCTTTGGCTTTTCCCTTAGGATATCACCAAGCACCTTGTGTATGTGTTCATTTCATGGGTGTGATGATTGATACTTGGTTAACCATGATATGTGTACACTTTGCTTGTTAAATGTTGTAGGTGAATGGTGTTGAAGTTTCTTATTCAATGAGTCAATAGGTTCATGTGTTTATTCCCATGCCTTCTGTAACACCCCCTTCTATTTACCCGCGTTTTATACATAATAATCAGAGTATTTTAATCACAACCAAGAAGGCGTCACAATTTAAATCATAAAATTTTAACCAAAACAGCGTCATGCTTCACTGAAGAATACTCATCCATTAAATCATACTCAAATTATGTTTAACAGCGGAAATGAAACATAATTAAATCCCGAATACTTTACTCAACAGTTATTCCAGGATAATAAATCAACATAATTCCAAAATTCTTAAAATATCCATTAAAGGATTCCAAACAATCGTTTTCCCCAGTGTTACATCTACCAAAGCACGACACTGACACGCAGACTAAATCACTGACTCAATACTAGAGCTATCCTCACCAATCCAAGCAGCTGATCACCTCGGATCTGAAAATGTTGAGTAAGGGTGAGATTCCAATTCAATATAACATGCATTATACGTTTCTAGAATACAACAGAATAAACAGATACGTTAATTCATTAACCAAACACAAGTCATAATCAATGCACAAGGCAGTTCACACAATGAACATGTATATAATCAAACAATGGAAATTGCAACACTGGAAACCATCCTAGCATGTTACAATCTCATATGCAATGCAGACTCTATGCATGTGGTACCAAAACGTGAACGCGTTCACCCAGCTCCGCTTACTCGTGGAAAGGTAATCCATGATTCGCCCAGAACACTGAGTCAAGAATCCAATCCATGATTCGCTCATAACCACCGGGTCAAGAATCTAGCCTCACTACCTCTGCACCAGGTAAGTCTATTGGCTCTTCCAGTTCACCTCCGCACAATGGGAATGAACCAATTTAACAAATCCTCATGCATGCATCATAAAAGCATGCAACATTAATTCAACGGAATATAATAACAACATAATTCCACATAATTGCCAATATCAACATATATCGCATGATAACAACATAATCATGAACTACTTATCATAAAACATAAATATGTCGAATGCTTACCTCAATCGGTAAGACTATCACCATATACACAATAACAACCACACATGATATCAATACAATCATGAATAAACAACAAGGGAAAGAAACATCACATGAACGTCAATCTCCATTTAACTTGTCAAACAATCTAAACCAATTCATAGATTACGATCTCAACATAATTCACTTATTGCCAATCACTAATGTATCACATTCAATCACAATGAATAATCAACACAACATTGTAAACATTAGTCCTCGACCGATAACTCAGGCCATTCATATTAATTTCCCATTATCCTTAATTAATCACTCTTTTCAAAATCAGGAACTCGACTATATTTAAAATAATTTTAGCAAAATAATATTTTTCTCTTTTCAAAAGGTAGTATTTTAAATTTAAAAAATAACGCCGAAAACGGCACTCGAATCGGAGTTACGGTTTAGAAAATATGAAGTTTTGAAGTTTTGGAAATTTTTGGAAAATACTCGCTCCCGATTTTTGAATGGGGAACCGGTTCCTACCTATCAGAACCGGTTCACGAGTGTAAAAATCCCAATTTTGGCCAATTTAACATTGGGAACTCGGTTCCTCCCCACAGGGAACCGGTTCCCACAACCTGTGACAGCAATTTTGCTACTTTTTGACAGCATTTTCCATTCTTACTCATTTCCAAACTTACTAACACGATTTGGTACATTAGGAACATCATTTCATCGTCATTTCACACCAATATAACATCACACAACATAGTTTATTCATCCCTATCAATTATCTGACATATTTATGATTCCTAATTCCAACACCGACACAAATAGGGTTTATTCCTATAACTCATAATCATCATAATTCAAATTCTCTAACATACCCAATTATCCCTATGATTCCCAAAACCCATAAGGCATATTAACCGAACGAAATCACCCTTACCTCGCGATGATTCTTCGATTCCTCTTGGTGTCGGCTTTTCCTCTCTTTTCCTCTTCTCTCCAATTCCACGTGAAAACAGTTTCTCCAAAAAAACCTATTATTTCCTTTCTTTTTCCTTTTTATGTTCCTTTAATTATTCCAATAAAATAAAATAATTAAAATTTAATAATTAGTAGAGTGATTTACTCTCTTACACCCACCGTTTACTCTGCACACCTCAAAACATTTCCTCATTTAATGACCCAATTAATCCAACTAAAATTAATACTCGAGACTTCATTTAATTAAATAATTAAATCCTCACTTATTTAATATTTAAATTAAATCGGGGTGTCACAACTCTCCTCCACTAAAAGAGTTTTCGTCCTCGAAAACATACCTTAGACGAACAGTTCGGGATACGAGTCCTTCATCTGACTCTCCAGCTCCCAAGTTACATTCCCTTCAGCTGGTCCTCCCCAAGCTACTATTACCAGTGCTATCTCTTTACCTCGCAATTGCTTCACTTTCCGATCCTCAACTCTCGCAGGCACTGCTTCAACAGTCAAGTTATCCCGCACCTGAACATCATCTATTTGAATCTCATGAGACGGATCCGCAATGTACCTCCTCAACTGAGATACGTGGAAAACATCATGCAAATTAGTGACGGCGGTAAAGCAATCGATAAGCAACTTTCCCAACTCTTTTGGTAATCAAACGGACCAATAAAGCGGAGTCAACTTCGACTTCAAGGCTCGACCAATACCCGTCATCGGAGTAACTCTCATGAACACATGGTCTCCTTCATTAAACTCAAGATCTTTCCTTATCTTATCATGATAACTTTTCGACGGCTCGAGAAGTTCTCATCTTCTCTGAATCATCTTAATCCTTTCAAGTTTGTTGAACAATCTCCGTCCAATCACAAGACTTTCTCCGATTCATACCAACACAACGGTGTCCGACATCTCCTACCATACAATGCCTCAAACGGAGCCATACCGATGCTCGAATGAAAACTATTGTTGTAGGTAAACTCTATCAACGACAAATAGCTATCCCAAGCTCCACCTTTCTAACACACAAGCTCTCAAGAAATCTTCTAACGATGAATCGCCTCCGTTTGACCATCTGCGGATGATATCGGAACTCAATCGTAACTTAGTACCTAGAGCCTCCCGCAATCCTGTCCGAACTTAGAAGTAAACCTCGGATCTCTATCCGACACAATGCTAGACGGAATACCATGCAAACCTACAACCTTTTCGACATACACGCCAACCTCTCCATCGGATAATCCATTCTTATCGGAATGAAGTGAGCGACTTTGTCAATCGGTCGACAATAACCCAAATAGAATCACACTCTTAGTTGTCTTCACCATCACGAAATCCATAGAAATGTCATCCCATTTCGATTCCGAACAAACAACGGTTCCACCAATCCCGACGGCCTCGATGTTCAATCTTCGATTTCGACACACCAAACATGCGTACAAACTCGGCAATTTCCTTTTCATTCCAGGCCACCAAAATAATTTCTTCAAATCATGATACATCTTAGTAGCACCGGGATGAATACTCAATCCACTACGATGTCCTTCTTCTAAGATACTCTTTCGATCTCAAACATCCGGACACACTCTTTCACCAAATCTCATAACACCATTCTCGTCAATTGGAAATTCACCTCCTTGACCTTGGTTAATCAATGTCGACTTGTCCACTAAACCAACATCGACTTACATCCATTTCGAATCCCTTCCAAAATACCACTAGTCGCCTTCAACATGCCCAACTTCACACTATTCGAGTAGTTTCACAAACCAAACTCAAGTCTCGAATTGTTCCACCAATTCTAATTCACGAACCATTAACATCAACATATGCAAGGATTTCCCTCAACGATCGCCATGACGTTTGCCGGATGGTAATTCAAACCAAAATCATAATCCTTGAGAAATTCTAACCATCTTCTCTGCCTCCTGTTCAACTCTTTCTGATTAAAGAGATACTTCAGGCTCTTATGATTACTGAACACTTCAAACCGTGAACCATACAGATAATACCTTCATAACTTCAAAACAAATACAACAGCTGTTAAATTTCAAATCACGGGTCGGATGATCCCTTTCATGCACTTTCAATTGTCTCGAAGCATAAGCCACAACCTTCTTATCCTTCATCAACACACCACCTAAACCCATCAATGACGCATCACAATACACAACAAGGGACCCTTCCAGATTCGTCAAAATTAAAATCGGAGCACTAGTCAACCTCCTCTTCCACTATTGGAATCCTTCCTCACAATCAGAATCCCAAAATAATACACTTGGTTTTACAAATCTATTTCTCTGAGCACCTTCCAATAGCTTCTTCAATTTTCTATATCTAAAGTTGACGTCTTGTACGGTGTCATAGAAATAAGTTTTGTACCCGAGCGACATTAACAACGACTCCGACTCTCCTCAATCATCATTACACGATAAATAAATTACTTACAGGTGCTGGAACCATTTTTAAAACAAAGTTCATCACATTATCTTTCCAACACTTCAAACGAAACTCAAATCAGACATCTAAAACTCCAATTACGGATTTTACAAGTTTTCGAAAAATAATGCTGTCAGCTTCAGGAAATCAATTCCCTATGATAGGTAATCGATTTCTCACCTTGTGAGAGTGAAAAATCCCAAGACATCATAGAATGCAAAATTTGAGATTCTAACTTCAACATACCGCAACACACATCATTCACCATGATTAATTGCGTTAAGTTACGATTCCAATAACCAATTCACATCATTGCATACTTTATATCAACCATTGACACTGACACAATTAATCTTTTCAAGAACACAAAGAGGTCACTCACACTGACAACTTCACGATCAACCGGAAGCATTGCAACATTCCAATCACACCAGCTTCATCTCCTAAGAGTCATTCTTCTCAATCACCAAATATATTCTAGGCCAAGAATATGCATCGACTCATCAAAACAATTCATAATCACTTGGTTTACTTCAAACATTCAACCCAAGGGTAGCCTCAAGCTAATTCAACATCTTGCTCAAACGATGAGTTGCTATTATTCTCAGGGAACATTAGAATTCACACCTAACTCTTCCAACCGTTTCTTCAACTCAGACAACTCAGATGCCGACTTGCGATATGACGCCATCGACACCGGACTAGTTCCAGGAATTAAATCTATAGTAATTCCTCCTCTCTCTCAGGCGGCAATTCACCGACGTCTTCTAGAAACACCTCAGGAAATTCATCCACCACTGGCAATCCAACTTACTCGGAACAATCTCCAGACAATTCTTCACTACCGGTAATTCATCGCTCTTATATTTTCCTTTCACTTCCGTCGAAGAATACAACATAAATACCACAGCACCCTCCTTAATATCTACGCAACTCTAACCATCCATCTAAATTCATTATTCTTATTAGAGTCTTTGTCCACTCATATGGTTCACAAGCTTCTACCACACTTCATTCATATTCATTACTTTATGTCCCAATTAGATAGCAAGACAATTATATACCATCCAATACGATTTCGTCTACTATCAACAAGAGATTAAGGGTGATCAAGTCCTCAATTTGTCAATAGACATCCGATAATCATACTGAAGTATAAACCATCATTACCACACTTTCCGTTCTCAGAATCGTACTCACCTTTTTGCACTTCCAACTATGACTCATGGTCCAAACGATTCCAACACTCTAACCACACTTGCCGTCTTTCCAAATATCTCGCACCAAAGACTTCCAATCGAACATATCCGGAAGCATCTCTTCTCCCCACTTAGTTTCACACTACTCCGCAATAATAAATCGGAAAAGTAACAAGGCGTTGTTGTACACACTTGTCGCATAAAGGATAATGACATTAAGACACTGGTCACAACGACCGACTATGCTCTGATACCACTATTGTAACACCCCCTTCTATTTACCCGCGTTTTATACATAATAATCAGAGTATTTTAATCACAACCAAGAAGGCGTCACAATTTAAATCATAAAATTTTAACCAAAATCATGCTTCAGAAGAATACTCATCCATTAAATCATACTCAAATTATGTTTAACGGAAATGAAACATAATTAAATCCCGAATACTTTACTCAACAGTTATTCCAGGATAATAAATCAACATAATTCCAAAATTCTTAAAATATCCATTAAAGGATTCCAAACAATCGTTTTCCCCAGTGTTACATCTACCAGAGCACGACAGCGCGCGGACTAAATCAACGACTCAATACTAGAGCTATCCTCACCAATCCAAGCGGTGATCACCTCGGATCGAAAATGTTGAGTAAGGGTGAGATTCCAATTCAATATAACATGCATTATCGTTTCTAGAATACAACGGAATAAGCAGATCGTTAATTCATTAACCAAACACAAGTCATAATCAATGCACAAGGCGGTTCACACAATGAACATGTATATAATCAAACAATGGAAATTGCAACACGGAAACCATCCTAGCATGTTACAATCCCATATGCAATGCGGACTCTATGCATGTGGTACCAAAGTGAACCGCGTTCACCCACTCCGTTTACTCGTGGAAAGACGGTAATCCATGATTCGCCGAACAGAGTCAAGAATCCAATCCATGATTCGCCCATAACCACCGGGTCAAGAATCTAGCCTCACTACCTCTGCACTGGTAAGTCTATTGGCTCGCCATTCACCTCCGCACAATGGGAATGAACCAATTTAACAAATGCTCATGCATGCATCATAAAAGCATGCAACATTAATTCAACGGAATATAATAACAACATAATTCCACATAATTGCCAATATCAACATATATCGCATGATAACAACATAATCATGAACTACTTATCACAAAACATAAATATGTCGAATGCTTACTCCTCAATCAAGAAGACTATCACCGTATACCAATAACAACCACACATGATATCAATACAATCATGAATAAACAACAAGGGAAAGAAACATCACATGAACGTCAATCTCCATTTAACTTGTCAAACAATCTAAGCCAATTCATAGATTACGATCTCAACATAATTCACTTATTGCCAATCACTAATGTATCACACTCAATCACAATGAATAATCAACACAACATTGTAAACATTAGTCCTCGACCGATAACTCAGGCCATTCATATTAATTTCCCATTATCCTTAATTAATCACTCTTTTCAAAATCAGGAACTCGACTATATTTAAAATAATTTTAGCAAAAGAATATTTTTCTCTTTTCAAAAGGTAGTATTTTAAATTTAAAAAATAACGCCGAAAACGGCACTCGAATCGGAGTTACGGTTTAGAAAATATGAAGTTTTGAAGTTTTGGAATTTTTGGAAAATACTCGCTCGATTTTTGAATGGGGAACGGTTCCTACCTATCAGGAACCGGTTCCTGAGTGTAAAATCAATTTTAATTTAACACTGGGAACTCGGTTCCTCCCAGAACCGGTTCCCACGACTGTGATGACAATTTTGCTACTTTTTGCACATTTTTCATTCTTACTCATTTCCAAACTTACTAACACGATTTGGTACATTAGGAACATCATTTCATCGTCATTTCACACCAATATAACATCACACAACATAGTTTATTCATCCCTATCAATTATCGACATATTTATGATTCCTAATTCCAACACCGACACAAATAGGGTTTATTCCTATAACTCATAATCATCATAATTCAAATTCTCTAACATACCCAATTATCCCTATGATTCCCAAAACCCATAAGGCATATTAACCGAACGAAATCACCCTTACCTCGCGATGATTCTTGATTCCTCTTGGTGTCGGCTTTTCCTCTCTTTTCCTCTTCTCTCCAATTCCACGTGAAACAGTTTCTCCAAAAACCTATTATTTCCTTTCTTTTTCCTTTTTATGTTCCTTTAATTATTCCAATAAAATAAAATAATTAAAATTTAATAATTAGTAGAGTGATTTACTCTCTTACACCCACCGTTTACTCTGCACACCTCAAAACATTTCCTCATTTAATGACCCAATTAATCCAACTAAAATTAATACTCGAGACTTCATTTAATTAAATAATTAAATCCTCACTTATTTAATATTTAAATTAAATCGGGGTGTCACACCTTCTCTCCTCAATTCTCAAGATTTTGAAAGTATTGTCTCTCATTTAAGACTTATCTTGTTGCCAGCCATGGTCTCTTATCTTGAGTGTATGCTTCATGTGTGAAAGAGATCATCAAATTCAAAGAATTCACCATTATATGGCCATCTGCCTTGAATTAGGGTTTTGGACTTATGAGGATCATATCTTGGTATTTGTGTAAAGTTTGTGGATGATTTCAAATTCATTTTATTCTTAAGAGAACTTCTAATGTGAATATGCTTGGATCAAAGGAGTTTAATTGATGAGAAGATTGTTTTAGAAGCCTATGATTGCCCACTCTCTCTATTGATGTTTCATTTATCTTGTATGACTTCAAAGGATTATAACTTGGTCATCCCTTGTCTCCTTGAGCTAATTTTTCTTTCACAATGAACCTAAGGATTTCTAATACAACTTAGTTGAATTGGTAAGAAGAGAAGATGCTTGTAAATTTGCCTATGAAGTCAAATGATTACAAGTCCTTGATGAATTTCTCAATTGTTGGACAATCAACTTCAAAAGATCAAATCTTGACCATCACTTATCATCTTGAGGTCATTCTTTTTGAACAACAATATTGAAGATGTGAAATTTATCTCCGTATAAGCTTTGAAGATTGAAAGTGTCAGGAAGTTTCTTGAAGAAGTCAAAAGATTATAGGTCACTTCACAAATTTTCATCAAATTCACAAGATCATAACTTTCTCAATTTTTGGAATTTTTCAGTGATTCTTTTTACCAAATGTTCCTTGAGAGGTCTACTTCATATCATCTTTGAAAATCAAGAGAAAATTTTGAATGGAAGAGCAAGTTTGAAGAAGAAACATTATAGGTCATTTTTAGAAAGTGGCATGCTTAACCAAGGCCTGGCCAAGAAAATCAGTGATTTTTCAAGAATCCTAAAGGCTCAATCTCTCAACTCAAGCATCCATTTGATTTTATTCTTTTTGCATTGTGTTCGAATCTTTGAATACTTCATTTGGCTCAAAGAAAATCAGAAAACGCATGAGGGAATTGGATTTGGCCTCAGCTCAAAGTTAATGCAAAATTCTGATTCGAGCTCACCATCAGTTTGTGCATTTGCGCGTGTAACTTGTTTTTAAGCCAAATTAAGCCTTGCTTTCGTGACTAATTGTGATTATGAACTTCCCATGACTAATTAGCACATCAAAACACAAGGAATGGTTGAGGTTTTATGCACATAAGGTTACACTTTCTTCATGAACACGGGTGTGCATGATTTCCACTCAAATGTCATCATTCACCCCTCATTTTGATTCAATTCGCCTCTCCTATAAATAAGGGACATATTCCACTCATTTCCTCAAGCTTGGATAGCCAGAAAACCTCTGCCAAACTTTCTCTCGAATCCAATTTTCTACAACTTTGTTTTCACTCTCAAAGTCATTCCAGTTTGAAATTAACCATTCATTCTTCTTCCTTGAACCTCACTGAAGCTAACAGAACAAGAATCGTGCCTTGGAGCTTCCTGAATCGTGCTATCCAAGTCCAGTTTTAGAGCTCTGAAATTGAACATCGTTCAGGTAGGAATCTCCATCAAACCTTGTAAAATAAAGCATCATTACACTCTCCTCGTCTCCCTGATCCTTGTGATCTTCATCATTTACATTTTCATCAAGTATTGACTGAGAAATCCATCAAAATCCTATTCGCTATTATTTGAGTTTTTTCCAAAATTCTCTTCACTCAGTGTAAATAAATTTTTCGCGAGCATGTGGTTGAGATCGTCTTGAAGAGATGAGTCCAAGGATACCACCCATTGCTATTGATTTTACAGTTTGAGGAACTCCAATTTTGGAGTGAATGGAGGTTGAAGACGATGACATGTCTCGTATCAACCAATGAGAGCACGCCATGTTATTTTTTTGAATTAGATCCTATGATAACGCTTTATCATGCACGCGTCTCCAGAGCCTTTGAATCTGATTACTTTTATTAGTCAGTATCAATCCAACGCGTGAATTTGCTTCTGATTTTATTTTTTAAAATTTAATTTAATTTGTAATCCGGTGTGAAAACCAAGGAGGTCCATATCAAGCAGAGTGCGCCGTGTCCATTGGATGTGATTACTAACGCGTTTTGACTATGATCAGATGGTCCACATTTTTTTGGCTTTTATTTTATTTTCTGATTTTATATTTTAAATGTTTTAAACTTCAAAAAATCATATAAAAATCATTTCTGGCTTTTATTTTACTTTCTAAATTTTATTTTTTCATAATTTTATTTTTAGATTTAATATTTTTTATGGTTTTTTCTCTTTTATTTGATTTTTTTATTGTTTTAAAATACTTTTTGACATTTTTAAATTCTGGAAAAATTATGGAAGAATCTAATAGTCATTTGACAAATATTAGTGACCTCATTTTATTTTTATTTTTGATTTTACTATTTTTTGCCATTTTTGGTTTATTTCACCTTTTATTTTATTTTCTAAAAATATTTTCTAACTTTTAAAAATTCTTAAAAAATTTGTCAACTTATTGACCTCTGTTTGACTTTGGATAATTTTCTTGGAATTTTATTTTGATGAAAAAATACTATTTATATATTTCTTCAATAAAATCCAATTAAATAATCTAATTTCAAAATTACTTTTAATCCTCTTATTTGATTTTATTTTCATTTTTATCTTGCTGACTTTTGAATTTATTTTTGGAGTCACAAATTTCCTCAACATTAGTGGAATTTGGGTGTTGATAGGTCTCTTGACTAAATCAACCAAGAAAGTTGATTGATTTTGACGAAGTCAAACCAAAATAAATTCATCTGATGCAAAATAAAAATTGAAAATCATTTCTTCTTCTTCATCTTATTTTTCTTTTGTCCCTATTCGGAGAAAGTGATCAATTTGTGGCATGAACTTTAATGTTCTAACATAAGCCCCAAAAGATGAATTGAGTTTTGGTCTTGGTTCAACACTTGTGGCGCTTGTCGTGTGGTCGCGTTGATTTCTAATCAAGCTTCTGACAAGTTTCCACTAACCTTGTCCATTTGAAATTCTCAATCATCTTTGATCAAGTGATGTGATAATTCCAAAAGTGGTGATATACTTGACAAAAAAACAATTAAAACTTGTTGTGTGGTAGCGTTGATTCTATCAAGCTTCTGGCAAGTTTTCATGTGTAAATTTCAAGATGGTCACCTTGCTGACGACTAACAATTAACAATTTGATGATATACTTGACAACTTTCAAGATGGTCATCTTGATAACCTTTATTAATTGCTTTTAATTTTCCGCTCTTTATTTTTCGCATTTACTTTTATGCTCTTTATTTTTATGCACTTTTAATTTTACCATTTACATTTCATGTCATTTTCCCTTTGCTCACTTGAGCATTTTATTTTCTTGTTATTTTGAATTTGCTCACTTGAGCTTTATTTTTCTTTTCCAAAATACTTAATAATTCGACCTAAATATAAAAAAAAACTTTAATTGGACTTGGTTACTATCCTTGTACTTGGAGCTTGATCTTTGGACTTAGGATTATGACATCTACCTCATCTTGGAATTTTTGTGTCCTTGGTGTTACTTTGTCTTGTCTGGTTATTATTTTTGTATGCAGGTTATTCCATTATACTCGATTAAGAGTGGATTTCCTCCACATACATCTGTTACTCTGCCCGATTTTCTCGACAAGAGTTCACCTAAAAACATTGGTTTATCTGAAGCTTGGTTTTTTTTTGTCTGGTTATTTGTTGCTTATGTGGTAATCCAAAGGATGGGATATAGTATTGGCTCTTGATGTCAAGTACTAGTCTTCTCACCCGGTTAAATCTTTCTTTACCCTTACCTTTTACTTTATGCACTTATGTTAGCCTCTTCATATCCTCCCCATTCTTTAATTTTCAAAATCTTCCCACTTTTTTCAAAGGATTCTTGTTTTCAAAACTCGAACCGCTTTCATAAAAATACTTGGACTTAGGTCCATGACTTTTCAAAACTTCTTTTCTTAATAAATTCTCAATCCATCTAATAATACTTTGACCTTTTATTTTCATAAAACTAAAAAACACCTAACCTCATTCAAATTTTTGAGCTCTTTGTGGCTTTTATAAACTAACATTTTTCCTAAAGTCAACCAACACACAACTTTAGTCTTTTTTATCCGAACTACTTGGTTTTGATTTCAACATTGCACATTGTTGGTATGTAGGCCTGGAACTCATTGGAAGTTCTATCAAACCAAAAATTATAAAAAATGATTATTTTCTCCTCCCACCATCCATTTTGTACATGTACTCTTTTTTAGCACACATATACAAATTTTCAAAAAGGTTCCTGTGGAGTACCGTAGATATTTTGGGTGCCTAACACCTTCCCTTTGCATAATTAACCCCCGGTCCCAGATCTGTGATATTTTTTTTGTTAGGATTGTATTCTCTCTTTTTCCTAGTCCTTTGGATAAAATAAAAGTGCGGTGGCGACTATTTTGTTACTTTTTTGAGTTAAGTCAATTCAATGGCTTATACTCGCAGTTTTTGTCGCTACACCATCTACCCTATGTTTAACTTTGAATACCCATTTGTTCCCAATTGGTTTGACAAGAGATGACATGTCAACTATGTCCCAAGTTCCATTCTTGTGTAATGCATATAATTCAGATTTCATGACCTTTGTCCAATGTTTAGACAGACATGCTTCTTTTTAACTCTTTAGCTCATGTGTGTGTGCAATGGAAGATGCAAAGAGACGATGAGATATAGAAAAATGTGACAAAGAGTCATAGTTAGAAATAGGATAAACTATGTTAGATTTACCTGAAGATGGTGTGGTTGCTGAAACATTAGAGGTGTTGCATACATAATCCGAGAGATAATGAGGTGCATATTTGTTCCTAATAGGTCTGGTTTGTGTGACATGTTCAGATGCTATTGTAACTTGGTCATGAGAGCTATGGTCATGGTTTATTTCAATATTTTCCAAGGAATCGTGATCTGGTTGATAATCTGAATGTTCAGGATTTGTATTTGATGATTTTAAAGTTTCATCATTAGTGTTAGTATTTTGAGTAAGGGTGAGTGTATCATTGGGAATATGTTCAGATTATTGTAGGGACAGATAAGCTATCAAGTAATTAAGTATGCCTAGAATCAATATGAGTGTGGTATTCCCAAGTAGATGAGTTGTTACTTGAGTATGGGAAAATGTGTTCATGATGTCTGACATTTATATAAACAAAAACTTCATGATTGTTAAGATTATATAGCACAACACCCTTCATACGTTTTTTGTATCCTAGGAATACACATTTTCTACCTCTTGGTTCAAGTTTTTTTCTATGCATACGAAGAGTTGATGAATATGAAAATGATCCAAACACTTTGAGATTGTGCATATTAGGAATCTCATTATTCAATATGAAATGAGTGGAAAGGTTATCAATAACCTGTGTGGGAAGTTTATTTATAATGAAAGTTGCATGTAAAATAGCATATGACCAAAACCTCTTTGGAAGTTTTGACTGAAAAAGGAGAGCGCTACCTACATTTAAAATATGTTGATGCTTCCTCTCCACTCTACCATTCTACTATGGAGATTCCACACAACTTGTTTGATGTAAAATACCCTTGGAGGCATAAAAATTAGGCATGCTGAATTCAAGACCATTATCAGTTCTAATGATCTTGACATTAGTGCCTTTTTGGATTTCAATGAGTTTGGCAAAATTTATGACATGCTTTCTAGCTTCATATTTGGATTTCATAAGTGGTATCCATGTGTATCTTCTGCAATCATCGACAGTTGTTAAGAAATATGTATGATCATGTAAAGACTTGATGGTAAGGGGTCACTAAATGTCAAAAGGAACTATATCATAAGGATGAGCAGCTCTACTATTTCTAACATTATAAGGAAGTTTTCTTTGTATAGCAAAATGACACACATCACAAACATCTTTATTATTAATTGTGATAAAGGGAAATTGAGAATGTAAGTACAATATTCTGTTTTGTGATAATTGTCCTAGTCTAAAGTGCTAAAGGGCTTTATCAGGTAAATCTACATTGGCTGCTAAAGCATATTTATGTTCAATATTGACATGTAAATCATTATCTCCTAGATTTAAGTAATACAAGCCATCCTTTCTTTTCAGCAAAACCAATTATTTTCATCTAGTTTGTTTCCTGTAGAACACATTTAGAATCAACAAACTTCACATTACAATTGGAAGATTCACACAGTTTTGACACAGATAGCAGATTTAAAGAAAACTCAGGAATTAATATGACATTACCCATTTAGTAACTAGACATTACCCATTTGACAATTTGACATTAATATGAATGATTTATTTATAGGAATGAAACCATTTAATAGAACTACCGATATGATCAGTAGCCCCTGAATCAATGATCCAAGACCCTAGACTACTACTATATAAAATGTGATGCATGTTACCCGTTGATGAATGACCAACGACAACCTGATTAGAAGAAGTGTAACGCCCGTTTTATTTAATATTATATTATATTAATATTTTTGAATTACCGTTTGACGATTGTTTTGGCAACGAGAATATTTCTATTAATCGATATATCTATTAATATATTTGGCGATGTTTCGTTCGGTCCGGTTTTTATTCCGTTCGGTTCGATAAAATATTATTCGGACCGATATTTAATTCCCCAGAATTATTTTAATTAATTGAGTTAATAATATTATTAGATATTATTAGTGTGTTAATTAATAAATTAAGTTAGGGTTGTGAGGACAAATTTTGTAGGATTGGGTTTACACCCTTAACCTTACTAGTAAGAAAATACCATAAAAACACTTTTCATTATTTTCTTTCCATTTCAGACACAAAGCCAACATAGTAACCTAGAGAGAAAGAAATGGTTTTGGAAGAAGAAGAAGAAGAAGAAGAGAAAGAGAAGAGCTTGAGGATTGGGTTTGTTGAATCATCAAGGATCATCCAATCACTAGAGGTAAGGGGTTTGATTTTCCTTTCCATATAGTTAGGGTTTGATAGATATATTTTGGATTGAGGAAAAATTGATAGTTGATTCATGAGTTTTGGTTGGTTGATTGTTGAAATAACATAGGAAGATTGAGTTAGGAGTATAGATTATTGGGTGTTTCATTGCTAGTAGTAGAAATTAGAAGTTATGGAATGAAGAAATTATAAAAACTGTAAACTGTTAAAAACCAGAAAACACATTCTGCAGAAAATGGCACGAAGAAGATGAAGTGGTGGATGAAGGACATGGGAGGCTCCCACCTCACCATGAGGGGCGGCCGTCCCATGCCCCTAGGCGCCCGCCTCCCTCCCTTAAGGCACCTAGGGCGTCCGTCTCATGGGGGTATGGGTGTGCAACCAAATTTCGTTGTGGTGTGGTTTTGCTGTCTTGTAAAATTCTGTCTTCTGCATAATTTTTCCCTGTAGAATATCACTTTGCTTCTGTTTCTTTATTTTTTTCCATTTTCACACAGCAATAGTTTATATTAATAAAATATAATTAGGACATAAGTTAGCCGATTAAATTTAGAACCCGATTATGTTCCGATTTCTCGATTCTGGTAATTTCGGCGACAGAGCAAGTTGCTCCGAATTCAACGAAAATTGACGTGCTAGCTAAGTTCGACGTATAGAACGTAGTGGTGAGGTTAGTTTTTTGAAATTACGAGTTTTTACGAAACGACCCGAAATAGGCCAAATTACGGTTAAATTGAATCGGATTGCGTTTTAGTCAATTTAAGACACGTATGGACAATCTGATTGCGATGTTGACGATTATGATTAATGTCGGTTATTAAGAATGGCTTTTGCGACGATTATTGATAATTTGATTATTTTTCCGTATTTGGAATTTGGTGAATTAATTGATAATGATGTGGTGTGATTAAACATGATGTTTGCGACGGTGTATTTATTAATGAATACTTGATGATATGCGATGCGATGGTATGTTTATCTTGATGTGGATAAATATGGCGATGTGGACTTTATGTCAATCTTTATGAGCGATGATGATGTGTTGTTGTGTTGTCTTTATTGTCGAGTCACATAATTGCATTGGCGACGAGGGCTTTTATGCCAAGCGACGATGGGCTTTATGCCAAGTGTTTCTAATTATGGACAAAGTGACGGGTACCACATGCATAACATAGTCGTGTCTCATGGAGTCGGTTATGTTTATGTTTGAGTTGTTTGGCGTTGGGTTTTAATTGATGAATGATGTTGAATTGCGATGATAGATGATACTTTGTGTTGATGCGAGTATAATGATTATGTGACGAAGTTAAAGTGTTAATTTATACACTAAATACTAATTTAAAGTATGTAAGCTTTTAATATATGTTGACATACTCTATTTAACTTATATCATTTATAATTCCAAAACTATATATATATATATATATATATATATATATATATATATATATATATATATATATTTTATCATGCCTTTAATTATATGTTTTGGAGTATCTCACCTTTTACTTGTTTCGTCGTTGCTTTTATATTGGTAACGTGCAGGTGATCCACGAGGATGATGGGGGTTAGCTCGAGTCTCTTTATTTTGAGTCGCTCTGCTCTGGTCATAGTAACACTTGGGATTTGGGCGACGTTATTATTTTGATAGGATAGTTTATATATACTATCTTATGATGTTATAACTTTATGTATTGATGATAACATGATGATATGTATATTTTGTGAACACATCCGCTGTGCTGTGAATAGTCATATGTGTATATGATGAATTATGATATGAATCGGTATATCCGACTTTTGATGTTTTGTGATGTGCATTATAATGCAAAGTGATGAAAATGCGAATATGTGATACCTCAATTTTGTTGGATGAAATTTTGAAACTCTGATTTTATTATTAATTACGAGGGGTAGAATTGGGGTGTTACAAGAAGCATGTCCTAAAATTTTCCCAAGGTTAGATTTTTGAAGTAGCTCCATTAACATAGTGAATTGACCTTGAGTCATAGGTGAATTGTCATCTATAATGTCAGTACTATGAGGGATAGATCCATCACTATTGCCATCTGATGTGACATTGTTTGTTGTATTTGCAAATTGCTTCTGCGTATGTGGTGGAACACCGTGTTTTTTGAATTAGTTTTCAAAAGTGTGGTTAGTTTTACCACAAAATATGCACACACGAGCACCATGTTTAGAAGAGCTTTATCTTAAGCCAAACTTCTTGGAATCCACAACATTGATCAAAGATTGAGACTCATCATTTTGTGAATGGAGTTGTATTTGTCTTTCATGTTGAATAATCATAGAATTTTTTGTTTATAGGGGGTAATGGATCCATCAACAAAATTTGCGATTTTACAACAGCAAATTGTTCATTCAGGCCAGTTAAAAATCGAATTACATGTAACAGTTTATAATTAGATCTAGTATTATGCATAGCTTCGCAAGAACACTTGATACGACATATGCACATTGCCAATGGTAAGTATAAATCTAGCTCTTCTCAAAGAACCTTGAGATCATAAAAATATTTAATTGTCGATCTTGTTTCTTGCTTGAGGTTGTAGATTTCTTGTTGTAATTCAGAGATACGAATAAGATCGCCTTTAGAGAATATTTCTTTTAGATCGTTCCACACATCAAGAGCATTTTCCTTGAAAACAATTGATTGAGCAATTGAATCTGAAACGGAGTCAACCGGGACTAGGAAAGATCCATCAATAAACTCGATCTTCATGTTGTCACCAAACTCCCTCTTCATGGATCGATCCTAAGAATGGTAATTGGATCCGGTGACCTTGTGAAGAATGGTGACGAAGTCGTGATTTCGTTGGGGTGAACGAAGAAAGGAGATGCTTGATCAATAACAGGATCAATCAGTGGTAGTCGCAAATGAGCCATAGAAGCAGGTAGAGGATTTATGCGGAGAACAATAAATCTGGAGAACAGTGGAAGGAGGATCGATATGGCGAGTGACACCATATTGTGATGCAACATATGAATCATGGAAGAAGAAGAAGAATGAAGACAAATGAAATCAATAGAATGTTTCATTGATTGCTCTGAGAAATTATAAGATTATATACATTGCCAAATTCAGAACCTTACCTCACCATCATTCAAAACCTTACCTCAGCATCATTCACAACACATTAAAAATTCAAATAATCACAACAACTAATAAGATTTTGCAAAATATTATATGTGGCCCTCACTCCCCCTCATTCAACATGTTGAATCTTTTCAACACTAATTAATCCACATCATTCAACACACCATTGTAAGGATTCAACTATTAAATAAAAATTATTCAACACCCTCATTGTACATAGCCTAACTACGAATGCTCCGTTTTCGACAAATGTCCTCACTGCCTCTTCTCCTATTCCGCTTGCTCCTCCTGTCACTATAGCAACCTTACTTTCTAACCTTTGTTTTGACATTGAGCTATGAATATTTAGCTGTCTCTCTAATGCTCTATTCACTCATTTTTATAAGAAAAAAACTGTGTAATTTGTTGACAAATGAGGAATTAAATATATAAAATATTATTTTTAGAAGAGTGACATTTTAAATTTAAGTAATCACGTACCAAATTATGGTTTTGTGTCTCAATTATTAGTGCATATTTTAATCTCAATTATTTGAGCATATTATAAACAATCAGACATTATGTGAGTGCTTAAATATTATTAAAGAATATTGTAATCTCAAATTTTGTCTCAGTTACAGCAAGTCTCTAATCGTTATATTTAAATTTAGAGTTATGTCACCATATGGTTGTGCCATGTTACCATTTGTTATCTACTTGACATGAAATGAAATAATATCATCATTTAAGAATTTTATTTCTCTAAATATAAATATTTAAAAAACAAGTTTCAATTAAAAAATCTTTTTCAACAATTTTGCATAAAATATTATTTTAAATATTTCATTATTTTTAGTAGACAATAATTCTATTAAACGGAAGGATAAGAGATACTCCGCCCGAAATTACACAATAGAAAATTCCTACATCTTAAAACAAAAGAGAGGTAGAGTATTCCAAACAGAAAATTTACAAAAATCAACGATATATTTTACAATAAGAACATAACCACATCCACTACCTATGGATAATCGTCGACATACACTCTAAAAAACTGAAAACGACTTCCTTAAAAATGATGGTGTTCCTCGTTAGCCATAGACTCGAGACTATTGCTATTCAAATTACAGTTACTATTGTCATTTTCAATTTACTCTTCACTTTCTCACAATGGAAAAAGAAGTCCACAAACTCCCCTAAAGACAATTATGAGAGATTGTCAATCCATTCATGCACCTTTCTCCCAATTCTGGCCGATAGCATACATTGCCCGAAGAGATATGAAATGGTTTCAACCTCCGTAGTGCAAAAAACACAGTACAAATATCTAGTTTCCATCAATATCCTCCCTTTTAAGAGTTGATCTTTGGTGGGGATCCTATTGAGGATAAATCTCCACCCAAAAATTAACATATTTGACGGAACTTTGATCTCCCACAAATAATTGATTGCTTTCAACACTTTCCCAAAAAAGTAGAAGTATAATTATTATCGCAAAATAGCTGGAAACGTGACTTCACTTTGACTTTTCTTTCTAACTCATCCAACCACTCGTAATTGTTACTGGCAGAATCTACCAAACTGACATGCTGCATCATTCCCGAAAATTCGTCACAGGAACTTGGCTTGATGGCTTCGAAAATTTCCACTAAATCTATGAGATTCCACGACCAAACTGAACCGACCCAACACCTCGCGTCTGCCACACTACAATCTCTGATTAAATCATTCCACATTGTTAGTTTTCTAGGGCTTTCCCCCACTTTGACACCAAGGAAATTGAATGGTTAACTATCAATATTGCAATAAATTAGGAAAACCGAGGCAGCCTCAAGGAACCAATCGCCCACATGAGTACCATAAATCTTACTTTTGTGAAAGTTAATCTTCAACCTGACATCATTTCAAATGCCCTTAAAATAACATTAAAAAATCTTATGAGAACAAGTTCACCATGTTGCAAGGTTGAAAAGGACAAAAAAGTATTGAATGTTGCAAATAAGAAGCTTGGAACCAACATGTGTGTGCGCAAAGAAGAATAGAGAAGATATGTCTAATATTTTCCAAAAGATGAGGGCTGGTGGAGCCAAAGAAAAGAACAAAATCTGTCTTGTTTACTTTACTTATGTTTTTATATGATGGAGACGAGTTATTTGTTTTCTTCAATTTTCTCTTAAGTTATTTTTACAATAGAAATGTATTTAATTTAACCGAAACATAAGTTCATCATTTTTGCAATCAAATTTAGCACAATCTTGTGTTTCTTTTTATCAATAGACATCAAAAGATCTTTATGTATGATCCCTAAATGGACTGTATTTATTCAAGGTGTATAAACAACATCCTTGAAGAACTTATACAATACTATCTTTTCAGAATTACAATGATCATCTCACTCACAAATGAATTTTTCTTCACAAAAGCATTTGGCTATAATAACTAGTGAGAGAAAGTGAAAAATAAAATTAGAGAGAGAAAGTGAGTGAGTGTCAATACACGAATCATGTTCTGGATGCGTTGGAACAAGAAATGAGCACTCTATTTAGGCAAGAAGAATGCCCAAAACAAAAATTTCATTTAATTAATTTGTCTATTGGCTAACCGATTAGGCTTTTCTTCTAATCGATTAAATATTAAAAAAGTAGTTGTTGCTGGTCATTTGAAAGGAAAGAAAATTTTCCTAGTCGTTGTATGTGACACCCCGATTTAATTCAAAAATTAAATAAATAGGAATTTAATTATTTAATTAATTAAAGGCTTGATTATTTATATTTTTGGAATTAATGGGATTAATTAAAGAAAAGAAGAGATAGAGGTGTGAGGTGTAATTAGGGGTGTGAGGAGTAAATTACTCTACTCTTACTAATTACCACTTGTTTTATTTTATTGGAATAAATAAAGGAACATTAAAAGGAATATAAAAAGAAAAAGAAAGAAAAATAGGTCTTTTTGGAGAAAAGCTATTATACGTAGAGTTGGAGAAGAGAAGAGAGAGAGAGGAAAAGGAGAAATCGAAGATCATCGCGAGGTAAGGGGTGATTTCGTTCAGTTAATATGCTTTATGGGTTTTGGGAATCGACCGGGTAATTGGGTATGTTAGGAAGTTGATTATAGGTTATGGAATGAAACCCTATTTTGTGTCGGTGTATGGAATTAGGATCATTAGTATATTAAATAATTAATAGGGATGAGTAAACCATGTTGTTTGATGTTAAAATGGTGTGAAATGATCATGATTTGGTGTTCCTAATGTCACATTTCGTATTGGAAAGTGTGAAAATGATAAAGGATGCAAAATGCTGTCAAAAGTAGCAGAAAATGTTGTTATAGGTCGTGGGAACCGGTTCCTGTGGAGGAACCGAGTTCGTTATTTCAAAGGGTTTTGCACTCAGAAGGTTCCTCTATGTCGGAACCGGGTTCCCATACAAAAGCCAGGGAGCGAGATTTTTCAACTTTTCAGGAACCGGTTCCTGTATAGGTAGGAACCGGGTTCCATGTGCAATTTTTCAAAAATACTTAAACTTCAAAAATTCATATTTTCTAAACCGTAACTCCGATTCGAGTGCCGTTTTCGGCGTTATTTCTTAAATTTAAAATACTACCTTTAAAAAATGGAAAAATATTATTTTGCTAAAAATTATTTTAAAAGATTCGAGCTTCCGATTTTTGAAAAGAGTGATTAGTTAAGGGTAATGGAGAACTATTACAATTGGTCTAAGTTACCGGATGAAATATTAATGCTTACTATGTTGTATCTTGATATTCATTATGATTGAATGTGATATATTGATGAATTGGCATTATGTGATATATGTTGATATCATGATCTGAGAATTAATGTTGCATGCTTTTATGATGCATGCATACGCATTTGTTGTTTATGGTTCATTCCCATTGTGCGGAAGTGGTGGTGAGCCAATAGACTTACCCGGAGATTGAGGTAGTGAGGCTGGATTCTTGACCCAGTGGCTATGGGCGAATCATGGAATTACACTGTCTTTCCACATGTAAACGGAGCAGTGGGTGAACTCGGTTCACGTTTTGGTACCACATGCATAGAGTCTGCATTGCATATGGGATTGTAACATGCTAGGATGGTTTCCAGTGTTGCAATTTCCATTGTTTGTTATATACATGTTCATTGTGTGAACTGCCTTGTGAATTGACTATGATTTATGCTTGGTTAATGGATTAATGTATCTGATTATTCTGTTGTATTTAAAAACGTATAACGCATGTTATATTGAATTGAAATCTCACCCTTACTTTAACAATTTCAGATCTAAAGTGATTAGCTGCTTAGAGTTTGTGAGGATAGCTCTAGAGTCGAGTCAGTTAATTAGTCCGCGTGTCAGTGTCGTGCTCTGGTAGATGTAACACTGGGGGAAACGTTTGCTTTGAAATCCTTTAATGGAATTCCTTAATGTTTTGAATCATGTTTTAGTTTATTATCCTGGAATACTATGAATGACGTATTCAGAATTTTTGGTTATGTTACATTTCCGCTGTTAAACATAACTTTTGTCTTATTTATGTTGCACCCCAAATTTTACCCTGCTATTTTTCTATTTGCATTATATTTAAGATAAAATAAAAAAAAACAGTCATTCAGTCATTGCATATGCATCATTTCGTCGTATTTAAACTGATCAAAAGTCAGTCTAAATCGATATTTCCATCGTTTTTAATTGTAAAATACCCGTTATTTTATTTCATTTATTTTATACCTCTCTGCTTGTTTATTGCATCGTTTTAAATTATTTATATGTCGATGATATCGATATTTCGGATTTATAACGAGACTATTAAAAGCGCAATTCGATACTGTGCGAAAATTAGCGGGGAAAATATTTCGAGTTTTTATCTTTTACTCACTGCTTTATGAATCTACGTGTCGCGTAGATCATGAAAATGTGTTCTCCCTAATTTTTCGATACATTTTTTAGTCTCGTTTTTAACCGTAAACGTTTTAAAATCGGGTATTCTTTATTATCATTTTATTTCAATTTTAACCATTTCAATAATTTTTCTTTAATTTACAAAATTCGTAGTTTATTTTAATATGCTCATACTATTTTTCGGATAATTTATTGTCCGAACTTTTACCATTTTTGACAATTTTAGGTGTCCATTTTTTTATCTCAAAAAATCAAAACAAATATTATTGGGCTTTTTATTTTTTACCCAACCCATTTGTGTGGCCCATTTCATGAAAAGGGCGTTTTTGGCATTTTAAAAAAAATATGTTAAACCTAATTTGTAGTATATATATATATTGTTATGATTGGCACTGTAGAGGAGGAGCCAAAATTAGAAACGGAGGCAAAATTGAAGAAACAGATAAAAAAACGGTGAGGCCAAAAATCTGGAAAAAAAAAACAAGCATTCCCTTCATCCTCTTCGCCGCTGCTGTTTCAACCTCCATAAACCCCCTTCATCGTTACCACGATACATCTCCATTGCCATCGTTTCCGTGTTTCCTCTGTTCACACCGTTTCCTCCTTCAGCTCTCACACCCCTTCATAGCCTCCGTTCAATCATTCCCTCACTCTCTAATCCGCCGCTGTGTCCTTTACCTCATACATCGTCACCCCACCGTAAACCTCACTCACAACCAGTTCCTCACACCCATCACCGTAACACTTCATCTTCCTCTCCACTGTTACCAACATAACCCCCTTTTGTCTCGCCGTAAGCCCTCTGTTCCCCACTGTTTCATAACAAACCACCATCAACCGTATCTCCTTCGCCGTTACGACAGCCCATCACTGTCCCTGTTCCATCATCGGAACCTCCAAACCGCCGTTAACCACCGTAATACTCCTCTGTCAAACTCCAAACTTCATAGCCGTCAACCTTCTGCAACCCCTTTCTTCCTGTCACCGTCTGAATCTCCTTTCTATTTCTAACCCTTCGCCGTATCCCCTCACTGCCAGCCGCGTCTCAATCTTTCTTCGTTTAACACAGACCCACCAGCCAGCAACCCTGTCATTCTCACAGCTTCCCATTCTCGCCTCTGCCTCAAACGAACAGACACCATACTCCGACATCCCGCAGCAGTGTCAGCTTCGACTTATTTCGGTAACTTTTAATCCATCTTGCTCATATGCCAACTGCTGTGATTACATGTTAGCTAAATTCCTATGCCATGGATGTTGAAATGCTTCTTCTTAAAGTTGTTGTTATAGTTTGATGCAATAGAAAATACTATGCAATTTGGTTTTACAGGTTTGGAGTTATAGAAATTTGTTGTTTCAATACCATACTATTTTGTTTGTAATTGATTTCATTTTGACATTGTGGAAGTCATTTGTGTTGGTGTTGTTGTTTAAATCTGGATTTTAAGTCTGTGTGAAGTTGTTTACAACATTAGATTTTAAATTGTTGATGATAGTGTTGCATTTTTTTTTAGGACGTAATAGTTATCCCATCTCAATGCCTTCCAGTTTGTTAATTTTAATAAAGTTGGATATTACTTGGGTTTTATCATGATAAATCTATGAATATTTCTAACTATAAATTACTAATGATGCTGTTGTGTCTTAAAGAATGAAAAAATTTGAATATACTTCCTGTTTTCAAAAAATGAACATTAGTTGACATTGATATTGTGCTGAATGAAATATAATTGTACTAAAATGTTAGTGCTTTTGTTTGAAAATAACATATTTATGAGAATTGGTATGTGAAATATTTTGGTAGAGTTTTGATGGACAATTGGTGTTTGTTTACGTTAATGTGAAGGAAGTATTGATTTCATTTGGATTAGATGGTATGTGATATTGTTTTGGTTATCATGTTTTGAGTCTATTTGAGTCAAAATTGTTGGGTTCTCTTGAGTAGGATAATTGTTTGCTCGGATCTTGTTTTAGAGATTTTAAGACTCATTTCGAAATCGTTTGTTGTTGTTGCAATACGTTTTCTCGTCCCTTGTTTCATTTCTTATTAATTCGTTCATGTTTCAATCACATAAGTTTCATTTAATTTACAATTCTTTTTGTGATTACTAACCATGTTTATCTTATTGCCATCTCATTTCATTTTATCTCACACTCATGCTACTAATATGTTTGCTATTTGTGTAGACATTTGAGGATTGTTCAAAAAAAAGCATTCATTTTCTTTTAATATTGACATTGATGTTTTTTATCTAACATTTAATATTTAGTAATGTATATATATGAATACATAGTATTTTTATTTATTTTTTATACTGTAAATATAATTATACATGTTTTTCATTTTCTATATTTATTATTGTAAATACACATATTATATTTATTTCTTATATTTAGTATTATATATACTATATACATATTATTTTTATGCTTTATCTATTCATCGGTAAATAAATTCGAATTATGCTGTAATATAGTAGTTGCATGTCTTAGATTTAATTTCATAAATTTATTCTAAAGTTAACTAATCTAATAAAATACAATAATTAATTAATATTTTAGTTTCACCGTATTCAATTTCTGTTTGTATGCTTTTAACATAATTAATTTACTGTTTTATCTTTAATTTTAATTTATTCCCATTCGGAAAATTGTATCCCAATCCCCTTGTTGCATTGTAAATAATTTACCGCTTTCCATTTTATTTTACCGTTTAATCCCCATTTATAATTCATGTATCCCTCTCCCAAAAACAAATATTGTAATAATTATCCAGTGAACATTTATTTTATTTTAATTTAACTGTCACTTACACAAAACCAAAAAAAATCTTTTTAAACTAATATTTGTAAATCATTTTTAAACCCGTAAGTCGACAAAGCTACGAAGTGTCGCGATGACCACACATGCACACATGTACGCTTGATCCTGGGCCTTCTTACAGTGAGCCTATTTCGATTAATTGTTCCAATTAGTCGTTATAGTAGACTAGCCCACTTTGCTAGTACACATGTAATTTAATTGTTTTATACTTAGGTTGGCCACCTTGTATGGGCTTTGTCGATTTTACTTGTGATTTACAATTATCTCGATCCTATTCTTTCGTCATTCACTAAGCATTTAAAACACTTTCAAGTCAAAAATAATTAATTGAACTTGTTCTTTCAAAAATCAATTTTTCTACCAAACAAAAAAAACATGGTGCTATGGTATTTAAGTAAATCGTTAGAGGATAGCCCGACGATTTAATTAAAATGTAAAGTATTTGGGCCATTAGAGGGTAACCCAATGACTTAAATACTTTATTCCATACACTTAATAAAAGTGAACTTTGTTTCACCTCACTCTTTTCATAATAAAGATTTTGGATGAGAGATGATCGGTTGACCTCAATCACCAATCTCGAGTATTGAATCGTTAGAGGATAGCCCAACGTTTTGGTACTTGTCATCCACAATTTAAAATCAATTCCAACACATTCAATATCTTTTGTGCGTCCAAGCACCCTTTACCTTTAAACCTTTTCAAGATTAGACATGATTCATTTATAATTGAGATGCTTCTTCCTCTATTCCCAAGGTTTTCGACTTCTCCACTTGAGTACTAGAGGTGTTCTCAAACCCTCCCTCATGTTGGTGTGTAGTCCTTTATTCTTTATCACACTTATGGACGTTAGATGAGTCCTCTCCTTTAAAAATGACGACTTGTCTTTTTCATTTAAAATCAATCAACAAATAATATTTTCTAGCCGAACTACGGCGTTCTGACTTTCCCATTGCACGAGGGAGTACGTAGGCACTAAGTCTTACGACCAAAGGCTCAAAAATAATAAAAACATTTCTTCTCCCTTTCTTTCTCCTTTCAAACTTAGAAGATCGTAAAATTTTCACACTAACACACAACCACATTTTGAACTAAATGGGTCCCATCGAGTACGATGGATGTAAGGGGTGCTAATACCTTCCCCTTGCATCACCAACTCCCGAACCTGCATCTCTTAATCTCGTAGACCGTCTTATTCTTTTATTCGTGGGTTTTATCTATATTTTCCCGTTCTTTTTAGAACAAATAAAATTAGGTGGCGATTTCACTGTTTTTTTGAAAATTCATTTAAATGATTTGAAAAAATTGGGTTGCTTCAATTTACTTAATAAATCTTCTTCAGTGAAAGCATGACAATTGTATTGATGATTTACACTATTTAAATTGTGACGCCTCTTGGATTATGATTAGATACTCTGATTAATATTTATAAAACGCGGGTAAATAGAAGGGGGTGTTACATTGTACATCATAAGGCACTGTCTAAATAACTTAGGGTTTAAGTTTGAGTTGTTCTAATCAATTAGCATTAGGGTCTAATCGATTAGATTAGTCAAATATTTTCCTTTAGCTATTTCCACTGCTCCTAAGGCATCTAGCACAACTTTAAGGACTCTTTTAAAATATTTTTCTCTTGATTAAAGTATTTAAAAAATATTTTATATGTGTGTTTATAGTCATATACTATTACGAAAAAGCCGTTTTTCTTTTACAAAAGGTCACTCACTTACTAAATTAGGAGTCTAACTCATTCTACAAGCTTTTTTATCAAATAACACCTTCTGTGTTGACACTGCTTGAGATCTCTTGAGGCTTTAGATAATTTCCCTTGGTTTTCCTTCTTATTTGATTAGTCCAAGTAAAATTATCCTCTTTTTCTCTCTATAGAAATGCAAACCCAATAGAATAAGTCTTTTCAGTAGAGGTAACACAATAATTTCCAATAACGAAAGTTTGTACTTGTTGTTCTTGTACGTTGAATCAATGATGAACACGGTAGGAAATATGTTGAACAACTTTATGGAAGCAGGATGAGTCCAAAATATATCGCTAACAGCTACTCCATTCTCGCACGTTTGATACCGAGATACATACTTGTTATCATCTAAGTTTTTCAAGAGGTGTTGCATTTCAGTTTTATCCCGCTCAACACTTTGTTAGTTTGGTAGAGAATATTGTACACTTGCCTGATATTTGTGATATTTTCGGGTCTTTTATGTTTCAAAGTTGCAAGTAAGTTTTTCGGTTGCACCAAATTCAATGTCATGTTTGAAACACATTCCTTCTCTTCTGGCGTGAGACAACATGCAATTGGATGACCGACTAACTTTTCACACAATCATGGTTATGTAAACCATATATCACATTAAATATTCATTTGTTATTTGTTAACCGATAACCACACAACTTAAAGGGACACTCCCATTTTCTTATGTCGGTGTCATCTCATTTGAAATTTCAGAGAGGTCTATATTTCTCACTTCTTTCGCATGTCAATGTCACAAATGCATATTTTCTATCTGAATCATTATTGGACCTTATGATTACAATATCACATCATATTTGGATGCCTCCGTGTGAATCCATTGAAGCATATGATCACAAAATTCAAACTCTTGTTCATTTTTAAATTGTTTTCCAACATCTACCTCCTCCAGAACAACACACTTGGCATCCGGAGTCACAATAGATTTCCTAAAAACATCGGGGTGCACCATATCTAATAAAAAATAAACATTCAATACTCAATGACAACTAATATTGGGCAAAAAAGCCGATGGAAAATAAAAACATACAACATTTAGAAATACATCTCCGGATGAATTCATACAGACTTCAAAAATATATTTTCTGATACAACGTAACTTTTTTTTCAACTTCAAAACATGATTAATGTGAGTAATGAGACTTGAAATAAATGAATTTCACCTTTAATTTCAACTTATTTTGCTCCTTTTTAATTTGATGAAACACAATAATTAAGTTTTGGAGTGAAATTCTTGTTTGAGAACAGAAGGGTTTTTGGAAAGAGCTTATGGAATAAAAAAGGGATGTGGGGTTTGATCATGTATGTGGTTATTTTTAGCAATTTCACATTTGATTTTTCTGGATATGCATTTACGGAATAATCTGATATGCAAAGGTGACATATAGCCAAATTCCCGCTTCAAATATTCGGACATACATCTCTGGATAAGTCATTGGAACGAGTAACAAAAAAATACATTGAATATTATACAACAAAGATGTATCTCTGGAATAAAATTGTGTTTGGCTGTAGGGTGACGTTATTTTTGTGTGATGTTATGTATATAAGTGGTGCATCAGAAAGCCTTTTTAGAAAATTGAGAGGCATTTTCGATTTTTCATATAATTATTTTCCATTTCATGGGTGGGCTAAAAAAATTTCCTATTAGTAATATGTTTATACATTAAATGTCTAAATGCACTTTTGGTCCCCTTATTTTCAAGTTTTTTTTAGTCCATCCATTTAAATGTTAGGTTTCTAGTCCCTAAATTTTACATCACTTGAGATTTTTATGGTCCCATCAATTTTTGCATACGTGGCAATGGTGACTGAATAAAAAAAATATTTTTAATGATATGTGCAATCTGAAGGTGTTGCTGACTTTGGTTTTGTTTCAAGATAAAGTCACACATCTTTTGATTTAGATAAAGGTTTAGCCTTTATATTATTATTATTTATACAATGAGTTTGCAAATGAAAAGTTATACCTTATATCCCAACAACTATCCATCTACCCCTATAACTAATTTAACTAGATTAAAATGCCCTTGTTTTATTTTTTAAAAAAAGGCAAAAGAAATTGGAAAAATACATTTCAGAAAACTTATATTTAAGTTATCCAGTTGTAGAACCAAAAAAACAAATTTAGAAAACCGTTAAAAACCGTGGCCTATGATAAATAAACCCATTCAAAAAAATTTGTTATGTTCTTCTGTTCACATTAAATCTCGAAAAAATTATGTTTCAAATAACGTATAGATAAATTATGCAGACATAAAAACAAAAATAAGTTAAAAGCAACTGAAAATTCATGGGAAAAAATAAAGAAAATTGTGGACTTAAGTAAAAATAGTGTCATTTAGGACAGACAACATTTTTCTTTACTTTTGAAAGCGTATTTCTTTACTAGCCCACACTTTTTACCTGAGTCCTAAACTAAATTTGTTTTTAATATCCGAATAACTTCTTAGTATGTCATCCGAAACACAATTTTTTTAGACGTAATATGAACCGGAAAACATAGTATAAAGACTTTCGAGACGATTTTATTTATTTCAGGCCACAATTTTTAATTGCTTCCTAAAATCATTTTTCGTTGTATCACCAGATAACTTCACTATAACTTATTTGGAATGAAATGTCAATTTTTTTTATTTTGCCTTTTTTAAACATAAAACAGGAGTAGTTTAGTCTGGGTAAATTAATTGTAGGAGTAGAGGAATAGTTGTTGGGTATGAGGTATAATTTTCTTGAAAATGAAAAGAGAATTGGGCCATAGTGGCTAAAGGCCAAAAAAAATTATTTTGAAGTCTGAAATAATTAAATTAATAAAAATTTAGAAAATCTCAAATTAAATAAATAAATAAACAAAATTAAAAATATTAATAAATTAATTATCCTAGTCAATCTCAAATTAAATTAATTAAAAAAATATTAATAAAGTATTATTTAGTCAAAATTGCCAAATTATTATAAATATTTTTCTATCCTAATCATCATGTCACATAAGCAAAATTAAATGGGACCAATAAAATCTCGAATGAGGTAAAATTAGAGAGTAAAAATTAAAAAATGAAGGGACTAAAATTTAAAAACATAAAAATAAAGAGATCAAAAATATATTTTAACCTATATTAAATATATTCAAAACTAGAAAGAAATTTCTATAAATACCTCACCTAATCGATAAATATTGAATAATTTAGTTTCTCACAAACATCATCCAACTACATTTAAAATGTAATCATTTGATATTTTTGCTTTTCTTCTTCTTTATTTTTTATTTTGAAAAGGATTAATTTCATATAATAAATAAATAAATATTTTAAATAAAATAAAAAGAAAATGACTCTTCTTTTTCTATTCTTATTAATTCTTTTTGAATGTTTGCAACCACAAACAAACCACTTTTGTATTCATCTTTCTCTCCGTGCATAGTATCTCTCTATTGCTAGTTTCTTCTCCATTATTGATCTTTTAAAAAATAAATTTTTTAATTTTAACTTTTAAAAATTTATAATTTATCTTTATTATTGTAATAAGAGTAAAAGTATATCATTATCTTATTGAGTTTGAGATTCTGTTAATGATAGAAAATTTATTATTAGTATTTTATAATGATTGTTTGCAACTAGTGTGTATGTATCAATTTTATAGTATTAATATGAATTACTCAAAAATATGATTTTAATTGTGTTATTTAATTTGTTTTTATTTTTAATAATAAACAATATAAAATATTTTAAAAGAAAATCAAATGTCATCATTAACACCTAATCCTTAAGCATTTAACGAATGTGGAGGCTTAATGATCTCGGTTTGAGGATCAATTTTATCGTTCCGAGTTTTTTCAAATTAAATTATTAGCACTAGATTGTCTACTAAAAAACTATTTCTTAGATGTATGTTCTGATAGTGAACATTTTCAGAATTAGGAGGGAATTTGTGGTCTTTATATCAAACTCGTAGAGACAAAAAAATATGTTGTGTACCCGTTAATATATTTGTTTTTAAAGTTATCTTTAATATTATCAGTGACAACTGCAACATCTGAAATATCTTTCTCAACTATGAATATTATCAAAATTAAGATGCTAAATCGCATGAGGGATGAATGATTAAATAATTGTTTAATTACTCACATTGAAAGAGATGTTTATGTGGATGTTGAAACTTGAAAACATGTTAAAACTGTTGAGAATGAAGTGTGAGGAAGAAGTCTCACATTGGTTAGAAAAAGAAAGATTGAACACTATATAAGTGGAAAAGCCCACACACCTATCACCTTAAGGTTTTAGGTGGATATGTGGTGTGCCTCTCACAAAAGTGTGTCCCATGTAACATGCTCCCTCCTCGGAATCTCCTCCTAACATTGGTATCATGAGCCTATGGTTTCAAGATAGGGACCGGCTAACTTGTATCGAAACACTTCCCGCAGGTCGTGGGTAGAAGGTGTTCCATTGGAGAGTGCCAACGGTGGTACAAGTGAATGTGGGAGAGAGAGCTTTCACATGAGGGGGGGCATTGTGACTCACACTTGAGGGGGAGTGTTGAGAATCAAGTGTGAGGAAGAAGTCTCACATTGGTTAGAAAAAGAAAGATTGAACATTATATAAGTGACAGAGCCCACACACCTATCACCTTAAAGTTTTAGTTAGATATGTGGTGTCTCATATAACATGATCCTTCCTCGGAATCCCCCTAACAGAAACTTGAAAATGAAAAAAATCATTCAACATTTTCAAATCATGAAAAATCGTAGAGAAAAACGAAGTTATATATTTATATATTTGAAAATAAAATATTTTATTTATTTATTGATCAGCTATGCTATGTTTACACCAATATATGACACCAATATATTTACACCTGTGCAGTGTTCACTATACTTATACGGTGAACAGTATTTTTCAATAAAAAATATATTTGTGAACAGTGTCAATACATAGTGTCGGTGAATAGTATATTAACAGTGATTTTAAATGGTAAAATAAAGTTGGTTAGTGAAATACAAAATATTGGTTAATGAAGTAATGAAGTTGGTTAATAAACACTCAGATATTAAAAATAATTTTTAACAGTGAAACAAAGTTGGTTAATACAATGTAAGACGCTGGTTAATGAAGTTATGAAATTGATTAATAAATATCCAGATTTTAATAGTTAAGTTGACTAATAAAATTTAAAATGTTGGTTAATAAAAATATGAAATTGATTAATCACATAATTTTGTATATATACTCTCTTAATTTTAAAAAAAAAACATAAAAAATATTTTTTATTGTTAAAATTATTAATATCATCATGTTTCACTGTTCATTGTATTGGTGAATAGTGAAATACAATGTAGGTGTAACTTTGTGGTATAAGAATAGAATTTTTCTTTATATATATATATATATATATATATATATATATATATATATATATATATATATATATATATATATATATATATTGACTCCATATTTTAAAATCAAATAAAATTCTGTAAGCAAGATATATTAATGATAGAACCAAAAATTCTAGAACTTGATTACAAAAAGGCGAGACAAAACTCGAGCGGAAGAAAGATTACACACCAATTACAACCTAAGATAAATAAAACAAAGGGAATTTTCTAAATTCATAAAATTTATAGTTGGTACGAGTAATTTTCCCTATGAACAACCAACACCAAACAAGCACCTTAATGTTCCAACCGCTATCAATGGCATTTCGAGGATCATTCCAAAAAATGATATCGTTCCTAAGCATCCATATATTCCAACAACTTGTCAACCATATACTCCCTTCCCTACCGGATTTCACCTAGTTAAATTTGCAAAAATAACTACATCTCAAAAAACTACTCATGATGTAATTCGACTCAAAATCAATAAAACCAATCCGACTAGCCACCTTCTTCCAAATTAAAGCGGAAACACCACATAATAACATAATGTGATTCGAAGATTCCATAACTGATCCGCAAAGTACACAATCAATATTAGTAGAACGGAAATAAATACATCTAATAATGAGTGAATCCCTTGTCGGAATTCTATTGATGAAACATCTCCAATCAAAAGACTTTATCTTATAAGGAACCTCCAACTTCTAAACTAAGAATAAAGCTTTGTCAAATTCTTTCTCCAGACCAAAAGGAAAATGGTAACCGTACGAAAGCTCATAACAACTCCTAATGGAAAAAAATCCATTGCTTTCGGCCATCCAAGAAACTTTTCCATTGACCGTGGTAATGGGCTAAGCAAGCTGCAAATGCAGCCTGAGGCGGTGCATAACAGAAGCAACATCGGTACTGTTTTCGGCCAAAATTCCAAAGCCCCTACTCCCAAACTCCATTCACGCATTCCCAGCACCGCCACAAACTTCAACTTCGATAACTCGGATAAATCCGAAAATAAATCCATTAACAATTATCATCCAACCAAATAGCGTGTCAAAAAGAAGTGGTGAAGCCATTGTCAATGTGAAATTTACAACTATCGACAAAAAGATTCTCCTTATAGCTATTCTCCAAATAAAGAATGTCCAACCACCAAGAAGATTTAGAAATCCTCTTGCAATTACTCTCATTGTAGGGCACAACATGTAAATTAATATCACCATATCTAGCTTTCTAAACTTTATACCACAAAACTTCTCATCCTCCTAAATTTCTGACTCAGTCTCTCAGCTTTAAAGAGATGAATAACTCAAAAAAGAGTTTGAAGTCTCTAAGAAGGCTAGCACATTTGTTGGATTTAGAGGTGTTCGCGATGTGGTTTGGTCGGTTTTTACGTAAAAAATCATCTGAACCGTAAGAGAAAAAGTGTGTGGTTCGGTTGGATTTGAGAAATAAAATTGAACCGAACCAAACCAAACTAATGCGGTTTGTATCGGTTCGGTTTGTTTGGTTTTTTACAAAAAAAAATATTGAGTCATACATACATATATAGATAACAACATAGATTTGTGTTTAGTAATTTATGCATTATCAAATAACAATAAAATTCATCATATTTTGACAACTACTTTCTTTTTAACATACAAAAATAAGATTAGAGAAAATTGGAGAAAAAAATATAAAATAGTAGTATAAAATAAAATAATGAAATATTATAATAAAATAGAAAAAACAGAGGAGTTGAAAGATTAGAGAAGATGGAAAAAAAGAACAAAAAGAGGAGACATTAGAGAAGAAAATGTGCATTTAAAATGTAATTGGAAGAGAGAATAGTAGAATAAAAATAATAATGTGAAAAGAAAGAATATAAGAGATTAAAGATTAGAGAAGAAGAGACGAGATGTATATAAAAAAGAATATTATAAAAATGTGTAATATACCATCATGAGAGATTTTAAAAAAGACTTAAGATGAAACTTTAAGTGTGAGGAAGAGAAAATAATTCGTAATTGTAAGGATAAGACATACAATGTTTGAGTATGGTTTAGATGTGGGTTAAGTGAAGTTTGAGTTGTAACATAATGTGGTTTGATTTGGTTTGGGGTTTGTAATATACAAACAGCAAACTAAATCAAACCTTGCGATTTTGTTAAAAATGACTTCAAACACATCCGAACTAAATACGATTTTTTACGATTTCGATTTGATTTGATTCGATTTTGCAGTTCTATATTATACTGGTTCGATTTTGAACACTCTAATTAAATTAGACTTTGGAGCTATAGTTTGAGTAATTTTTAAAAAAAAAATCAATGATAAAAAAAATCTCTGACCATTTATACGATCTTAAACATTACACAAACAATATAGTATATAACTCACAATAATTATAGACCAAACAACTGGAAAAAAAATCAAATTGTGTAACTATATGATTCCATCAAAAAAGTCAAATAACACTATTGTGTAGATTATACAAGTTGTAATGCTTGACCTTTCAACTATACATTAAAAGCACGACGAAAGCCATGTGATTCCAAACAGTTGAATGAATTATATATTCTACAGCCTAGTTGGAAACGTGAAATTCACCTAAATAATCAATGCACATTATCAAGTTCCTTCCATTACACCAATTGATTATATAGATACATTGTAAATGCTTCACCCCCAAGAAAGAAAGCAATATAGTTTTACAAGAAACATGTGATGATTAGAATATTTTCCATGTTTTAGATCAAGAAGACAAGTAGTTTAATACTTGATTAATACTTAATCATGATTATTAGCCGTCATTTTTCTTGAGCTTTGCACTCTACAGACCTTATAAATATAGGTTAGTATTTTGATATTTACTTACTAAGATAGGTCACATTATTTCCAGGTTTTGAGGAGAGTTCATCAAGAAGACTATAGAGTTCTTATTCATTACAAATGATGAAGAAAAGGTAACACTATAGTTTGATATATATGTGTTCATTTTGTTTTCTGATTTGTGGGTTTTATTTTATTTTGTCTTTTTGTGTGAATGATAATGATATTATGATGAAAAAATTCAGGTTGGAGGGTAAGGTGGCAATAATAACCGGTGCAGCGAGTGGAATAGGCGAAGAGACGGTGAAGTTATTCGTCGAAAATGGAGCATATGTTATTGCAGCAGATATTCAAAATGAACTAGGTCATAAAGTTGCAGATTCAATAGGTTCAGAGAAAGTAACATATCATCATTGTGATGTGAGAGATGAAAAACAGGTTGAAGAAGCGGTAAACTTCGCGTTGGAAAAACACGGTCGCGTTGATATTTTGTTTAGTAATGCAGGAATAATAGGGTCTTTATCAGGAATACTCGAGCTGGATCTGGACGACTTTGAGAAAACTATGGCTACAAATGTTGTTGGTACAGCTGCTATGATCAAGCACGCGGCGCGTGCCATGGTTGAGAGAAAGACCCGCGGATCGATTATATGTACTACTAGTGTATCTGCTTCTGTTGGTGGAACAGGTCCTAATGGTTACACTACATCAAAACATGCTGTTTTAGGACTTGTGAAATCTGCTTGTAGTGAACTTGGTGGTTATGGAATTAGGGTTAATAGTATTTCGCCTTATGGAATTGCGACGCCTCTTTCGTGTAGAGCTTATAATCTTGAACCTCATGAAGTTGAAGCTAGTACATATTCTAATGCTAATTTGAAGGGTGTTGTGTTGAAGGCTAAGCATATTGCTGAAGCAGCTTTGTTTCTTGCTTCTGATGAAGCTGTTTATATCAGTGGTCATAACTTGGTTGTTGATGGTGGCATAACGGTTGTTCGTAATACTATTTCAGAGCATATTTGAATTGACGTTGGACTTAGTAGAGAGAACTACAGTGATTTCAAATATGTTTTCTATGTTTTGTGTATCAAACTTTATGACTATGGATTTTTCATTTTAATTTTTTTGAAAAAAATTGTATGATCATTGACCAATTTTGCTCAATTAGAAAGCTTGTTTGCTTTGTGATTTCTTGTTATTGGGTTAAAGGGAAGGTTCTTACTTCTTAGCTACATTGTTTCAGCCCCACATTATTACTCACTTTCTATGAGTTTTTTATTTTATTGTATGTTCCCATGTTGTGCCAACCATTTCTTGCGATGCAAGATTTGTTTATAATTATTATTGTGCAATGTGCCACATCTTGTGCCACCCTTTCTAGGAAGTTATTAGGGCTATAACTTAAGAACGACCACATTGAGACAAGGGAACCAGAGATGTTGGTGGTTTTTATTGTGTTTGGATATATTTTATTCACTAAACAAAGTTCAACTTGTCTATATAATTGCTCAATTTAATTTGTATAACTTATAGTTTTGGAATATGTCAACTAAACTTTGTTGTTATTTGATACATGTTAACATGATGATATGTATTCTATTGGCTCTTGATGTAGTGTCTCACCGAATGTGTCAAATTTGCTATCAGAATTGATAGTTAGAAAGGTATTAGCTAAATGTTGTCATATGTGATTTATTTTTCTTCAAGCGATTAGACAAGGATAGAAAACTTGTTCCTTAGTTACTTGTTCTTTATCTCCTCCAAAGAGATAAAATTCATAAAAGGTTGTTTGAATGATTTTGTATTTGAAAAAAAAAATTACAAATACATTATTAATAGGAAAACACTAGTCCTGCTGGCATAGTGTACGTTTGGATTCACAGTGGAAATCCAATAAAACCCACGTTTAATAGATTATTCAATTAGTGTGTGTTTGTTTTTATGGTGGGGAGTGAAAGGAGCGCTTCTAGAAAAGAAAAAAAAGCTACACTTTATAGTTTTAAGAATTCACGGAGGAGGATAGTGGAAAAGCGGTACCAAACATAGTTTTAATAGCTTTAGTTTTTTCGCGGTGAAAATCTATTGCACCATGCTTTTTAATGAGCAAAAGCTAATCCAAACACACACTATGTGATTTAGCTAGAGTAATCATTCAAACAACCTTAATAATGCATTAAATTTTCTGCTATAGGTAGTCTTACGTTCAATTTGATTTTCTCTCTTTTATGGTACACTACAACAAATTGTATATTTTCAAATGAATTTTTACCTCAACTAATTAATTTATTATAAATCTTATTAAAATTAATAATATTTTTTGGGATGAAGGTGTTGATGTTGACGATGTGTATACTGTAGCATCCCAAAATCTAGATTCATCTACTTTATTGATTATTTATGATTTAGTGTTGTGTAATGTATGATGATGTGTTGTTGGATAGTAAGTGGGATGGAGGTAGTAATTAGAATTATTTAGATTTAATAATTTTAGTTTATATTATTTAGAGTTATAATAATAATTAAATAGAATATTAAGGTGAAAATGAGAATAAAGGTATAATGGTAAGTGTGTAGGAGATATTTGAGGGTATAATCGTAAAATCATAGAAACATTTTAAGGGATAACAAAGTAAAAAGAGGAAATTAGAGAAGGAGGGATCATTTTGTACGATCGTTGAATTTTGGAGAAATCATGAAGTGAGAGCTAGGGCAAGCGAAACCAAGAAGGGAATCAGGTAGAACTCGAAGGAAGAATCCAATCGCTAGGAATTCGAGGTAAGGGGTGTAATAGGTTCATTTAGATTGATAGGGGGTTAACATAAATGAAGGTTTTGCTTGTATGATGATTTGGTGAAAAACATGATGAATCGCATGATGAAATTGGTATTGTTGATGAATATAATGTGTATATGATGTGTTGATATGTGATATATGGGGTTTGTGATGCGTTTTAGACTGAGATTGGTACTGCATCAAAATTGGAATGGGGCTAGAACTAAAGCGATATCGCAATTGGAAGTTACAGAAAAATCGTGAGTCTCTCTGGGCGAGCCAGCGGTGAGTGAGAGGAGAGCGAGTCACCCAAGCGTCGCTAGGCGAGCCAGCGGAGTGAGGGTTTTAAGGGTTTCTGGAAAAAGCATCTCGTCGGGCAAGCAAGAGGCGAGTTAGTCACCTAAGATTTGTCGAATGAGCCAAGTGGCGAGCAACATGGTGGAAAGGTGAGCTTCTAGAAAATGTATGGGAGAGGAAGGTTGCCCAAGGGTCACCAGGCGAGTGAAGCTACAATGGTCCCAATCACATTGTTCACCATGAGAGCACCAAGCGAGATAGAGGTGAGCAGAGCGTGTAACACCCCATCTAATACCCCGAAATATATTAATTAAATTAACATTTAAATCATCTTTAATCAGAGTTTAACACGGTAATCACGGGATGTCACAATTAATAGGTAAAAATAAAACTTCATTCAAACAAAGGCATGCTACCGAGGATCAACACCTTCAAAATAATTCAATATAGATAAGACCATGTCTTACACAGAGGAAAACATCATAACCAAACACAGAATAATTCCATCATTATTATTCCCAACAAAGTTTTAAATAATTAATAAACCAATATCTAATTCCTCATCTAACATTCTCCTGTTACAATCTAATCGAGCATGACACCGACTACGTACTAAACGATAAGCTCTAGAGCCATCCTCACCGACTCCTCACCGCTAACTTTAATCGAAATGGTAAGTAAGGGTGAGACTTCTCATAATTAAAGCATATTATAAGCTTCTCAATTAACAATATATTTCAAGCATATTAACCCACCCATTTTCAACATAACTTCATATTCCCTACACAATCACAACCATATAATCATCATGCATAACCATCATCAATCGAAAATAGTAACACCGAAGACATCCTAACATGTTACTATTCCACACAATCAAAATGCGACTCAATGCATGCGGTACCGACTCGTGACTCAAAGTCACCCAACACCGATCCATCACCAACCGGATACGGTACCATTGATTCGTCCATAAACACCGGACACGAATCCATTAACCACCCATCCTCACTCGGTATCGGTTATCGGCAATCCAAGTCAAATTCGCGCAATGGGAATTAACTTCACCAAAACAATGCATATGCACGCACATCCCGATGCAACATTAATCGTCTATACATTCATTTAACATAAGCGAATCACAACAATCAACATGATATATCAACCAATCATGCATACATCTAACATCGATAACATGCAAACCAATCAACATGATATAATCACCTATCATGAAATAATTCATCACCGAGCATAAATATGCCAAACACTTACCCTTCAATTGGTAAGACTATCACCAAGATATATCACAACAATGACAACTAAGGTCAACAACCATCGTGCATATACAACACCAACAAACACATGATATCAATACAATCATGAATACACCAATCATCACAAACCGAATCAAACTCAAAACATGATATTCCAACCATCATGCATACAAATAACCACAGATAACACGCTTTACATTCACTCAAGATCAATATACTCATCACCACGTTTCACATGCACCTCAACGTCGTCGGTCAATAATTGTTTGTTTGAAATTTGCCTCTTTTTCAAAATAATTTCAACTTTTAGAAAATCTTTCCATTTTATCGGATAGAGCATTAAATTTAAGAAACAACGTCCAAAACGGCGCAAAACGGACTTACGGTTTGAAAGTTATGAATTTTTAAAGTTTGGAAAATTTTCAAAAGTTTCAGTGGAACCCGGTTCCTCCCTGGGAGTAACCGGTTCCCACAACTCAAAAATACACGCCCCCTGGAAAAATGTATGGGGAACCCGGTTCCTCCAGGTAGGGAACCGGTTCCCAGAAGTAAAAATTTCATTTTTCTGGAAAATTAACGTGGAACCCGGTTCCTTCCACACAGGAACCGGTTCCTGAGTTCAAAAATACCATCTTTCACCATTTTAAAAGCTGGAACCCGGGTTCTCCCACTGGGGAACCGGTTCCCACGACCATCATACCCAAAAATTTAGTTTTTGACAGCATTATTTCCCAAAACCATTTCCTCTTTATGCCAAAACGTGCCACACATTCCGACACCATAAATTCACTCATTCATCATCAATAACATACAATATAACATGTTTTATTCGTCAGTAATGATCCTATATCATACAGATCCATTAATCTATACATTCTGACACAATCTGACATCATCTGACACCATTAGGTATACACTCATGGAAACTTAGAAATCCCTAAACATAGATTTCCTAACATGCTATGATCTATAATATTAAAATCAAAACCGATAATAAACCATAATCAATCGAAATCACCCCTTTGTGGGTTCTTGAATTCGACACCTTAGGTCTTCTTCCTCCTTTTCTCCTCTTCTCAATTCCACGTCATGAGTTTTCTCCAAAAGGTCTTTTTCCTCTTTTCCTTCTTTTATTTCTTTTATTATTCTAACATAATAAAATAACATAATTAATGTGAGTAGAGTCTTTACTCCTCACACCCTCACTTTATTCATCATACCACCAATAAACCCACTTCCATTTAATTCAATTGACTTCAATAATCCAAAATATTAAATATTACATTCCTAATTAAATTAATAATTAAAAATCGTAATTATTTAATAATCGATTTATTCGGGTGTCACAACTCTCCCCACTAAAAGAGTTTTCGTCCTCGAAAACAACCTAGACGAACAGTTCGGGATATGAGTCCTTCATCCGACTCTCCGGTTCCCATGTAACATTTCCATCTCTGGTCCTCCCAGCTACTCTTACCAATGCGATCTCTTTGACTCGCAATCGTTTCAACTCTTCCCGATCAAAGAGATACTTGTGCTCTTATGATCACTAATACCTCAAACCGAGAACCATATAAATAATGCCTCCCAACATCAAAACAAATACAACAATGCTAACTCTAAATCATGAGTCGGACAACTCCTTTCATGCACTTTCAATTGTCGTGAAGCATAAGCCACAACCCGCTTATCTTGCATCAACACACCACCTAATCCCATTAATGGTGCGTCCACCGACAACAACAGACTTAGTCGGATTCGACAAAATGAAGATCGGAGCACTAGTCAACCTCCTCTTCAGCTCTTGAAATCCTTCCTTCCCAACTATCACGTCATGTTTGACATCATTTCCAATATCACTAACAAATATCCTTCTGATTCAACCACTAGAATCCCACACGATCCATTGCTTCGGGTTAAGAATACATCACCACTCACTTCTTACCCCTTCACTCTAGGGTACATGATTTATCACTTCACCACACTGCAACACAATTATAAGTACCTCTACATAACCGCAATGTCCACAACATTTATACACAATGCTAGTACCACTAGGCTACGTTCCAACGATAGAGCTTGCAAATTAATACATCTATTATAATGGATGTAACATCAATAAGACAGAACCCTTCACCTAAGAATTCTATTCGAAATTTCTAATAGTTTCATAAACTCCACACCTTCTAACGTTTTTGTGACTTCCAAAAAAAAATAAAATAAAATCATACTCGCATAACAAAGTGCATCACGTTATGCTTTCGCTACGCGACTCTGATTAATTACCTTAAGTTATTATCTTCATTTGATTTTCATCAACTACCAGCTCTACATGTTCACATTTTATCTTTAGACTTTCTCCTTAATATCTATCAAAAATCACCGTTCAACTTCTTACATTCTAAACTTTCCACTCCGCGGCTTCAACTTGCATACACACTCAAGTCTCCGACCCGCTAGATAATTTCCAAGTCTTTTTCATAGTCCTCTTCCTCTTAGTTTCATGCGAACTGATGAACTACTATCTTCTCATTAGAACGTCAACCACTTCACACACTATCAAGCTTGCAAGATGAGTCTATTAAATCCAACACGATCCCGTCTATTATCAACAAGAGATTAAGGGTGATCGGTTCCTCAATTTGTCAATAGATAGCAATCACAATGGAGTATAAACCACCGTACCAAACTATAATAATTCCTTTAGAACTTGTGCTCAAGTCACCCAAGCACCATGGTTCAATAATCTTCCTTTAAGGTTTACAACTTCTTCCACACATATTTCTCATTTGATATCGATGATGAGATACCGTCGATCGGACTTTACATAATCTTCTTCACACTCACTTAGCATCACACGATTGTTAAGTATTTTCCCTTCATGAGATGCTAACACACCAAATACACCATAACTCATTTTGTTTCCATTTGAAGTCCTTATACATGCGGAGAACTTTAACGACATTCACAACTCTTAGTCTCCCTTTAAATCTCATAACATCTAGGATCCATATATGCTCAATCAATCTTATTTCAAATGAAGTCTCGGTAATACCTCATCATATGATCGGTAAAAGAAACTTCCAACATTTTCTTAACACATGTCAATATTTTGACATCTTAAACATAATTGCATTTCCTATCGAATTTATTTTTCCTCTAATTATCACTTATCTTTTCCTCAGAAGCTAACGTCACTTATCCATCCTTAATCGACATAAGTTGCATCTCTAATACTTGTCGCACTCTTATTAATACCAACATCTCATTCATTAAAATATATCATTCTTGACCTCGTCTCAAATAATCTTACGGTTATGTCCATGAAATATTCCAATACCAACAAATTTTGGACTTTCCCACTACACACTCGTCACCTCGGATGGGTCTACCACGTTACCGTCACTTGAGATAACATGATAAAGAAAGCTCACATCCTCATACCGTAATCTACACCATGAAAACTTAACAAAATTCTACTATCTCTCGAAGTTGGAATTCACCTCACGACATTCAACATACCTATACCGCGTTTTAGAAGCTTATCTCTAACTATCTTCATCCTTAACCTGACCACGAAGGTAAGTTAATCTAAACTCAACTTTACCGAAGGCATACTTTCCAACTAATTGATCCATCAAATCACCAACAATTTGAAATAGATATTTAGTCTCAATCACCACCTAAATCAGTTATGAAAATCCACACGCAATTCGCGCTACTTCCTTCCTCCTTGACTAAGGAAATTAGAGCTCCCCAAACAATACACTTGGTTTTACAAATCCATTTCACTGCGCATCTTCCAATAGCTTCTTCAATTCCCTTAACTCAAAAGTTGACATCTTGCACGGTGTCATAGAAATAAGTTTTGTACCAAGAACGACATCAACAACAACTCTGATTCTCCTCAAACATCATTACATGATAAATAAATTACTTTCAGGTGCTAGGACCATTTTTAAAACAAAGTTCATCACATTATCTTTCCAATGCTTCAAACGGAACTCAAATCAGACATCCAAAACTCAAGTTATGAATCTTACAAGTTTTCGGAAGAAATGTTGTCAGGAAATCAATTCCCTGCAATAGGTAGTCGATTTCCACCTTGTGGGAGTGAGAAATCCCAAAACATCCTCGAATACAAAATTTGGGATCCTAACTTCAACATACCGCAACACACATCGTTCTCCATGATCACTTGCGTCAGGTTACAATTCCAATAACCAATTCACACCACTACATACTTTATATCAACCATTGACACAATCATTCTTTTCAAGAACACAAAGAAGTAACTCACACAGGCAGCTCCACAATCAACTGGAAGTGTTACAACCTTCCCACCACACCAGTTTCATCATTCTCAAAGTCATCCTTCTTAATTACCAAATATCTTCTAGGCCAAGAATATGCATCGACTCATCATAACGATTCATAATCGCTTGGTTTAACTTCAAACATCCAACCCAAGGATGACCTCCGCTTAATCCAACATCTTGCTCGACGGTGAGTCGCTATTATTCCCATGGAAACGTCGGACTCACACCTCAAATGGAACATCATTGTCCATAACATCGTCCTCCACTCCCAATGATGCGAACAACACAAGCACTTAATTGTCACCACTTAAGAGAACCTTATCGACCATCATCAATTCTCGAATCGTAATCCCTCCAAATTGGAAAACTACGCAGCCTAATCAACATCCGCACTCGTAACCAATAGCACATCGATCCAACTCTTCACACCGTAACATCTTAGAAGCAAAGTTTCTCCCCACTTGCTTCCAAGCCACTCCTCGGATAACCAGAAAAACAGCGATCGGTGTTTCAAACACATCGTATCTGAATGAGTAATGACATTAAGACACCGGTCACAATGACCGACTATGCCTGATACCACTATTGTAACACCCCATCTAATACCCGAAATATATTAATTAAATTAACATTTAAATCATCTTTAATCGAGTTTAACACGGTAATCACGGGATGTCACAATTAATAGGTAAAAATAAAACTTCATTCAAACAAGAGCTATGCTACGAGGATCAACACCTTCAAAATAATTCAATATAGATAAGACCATGTCTTACACAATGAAAACATCATAACCAAACACGAATAATTCCATCATTATTATTCCCAACAAAGTTTTAAATAATTACTAAACCAATATCTAATTCCTCATCTAACATTCCCGTTGTTACAATCTAATCGAGCATGACACTCGCGACTAAACGATAAGCTCTAGAGCCATCCTCACCGACTCCTCACCGCTAACTTTAATCAAATGGTAAGTAAGGGTGAGACTTCTCATAATTAAAGCATATTATAAGCTTCTCAATTAACAATATATTTCAAGCATATTAACCCACCCATTTTCAACATAACTTCATATTCCCTACACAATCACAACCATATAATCATCATGCATAACCATCATCAATCGAAAATAGTAACACCGGAAGACATCCTAACATGTTACTATTCCACACAATCAAAATGCACTCAATGCATGCGGTACCGACTCGTGACTCAAAGTCACCCAACACCGATCCATCACCAACCGGATACATACCATCGATTCGTCCATAAACACCGGACACGAATCCAAATAACCACCCATCCTCACTCGGGTATCGGTTATCGGCAATCCAAGTCAAATTCGCACAATGGGAATTAACTTCACCAAAACAATGCATATGCACGCACATCCCCAAAGATGCAACATTAATCGCCTATGTATACATTCATTTAACATAACGAATCACAACAATCAACATGATATATCAACCAATCATGCATACATCTAACATCAAGATAACATGCAAACCAATCAACATGATATAATCACCATCATGAAATAATTCATCACCGAGCATAAATATGCCAAACACTTACCCTTCAATTGGTAAGACTATCACCGATATATATCACAACAATGACAACTAAGGTCAACAACCATCGTGCATATACAACACCAACAAACACATGATATCAATACAATCATGAATACACCAATCATCACAAACCGAATCAAACTCAAAACATGATATTCCAACCATCATGCATACAAATAACCACAGATAACACGCTTTACATTCACTCAATATATACTCATCACCACGGTTTCACACATGCACCTCAACGTCTACCAATAATTGTTTGTTTCAAATTTGCCTCTTTTTCAAAATAATTTCAACTTTTAGAAAATCTTTCCATTTTATCGATAGAGCATTAAATTTAAGAAACAACGTCCAAAACGGCGCCAAAACGGACTTACGGTTTGAAAGTTATGAATTTTAAAGTTTGGAAAATTTTCAAAGTTTCATGGAACCGGTTCCTCCTCAGGAGTAACGGTTCCCACAACTCAAAAATACCGCCCCTGGAAAATGTATGGGAACCCGGTTCCTCCGTGGGAACCGTTCCCGTAAAATTTCATTTTCTAGAAAATTAACGTGGAACCGGTTCCTTCCACACAGAACCGGTTCACGAGTTCAAAAATACCATCTTTCACCATTTTAAAAGTGGAACCGGGTTCTCCCAGGGAACCGGTTCCCACGACCATCGACCAAAAATTTAGTTTTTGCAAAGATTATTTCCCAAAACCATTTCCTCTTTATGCCAAAACGTGCCACACATTCCGACACCATAAATTCACTCATTCATCATCAATAACATACAATATAACATGTTTTATTCACAAGAATGATCCTATATCATACGGATCCATTAATCTATACATTCGACACATCGACATCATCGACACCATTAGGTATACACCCATGGAAACTTAGAAATCCCTAAACATAGATTTCCTAACATGCTATGATCTATAATATTAAAATCAAAACCGATAATAAACCATAATCAATCGAAATCACCCTTACCTTGTGGGTTCTTCAATTCGACACCTTAGGTCTTCTTCCTCCTTTTCTCCTCTTCTCAATTCCACGTGTGAGTTTTCTCCAAAAGGTCTTTTTCCTCTTTTCCTTCTTTTATTTCTTTTATTATTCTAACATAATAAAAATAACATAATTAATGTGAGTAGAGTCTTTTACTCCTCACACCCTCACTTTATTCATCATACCACCAATAAACCCACTTCCATTTAATTCAATTGACTTCCAATAATCCAAAATATTAAATATTACATTCCTAATTAAATTAATAATTAAAAATCGTAATTATTTAATAATCGATTTATTCGGGGTGTCACAGAGCGATCCCAGGGTCGTCAAGCGAGCTTAGTCGAGCAGTTTAACATTAGAACTTCAAATTATCGTAAGTTGAGTTTCAGGACTCTGTTTGATGTGTTGTTCAAAGTGTTGGATAACTACCGCATAGAAATATCTTATGGTAGAATTTTTTGAAGAATTTGGTGTATTGTTCATGTATATATATATATATATATATGTGTGTGTGTGTGTGTGTGTGTGTGTGTGTGTGTGTGTGTGTTGTTCGAGTGCAGGTATAGCAGGCAAGCAACAAGTAAAGTATTTATTTTTACCGGGTGATATATACCGGTTAGGTTATATCGTATCGTGTCCACAGAGATTGGTTATTGATTCTTCGTTCGACAAATCTATCGTTAATGAGTTTGGGATTAATTGGTTGTAAAGAAAAGACAAAAAGTAAATGAACAAAAACTATAAAGGATAGACAGCTTGTCCGGAACGAATGCACACTACCCGTCACAAACTTAAATCTACCATCCAGTTATACTCATCCTACGATACTCTTCCATGCCATCACATACCTCTCACAACCCAAGCTATTTCTAACCCAAATTGAGAATTCAACTGCATCACCTCGATAGCCATTTCTGGCCTACCTTAACAACACAGAAGTCAACCGTGTCACTCGCAACGACTATCTCTAGCTCAAAACAACAAACACAGAGGCATTAAGATCAGATACTCTAAGTGAATGTCATCTCTAAACCCATTTCTAGCATTCATAAACTAATAGATAATCATCCTAGGTAATAATCTAAGCAATCTATGTCTAGCAAAGCTCAAATCCCTAACATAGAGTAAAAACCTAAGACAATCACCAACACAGGTTCGTAAAGCAAGCTTTATATAATACCAAGGGCGACAAATATACATGAGTTCAAGGTAAATATACATACAAACCCAACAAATAGAGAAATACATAGAGAGGAGAAGAGATAAACCACAGATCTACATGTTCGCGTTAAAAAGTGACACGCGAGGGAATCGAATCTGAATTCGGATTCTCTGGCTCGAAACGATTTACTCTTTTGATTTATTTATAAATATGCCGCGAGAATCAAGCTTTATTTTTTTCAACACAAGAAAAATGATTATGAAAAAGGGGAAAGCTGCAATACCCTCAATTGATATGATATGCATTACGACTAGCGCGAACTAGACGTAACGCATTGGGGATATTCCGGGCAAGGAGTTTGTTATATAAAGGGAATAGATGGAGCACCCTAAATATATATAGTTATCTATAGCTTTATATATGAATATGTTTGATATGTTTATGTGTTTTAAATTGTTATTTCTATTGTTGGGAAAGTTTCGCCTTTGGATTTTGAGAAGGGTAGATTATGTGGGATCCTAGGTTTTGTTATTATTGTGCTCACAAAGATCATTGGAATCTTCTGCATACATATCCCTTAATGGGAATCAGAGCATTTGTAGCTCGGATCTAAAGGGATCTATGGTTTGTTTGGTTTGAGGGAGAAAGAAATTTGTTCGCCAAGGATGAGACCTTGTGCCTACGTATTCTCAAAAGGATGTTGAGAAAGTCAGAGCAATTGTAGTTCCCACTTATGCTAGTGGAAGCAACGGGATGTTATTAAGAGAGAGAGACAAATGTCATCTTAATGAAAAATGTATCTAATCTATTTCATCACATACATTTTGAAGGGTTGATTGATTAAATCTTTCATCATAAGTTATAGGTGTTTTGCTTGAGTGTACAAGCGTTACCACTTACGAGTTTAAGAAAGATGTTTGAAAAATGATTGAATCTTTTAATTGTATGCATTGGGTGTTTTGCTTGAGTGTACAAGCGTTACCACTTACGATTAAGAGATGTTTTTGTTTGAAAAGTGTTTTGAAAAGTTTTTGATTGTATGTGATGTGATAGATGAGATACTTCTTCCATAGAGATGATAGATGTCTAAATCTCGAGGAGAAATTGATTGGATTAGAGGGATGCTTTTAAGAAGCCCATGGGTCCTTGTATTGTAAGCCCAAGAGGAGGCATTCTGCGGGTCATCGAGGGTCTTTGTATTGTTAGCCCAAGAGAAGGCATTCCGATGGTCATCGAGGGTCCTTGTATGAAGCTCAAGAGGGAGCTATAGGGTATGGCTGGCTTTGGCTTTAAGAGTGGTTTCACCAGGAAACCATCCTCTTAGGATTGAAGAGTGATTTCACCGGGAAATCATCCTCTCGTGGTTCTATCCTAGCTGGTGATTCTTTGTATTGGAAGCCCAATAGAGGTCATAAGAGATTTCTGGTCTCTCTTGTTTAATACCCAAGAGAAGGCTAAACTCATGAGGAGTTCTTTGAACGAAGCCCAAGAGGAGGTTGACTCAAGGGAGTGTTGTCTTATATAAAGCCTAAGCGGAGGCTAAACTCAGATGAATGAGTTTTCTTATATGAAGCCTAAGAGGAGGCTGAACTCAGATGAATGAGTTATCTTGTACAAAGCCCAAGAGGAGGCTAACTCTGCAGGGGACCTAGTTGTTAGACTAGTTGTTTATGTTATAACTAAACAGTTATATAAACAAGTGTATGAAGTTTATTCACAGGAGTTTATGAAGGAAATATAAACAAATATGTAATATTTATTCACAGGAGTTTATGAAGGAAATATAAACAAATGTGTAATATTTATTCACAGGAGTTTATGAAGGAAATATGAACAAGTGTATAAAACGAGCGTTTAAAACGAGTGTAACTTGATTATTTACAAGTTTTGAATGTGTACAAGGAAATGAATATGTACACGAATGGGTGTTTATGTATAAGGAAATGAATATGTACATAGGAGGGTTGGGACTTACACCGTGAGAGAGGCCCATTGGTTTTAAGAGAAGTTTCACCGGGAATAATTCCTCTCTTAGTACCAATGGAATTGGTGTATAAACAAGCGAATAAACGAACGAAAGTTTGCTATACTTGAATATTTACAAAGATGTTTGTATTATGTACAAGTAAAATTGATATGTACATAAAAGAATTGGATATGTACAAGATAATAACTATGTACATAAAAAGAATTGGGACTTACACCGTGAGGGAGGCCCATGATCTGTTAAGAAATTCGAGAAAAAAACGGGTTCGGTTTTATCTTCAAATTGAGTCGATCATGGAAAAAAAGGTGTGTAAGTATGTTTTGAAAAGATCTTGAAAGTGTTTTTGAAAGATGAAATATATCCACAAGAAGTTTGAAAAAGTTTCGAGTTTTGAAAGTTTGGAAAGAACATCTTTGAAGTACTTAAGAATACCTTAAAATGTCTCGTTTTCGGCTCAATGAAAATATAATCAAAAGAAAATATTTTTGGATTTTTTTGACATCATCATAAAATAGGTATGTTAAATGACAAGTGTGTAAAAAATCATCTCAAAATGAGAAGTTTTGATTGGTTTTTGAAAGCATTGAAGTTTGATAAAATAAAAAAGTGAAAAAATGGTCCCAAGGGGATTCGACCCCAGGACCATTGGGCAAGGCAAGGCAAAGGACTAAGAGTGAGCTGGCAACCGCTGGGGCGGCAATACATCCGTTCATATAACTTACTTCATTTAATTATATTATAAAACGAATTTTTGAATTTCTGGAAAACCAAGAACACGCGCGAACCTGTTCTTCATCTTCTCCAATCCTTTGATTTCATAACTTCCTTATTTCTTAATGAATTTGAAAGTTGTAAACATGAAACTTGCTCGATTTTCAACCAGGAACACGATGGTAATGATTAATTTCATTTATTTTTAGTTTTAAACGATTAATTTTCCCATAATACTAAGAACCCTAATTCGAAAATTCAAAGTGAAATCGTGTATGGCCATGGAATTGATCAATTGATTGAGGGTTAACAATCAGTGAAGGTGCAGAAACAAAACGGCCAAGCGTTTTTTGAACTGGAATGCATGAATCATAGAGTTCGAAGTATGAGTGACTTACCTCTTCAAACTGAAATCGAAATCCTCCTTTGAGTGTTTCCAGTTGTTGTTTGATGATGGGTGGAGCACCACTGAACTATATGGAAGGTGTTTGATCACTATGCTCACTTTGAAATGGTCTGAACTACTCCACCCAAGTCCAACGGCAGTTGCTTGAAGTGAACTTCGAATTCGTGGTTAGAGGTGTTACAGGTCAGGGATGATGACTTGGATCATTCATATGAAGTGTATAGATGATGTTCAAATGATAAAATCAAGACTAGCTCGAGCAAATTATCAGTTTGGATGTTAAGGCATCATATGCAAGTTTTGAAACTTTGAAAAGCAATTCTGATTTTCAGTTGTTCTTAAGTTGATTTTAAGTTTCAAACAAGTTATATTTGATGTTTAAGACATGTTAGACACCAAGTTTCTCTCAGATTTTGCAAGAATCACAAATTGCAAAAATTCCTCACTTTGAACTATGAAACTTAGAATTCAAGAAAGAAGAGTGAAAGCTTAATTTGCATAGCTTTGGTGTGGTTTGAATTTGAGGAAATGACCTCTATTTATAGGCCAAGGAAACTGAATGATTTGGCAAAGCTATCATTGAAGGAAACTTGCAACTTGGTTAAGAGGTCATAATGGAATCTTTTGCATTTAATGCAAAAGTTACTTCCTTTAACCATGGTTAAGTTTTCTTCTTTGATTCAATCCTATCTTCAATCATTCAAACTGATATTTATCAGTTACTAGCTGCCTCTAAGTGATGACAAGGCATCTAGAAGGAGAAAATGCAAAAAATGACCTATAATTTTGAAGTATGAACTTGAAATTCATGGCTTTTGGAGCTCTATGTTTCAAAATCAAAAGTATAGCTAGACAAAATGGTTTTGCAAGTTCTTGGACATTTTGGAAATCTTGTTACAATGGCTACAACTTTCATGTTTTGAGTTTTTTCTAATTCCAAATGGAACTATGTGAAAAATTGCCATGAAAGTAGGAAAAAACATGAAATCTCTAACACTTGAAAAATTTTCTAAGTGTTGGAAATTTTGACTTTTTGTTGACTTTTCCATATTTCTTGATTTTTTATGATCATGATGGATCATTTTAAGTATTTTGATGATTGAAAAAGTTTTGTCTTGAAAAAGTTGACCAAAAGTCAAAGTTTGACTTTTCAGTGCAGATGAAATTTCATCAGATGATCCAAAAATTGACTGATGAAAAATGTGAACTTATGTGATGTTTTGAATCAAGAAATTAGGTCAAGATGTTGCATTGAAGATATAAAGATCAATCTCCAGGCAAATAGGTCATTCATTGAGAAAAAAGTCAGTGATTTCCTATCCTCGATAAAAACCCTAATTGGTCGATCCTTGATAGATCATGAGAAAAAGTTGGGAATCTGAAGATCAACTGTTGATGATTGATTAAGATAGGTCAATTGAGGTGAGTGAAAACTCAAACCCTAATTGATCACCTCTTGAACAGATGAAAATTTGATGAAACCCTTATCTTGACTTCTAGAAGCCACACACGATCAATTCTGTTCTGAACTGTTAGTGATTCAGTGATGCATATGTAAGGTGGTATATTAGGTCAAAAATTGGGGTATGACAGATGCCCCTATTTAAGTTTCTTTAACCTGAGATATGAAGATGAAGATCTTCGTCTCGATAGGTGTGAAGATACTTAAATATCAGAATACGCAAATTTTGGACCTAAGATACCAAAAAATGCGAATGATGCAAAATGGTTGCAAAAAGTTCACCCAGGAGATATCAAAGAATGATATGATGGGGGAATGATTGTGAGGATGACTCAATCTGTCTAAGAAAAGAGGATCATGTTTGTTGGGAAACAAGCAATATGCTTCACTGGGAAAATAGATTCACAATGTAAGTGAATATCTATTTCGTTTTGAGAAACGAGGAGATTACCTTCTGTCAGCCTTGTGACAATGTTTAAGGTAAGTAAAGATGATATTACCAATTATCAGCCTTGTGATAGTTTATGGTAATGAATTCTGAAGATATTACCAATTATCAGCAAAGTGATAACCATAACAAGGTAATTCTTGAGAAATTTACTGAGTATTCAGCTTTGTGAATAACAGACAAGGGTGGAAACAGATCTCAAATGAGTTTCTATTTTCAAAGTTACAATCTTGCCGGGGATCTCTCTCTTGAGAAGATGTAGGCATTTTGATTTGGAAAAGACACAGGTTTTCTTTAGACAGAAAGACAACTGTGGGGATTTCTTGAACTTTCATGATTAGACTTGCTAAGAAGAACAATCTTTTTATGACAAGTTTCAAGATGAAAAGGAAATAAGCGGCTCGGATGACGAGGCTATTGCTTATTGTTTGCAGGTAGATTTTTTCTTGTGAAATCTGGACCTGAGTTGATTAAAGACAAGGTTCTATCCAGGAATGAGCTGGGGAAAAAAAGGTCAATCAAGACTTCGTTCTCAATAAGGAATGCTCTCAGCTGGGGAACATGATAGAGAAAAGATGTATTTCTCTGCTTGGGGATAATCTACTGGAGAGATGACACCCACACTTGTTTTTTCTTGGGAGCAAATGCAACCCTAAACAAGTGATATTGAAGCAAACATTTGAGAAATGCAGGAATGCATTACTGATGCTATTATGTATGAATGATGAATGTTATGAATGTTATATGCATGCTGACGATACTTGACAAGATAACAAAAGGGTATTTGGGAAAAGGACTACGTCACAGTTCAAACAAATACTCAGTAAAATCTGCAGCCATGGTGTAGACGTTATTGATGATGAATCTGAGTTGCATGCTTTAAACTTTATGAAGAAGGCATTTCATTGGAAACCTAGTTGGGGATTCTTTTTGGATAAGAATACCGTTCTTTGATGATCTTTTCTGAGGAGAAGAAGACTTCTGTAGCAGTTGTTCTATCTTTCAGAGGTCGAAACACTTATGGAGAAAACTGTTGAAGTTCTTTCTGTGTTCATAGTTTAAAGAAAAATTCGCTTTTATTTCAAAAATTTGAAGTAAAAATTTATTTAAAACTTTTTTAGTTTCGAAAAGTGATTTTCACAATAAAAAGCGTTATTTTGCGAAACAGGATAAAGCAAGAATTGCAAACAAATGGGCACAAGGCTCAAATTTATTGATAGAATGGTAATCAGCCAAAGGCGTGATTCCATGAGCTATTTACAAACGTTGGAAATGATAATTTATTGGGAAAAGGCTACATTGAAAGCAATAACCACTATTATCCCTAACAACTTTGAATTCCAATTGTGTTCGTTGCTTCAGAAGATTTGATTGAAGATCCGTTGATGGAAGATTCTTCAAATTGACGAAGTACGGACTGATGCAGTTACTTTGTCATTTTTTTTTGTATCCTTAATTTTTTCCTAGATTGCCTTTTCAGGTTTTCAATCTATCAGGATAATTTCTGTTTATTGTCTCTAGTTTTTGCCTGGAACGCCTTTTCAGGTTTTCAGTCCACCAAGACGCTTATTTTTGCCTAAGCCGCCCTTTTCGGGTTTTCGACTTACCGAGCTGTTCTTTTGTTTTTAGACAAAGTATTTCTTGACTGCATCAGCATTCACAGGATGCGGGATTTCATCACCGTCCATGGTTGTGAGAGTCATAGCACCGCCATAAAAACTTCTTTTAACGATGTATGGGCCTTCGTAATTAGGAGTCCATTTGCCCCTAGAATCTGGTTGAAAAGACAGAATCTTTTTAAGCAAGAGGTTGCCCTCTTGGAATTCACGAGGTCGAACCTTTTTGTCGAAGGCTTTCTTCATCCTTCTTTGATATAATTGTCCATGACACACAGAGCGGTCAGACGCTTTTCTTCGATTAAGTTCAGTTGGTCGTATCTACTTTGACACCATTCGGCCTCAGATAACTTAGTTTCCATGAGAACTCTCATCGACGGAATCTCAACTTCTACGGGGAGCACTGCTTCCATGCCGTATACTAGAGAAAAAGGAGTTTCCCCTGTTGAAGTACGTACTGAGGTACGATACCCATGTAGAGCAAATGGCAGCATTTCGTGCCAGTCTTTGTAGGTGATAACCATCTTCTGGACGATCTTTTTGATATTCTTGTTGGCAGCTTCAACGGCGCCGTTCATCTTTGGTCGGTAAGGAGATGAGTTATGATGCTCAATCTTGAATTCCTCACACAGTTCTTTCATCATTTTGTTGTTCAAGTTCGATCCATTATCTGTAATGATCTTACTTGGAACTCCATATCGGCAAATGAGGTTGTTCTTGATGAACCTCACAACCACTTATCTTGTAACATTGGCGTAAGATGCTGCTTCGACCCATTTGGTGAAGTAATCAATAGCCACTAGAATGAAGCGATGTCCGTTGGACGCTTTTGGTTCAATCATCCCAATCATGTCGATGCCCCACATAGAGAAAGGCCACGGAGAGGAGAGAACGTTGAGTAGATTCGGTGGCACATGGATCTTATCTGCATAGATCTGGCACTTGTGACATCTCTTGACATGTTTACAGCAATCGGATTCCATTTTTATCCAATAGTATCCTGCTCTCAAGATTTTTCTGGACATTGCATGCCCATTTGAATGGGTTCTAAAGGATCCTTCATGCACTTCGTGAATTATCATGTCTGCCTCGTGTCTGTCCACGCATCTGAGCAAGACCATGTCGAAGTTTCTTTTGTATAGCACCTCTTCATTCAGGAAGAAATTTCTAGAAAGCCTCCTTAGAGTTTTCCTATCTTTGTGCGATGCCCCGAGTGGGTATTCCTGAGTTTGAAGGAAACGTTTGATGTCGTGGAACCACGGTTTATCATCGAAGACTGTTTCAGTTGCAAACACATATGCAGGTCTTTCAAGGCGTCTGATACGGATCTTAGGCATATCATTCCAATTGTTGACTTTGAACATGGAAGATAAAGTAGCCAAGGCGTCTGCCATTCGATTCTGATCTCGAGGGATATGATGCAGTTCCACTTTGTTGAAGAAAGTCAACAAATGTCTTGCATAATCTCTGTAGGGAATCAAACCAAGATGATGGGTTTCATACTTGTCTTTGATTTGATTGATCACAAGGGCTGAATCTCCATATATGTCAAGGATCTTGATCCTCAAGTAGATGGCTTCTTCGATACCCATGATACAAGCTTCATATTCTGCGATGTTGTTGGTGCAATCAAATAGCAATCTGGCTGAAAACGGGATATGAGAACCCTCGGGAGTGATGATGACTGCCCCAATTCCATTTCCAAAGACATTAACTGCTCCATCAAAGATTAAGCCCCATCTAGATTCTGGATCAGGACCTTCTTCAGGTAGCGGTTCGTCACAATCTTTCATCTTTAAGTACATAACATCCTCGTCAGGGAAGTCGAATTTGAGAGACTGGTATTTGTTGATCGGTTGATAAGCCAAGTGATCGGCGAGAATACTTCCTTTGACCGCTTTTTGAGCACAGTACTGGATGTCATATTCGGATAATAGCATCTGCCATCGAGCAATTTTTCCTGTTAAGGCAGGCTTTTCAAAGACGTACTTGATTGGATCCATTTTGGAGATTAACCAAGTCGTGTGATTGATCATGTACTGACGGAGACGTTTTGAAGCCCACACCAAAGCACAACATGTTTTCTCGAGCATGGAATAACGAGTTTCACAGTCTGTGAACTTTTTACTCAAGTAGTAAATGGCATGCTCTTTCTTACCGGTTTCATCTTGCTGTCCAAGCACGCAACCCATCGAATCTTCTAGCACGGTAAGGTACATGATTAATGGTCTTCCTTCGATTGGAGGAATCAATATTGGAGGTTCTGACAGATATTCCTTGATACTGTCAAACGCTTTTTGGCAATCTTCTGTCCACACAACCTCTTGATTTTTGCGGAGAAGCTTGAATATCGGCCCACAGGTAGCAGTCATTTGAGAGATAAATCTGGAGATGTAATTCAATCGTCCAAGAAATCATCTTACTTGCTTTTCTGTTTGTGGCGTAGGCATTTCTTGAATAGCCTTGACTTTGTCAGGGTCAACTTCAATACCTCTTTGACTGACGATGAAACCTAGGAGCTTTCCGGATCTTACCCCAAAGGTGCATTTGTTAGGATTCAGGTGAAGCTGAAATTTCCTTAGTCGTTGAAACAACTTCAAGAGATATTCTATATGCTCTTCTTCAGTGTCATACTTTGCTATCATGTCGTCCATGTAGACTTCGATCTCTTTGTGCATCATGTCATGAAAGAGAGTAGTCATCGCCCTTTGGTAAGTTGCGCCTGCATTCTTTAATCCAAACGGCATTACTTTGTAGCAAAAGGTGCCCCATGGCGTGATGAAGGATGTCTTCTCCATGTCTTCGGGAGCCATTCTGATCTGATTGTAGCCAGAGAAACCGTCCATGAAGGAAAAGACGTTGAACTTTGCAGTTCTATCCACTAGCATGTCGATATGCGGTAGTGGGAAATCATCTTTTGGACTCGCTTTGTTCAAGTCCCGGTAGTCAACACACATTCTGACCTTTCCGTCTTTCTTTGAGACAGGCACTATGTTGGCTAGCCATTGAGGATATTCAGAGGTGACGAGGAAACCTGCGTCGAGCTGCTTTTGAACTTCCTTTTTGATTTTGTCAGCCATGTCTGGGTGAACTCTTCTCAGTCTTTGTTTAATTGGCGGACACTCCGGCTTTAATGGCAAGTGATGTTCCACGATGCTGGTATCTAAACCTGGCATGTCTTGGTAGGACCAAGCAAATACATCAACATATTCTTTGAGAAGATCTATCAGTTTGCCCTTGACGTTGCTGTCGAGTAGAGCTCCGATGTTCACTTTTTTTTTGTCTTCTTCAGAACCCAAGTTGATTGCTTCCAAAGGCTCTTTGTGAGGCTGAATGATTCTTTCCTCGTGCTTAAGTAGTCGAGAAATCTCATTCGGGATCTCTTCTTCAACTTCTTCCTCGGCGTCGAACACAGGGAATTTAAAGTCGGGAGAGAGCATAGAGTTATTGCGTTTAATGGATTTGTCCATCTGCTAATCTGCATATTTGATTTATGTTTGATTAATTAACTCTTCGTTTTTTTTTATATAAAAAGTTAATGTGAAAGTGTATGCAGATTATTATTATATTTTGATCGTTTGTTTTTATTTGGTTTTTTTTTTAGAATTACCATTTCCAAGAAAAGGGTAAAAACGAAAAACAAACACAAAATGTGGAATCAAAACAACGCTTTTATTTATGATTCACAATATGAAACAGGGCCCTAAATACAAACTCATTTGTCTTGGGCAAGACAAAGAGAAATTATTTAAAAGCTAAACCCTATAAAACATCTCTTCGCTTTGGGTGAGGCGAGAGTTCAAAACAAAAGCAATATAAACTACTTAGAACTATGAACATTAGTCTGAATTTTAACAGGCTTCCAATAGTGGCGAACTCCTTGGAAGTCAAGATACTCTGGTAGTTTTCCTTTTGGCTTATTTCTTGAGTAGACTTTGGTCGTTGGTCGAACAGGCCTTGAAGACTCTGGACGGTTGACCTTGCCTTTTGTGCTGCTGAAGCGATCTTCTTCTGCTTGACTGGTAGATCGAGGAGCATAGTATGCAGTATATGTGCTTTCAAGTGGCATGTATCCTGGATTCTTGGGATGTTCTTTCCAATCTTCTAAGTGGAGAGAATCGTTGTCTGCAACGCTTTCCAATTCGTTTCCAGAATTGTCCTCTTGATCTTCGGTAATTACGTTGATGTAGTGATAGTTAAAATCTGGCTTAACAAACTCAGCGGGCGTATTAAAGCAGAGATCTTCATTTGGGATCTCAATCTGATGATGAGATCGAGAAGATGTGTATAACTCTTCTGGTTGACTAGGATACTCAACAGGATCGTCCCACCCAGTTGGTTGGATGTCTTCAATTCTAATTTTTGAGCTTTCAGGTGCAGTGTATTTCACCATGTAGTCAAACTTTCCACTTGGTTCTCCCAAGGTATCCCAAACTTCAGAAGGGACAGGTGAATTTTCATTCTCATTGTTTTGTAGAGACATGTCTTTGAATTGATCAGTCGGAGGATAGAATAGTGCGTACGATTCTTCCTGTGACACATATTCAGAGCTGGTAAGATAAGTACTCCACTCTTCAGATCCGGAGAGATCGTCTTCATTACCTTCATCGGTAAGAACGTCAACCTCTTGAAGAACAGGGTTTAAGAAACCCCCACTGTGGAATATTTCTCTGATTGGGCGAAGAGCTTCATCCCTTTGATTGTCTTTAGGAAATACTGGAGCAAATCCAAGCCCAGTCTTTGTCTCGTTGTTGACAGGTTTTATTACTTGTCCCCAACCTGCGGCATTACCGTCTTTCACTATCTGCGCTGCTTCTTTATAAGAGGAGATAGACGATCTGTTTTTCCTTGTAGATTCATCTTCTAACGAAAGTCCCTGGAACTGTGTTCCCTCAACGTCGTTGGCTGTGATGAAAGAAAAGTTGGACAAATGGCTTACTAGTAAAGCTTGTTCACCGATGATGGTTACTAGCTTCCCATTTGCTGTGAATTTTAGCTTTTGATGGAGAGTGGATGTCACAGCTTCTGCTTCGTGTATCCATGGTCTTCCTAGCAAACAACTGTAAGCAGCTGGAACATCCATGACCTGGAAGGTAATTTGGAAAGTATGCGGACCAATCGTCATTGGAAGGTCGACTTCCCCAATAACAGATTTTCTTGACCCATCAAAGGCTCTTACCACTATATCATTGAATTTCATCGGCGTTTCTTTGTAAGATAAACGAGCAAGAGTCGTTTTTGGCATTACATTTAAGGATGAACCGGTATCCACTAGTACGTTGGACAAAGAGTCTGATTGGCAAATCATTGAGATATGCAGAGCCAGATTGTGATCTTTTCCCTCTTCTGGGAGTTCTTCATCACTGAAGCTTAAATTATTGCAAGCTGTTATGTTGCCTATAATTCCACCAAATTGATCTGTAGTCACGTCGTGATCTACATAAGCTTGATCTAGCACTTTCATCAAAGCTTCTCGGTGGGCTTCGGAATTCAGAAGTAGAGATAGTATCGAAATTTTGGAAGGAGTCTGCATGAGCTGATCCACAACTCTGTACTCACTTTTCTTGATTAGCTTCAAAATTTCATCGAAATCTGAGTTGACGTTGGTTCCATCAGACATACCAACATTTATGTTTGGATTACCAATAGGAATCCCCATGGGATTCTCGGAAGGTGTATTAACTGGATTTTGTCCAACAGCGGGAATAACAGGTTGCTTTGGTGGCAACGGGGTATACACACGTCCACTTCGCGTTACTCGTCCAATTTCAGCGATGTTGACCGCGGCTGAAAAAGTTGGTATGGGTTTCTCCTTCCCATTTTATATCATAGTTGCATTGTATTGATAGGGAACCGCTTTGTTAGAGCTGTAAGGAACAGGACCAGGTAAATAGATCACCAAAGGAGATTCTGGATCTTTTGGACCGTTGTACTCAACTTCTACACACTTGGACATATTGAAACAGGGGATAATGACGTTTACTTCAGGAATTTCCGAGTTGATATCTGAGACTAAAAGCTCATGCGGAAAATGCCCTACCATATTCACGTCATAGTCGTTTCTGTTCCTGAAGATCTGAATATCACCAATGTCTATTAACCGTTGAATGTCTGCTCTCACAGTTGGACATCCTCGAAAATCCGTGAAGCAGATTCTGCAGGCTATGTAGTCGTGTTTAGCGAAGGCGCCCATTATACTGTATGTATCATGGAGCTGTACCAAACTTTCTCTTATCATATTCACGTGAGTGACAAGATACCGATCTGTATTCCTTAGTATCAAATTCACGGTATGTCCATTATGATTGGGAAGTGGATTTGCTTGCACGTTTGGATTTGCATTCCTGAAGGAGAGAAGATTAGCCCTTACTAACCTTTGTACTTTGGCTTTCAGTGCTATGCAATGCTCGAGATCATGACCCGGTGCCCCTTGATAAAAAGGGCAAGACACGTCTGCTTTGTACCACCAAGGTAATTTTTTTGGTACTGGAGGTGGTAACCTAGTTTGCACAAGATTCCTTTCTATCAATGCAGGATATAATTCCGTGTACGTCATTGGAATTGGATCAAACTGCGAGACCCGAGGTGGACGGTTCTGATTGTTGAATGGCTGAGCCTGTTGTCGAGGCTGTTGAGTTTGCTGGAATTGCGGGGTAATGCCCACATTTGAACTTGCATTAACAACTGGTGCTATTGTGGCTACCTGTTGTCGGCGACTGACGTTTTTCCTTGGTTTCCCTTGGGATACCATTCCTACGTCATGTTCCTTTTTCTTCGGGAAGCTGTTTCCGACCCTCTTTGTTCCGCTTGAAGTCCCTATTTCTCTGGTTAGGCGTCCTGTTCGGACTCCTTCTTCTAGTCGCATCCCCATGCTTACCATTTCGGTGAAATCTCCGGGAGCGCTGGCGATCATGCGTTCGTAGTAAAATGGGCCAAGAGTGTTCAAGAAAACCTTGGTCATTTCTTTCTCCTCTAACGGCGGATTGACTTGGGCAGCAATTTCCCTCCAACGTTGGGCGTATTCTTTGAACGTTTCTTTTTCCTTCTGAGACATGGAGCGGAGTTGATCTCGATCTGGAGCCATGTCCAAGTTAAATTTGTATTGTTGGACAAAGGCTTCGCCTAGGTCATTGAATGTCTAGATATTTGCGCTATCTAGTCCCATGTACCACTTCAGTGCAGCACTGGTGAGACTGTCTTGGAAATAGTGAATGAGCAATTGGTGACTGTCGTTATATGTAGACATCTTCCTAGCGTACATCGTAAGATGACTCTGCGGGCAGGAATTTCCTTTATACTTTTCAAAGTCAAGGACTTTGAACTTTGCAGGTATCCTTACGCGAGGAACTAGGCATAGATCGTGGGCATTCTTCCCAAACAATTCCTTCCCACGGATTGTTTTGATCTCAAGCTGCATCTTATGGAATTGTTCTTGGAGATTCTCCATCTGGCCACGAGGATTCATGTTGTCGCCTGGGTTATGATAAACTTCTTCGTCCGCAGTAGCGTGAACTACAGAAGCTGAGTTGGTCATGATTGGTTGAGAAACCGTCATAGTGACTTGCGGAAAGGTTACTCCATGCCGCGGAGTAAATGTTGAGTTCTGTAAAGTAGGAACCTCAAACGTGGTTGCCTGTACCTCAGAAGTAGGTTGACGAAATCCGATGCCGAAATTGAAATGCATGCCCCATGGATAACCTTCTGGCATACTGAAGAGAGGACTACTGACTGCAACAGTTGAAACTGGAGTAGTAGTGATCTCTGAAATTGTTGCTTGATTTTGACTGCTCAATGTTGCTTGCTGACTTTGCATCGTTGCCAACGAACTTACCAAAGAAGTGAGTCTCTCCACCTCTTCCTGAAGTGTTGTCACTGTGCTACGAAGCTCAACATTTTCTTGCTCAAAACCCTCCATTATTTTCCTTCTTTTTGAACGAGTATTGTATTCGCGAGTTGGCTGTGAACGTAGTCGAGAAACTCTAAGACGCGACAGCTTGACGATCTTTCTCTCTCTCTGGAAAAAATTCCAAAAGATAAGACTCTAAACAACAAACTCGATATGCAAAGTATGATGCATGATTATGAATGTAAAGAGAAAATAATTTCCAAAGAATTTACGCTAAAAGAGAAATTTCTGGCAAATATTTGGATGGAAAACACTTATTTTATTAATTATTGAAAGAAGATTACAATAATTTTTATTTTTGAGCATAACTCTTACAATGATAAAATAAATGATAAAACTACAGTCTAAACTAATTAATCGTCCTCATCGGATGAAGATCCAAAGGCTTGATGTAGCTTCAACTTTAAGATTTCTTTCCCATAGTGAGCTTTTAGTTCAGCTTTCTCGACTTTTAGCTTGTTGATGACTTTCTTCCACTCGTCAGGAGCAGGATTGCTGGTTGTTATTTCCTCAAGCTTTCTTTTTCTTTCTTTGATGTATCTTTTGATCGCTTTATCTTTTCGACGGATCTTCTCATCTTTCTCCATGAGCCATTCATCTTGGAAGTAGAGCGTCTTTTCATGATCTTTGACTTGTTTCTTAAGCTTCTCGTTTTCGAGATCAGTCTTAAAGAACTTGTCTTCCAAATCCTCTTTCTCAAGTCTCATCTTGGCCAAAGCTTCTTGGTATTCTCCCATAGTCTCGACCTGAAAAATTGTTGATTTGGAAGTTGTTGAGAACATGGGTTCTTCATAAGCATAAGGCATTCGGAATTCCTTTGCTCTTTTCTTCACCCAAGAAGTGTAGATTTCCATGGCTACGCAATTTCTTGCATTACCCTTTTCCTTTCTTCGATTGTGATGCCAAGCTCTTATCATTCTGGCTTTCAAACCTTGAGAATATTCCCCTTCATGATAGAAGTAGCTTTCCACAGTAAAACCAAGAGGTTTACTAGAGTTTGCATACCCGAGTTGACGTCTCACCAAGAATGGGTTGTAGTTGATTCCTCCTTTCGTACCGATGAGAGGTACGTTGGCAAATTCTCCACAACTTTCAATGATTTCCATCTCATTGTCTGCCAAGGTATACCAATGGATATCGTCGTTTGTAAGAGACATGAGTCTTCGAGACCAATGCCAATCATCTTTGTTTTCGCAGAAGATAGGAGATTTAGGCAAGTGTGAGACAATCCATTTGAAAAATAGAGGTACACAACACACAATAGTTCCATCTCCTTGACGATTCCTATGATGAATGGAGAAATACGTGTCACCAAGCAAAGTGGGAACGGGATTTCCAATCAGAAAGATCCTTATGGCGTTGATATCAATGAAACCTGGGACGTTGGGAAACAACACCAATCCATAGATGAGTAAAGCTAGAACAGCTTCAAAGGCTACCATACTATCGGCTTCAGAGAATTTAAGAGCCTTCTCCATTAGGAACTTTGAAGTTAGTCCTAAGAGTTTTCCTTTGGTAGTTAGGTTTTTGTCTATCTCAGATTTCTTTGTGTGAGTCATTGTTGCAATGACTGATGACTTAGGAATGGCTTCCAAACCATTGAAAGGCACTTTATCTGATACTGAGATACCTAGGATGTGTGCGTACTCTTCCAAAGTAGGCATCAACTGATAGTCAGGGAAAGTGAAACAGCGATAAACTGGATCGTAAAACTGAACGAAAGTTTTGAGAAGTCCTTCATCAATGTTAGTGTTCAGGACAGTTAAAAGAGTTCCATAGCATTTTCTGAAATCCGAGGGATCTTCTACCAAGGATGCTAACTCTTTTAACTTTCCCACATCAGGAATCCTAAAACTGTATTTCTTGGTGAATCTTCCTCTGACGTCCATCACTCTAACCTAAAATATTTACAAAGAAAAATCTCTAAATTCTTTGGAAATGGGAAGAGAAATGAAGTTTTTTGAAATGAATGCATGAATGAATGTCACAAAGATTCAAACATGGTTAGTGGTTATACACACGTTCAAGCGTTTGAAGTCACGAGCATGAGGCCAACGATAAGAACCAAACGTGGGTAAGTTCTAAGGGCTTATTCATCTGTGAAACGGGTTCTACTGATAATACAGGTTCAACGCTTCTCTTTGAAATATTATCGGATTTGTTGAATACTCGAAGTCCAATAATATTTTTCAAGAAAAACTCGCCTGATCGTAGTCTCGCATGACAACTATTCTAAGCTTACGCCTGAATAAATTCTGCACTACACCCTAAATAGCCAGGATGGGTTATGTATTCTACAGCCACTCAGCTTCGTAAGTTCTCTCGAAAGCAAAATGTCTTTGCAAATACTTGCTAAACACAAATACTCCCAAGACAACCTCCACTGAGAGAGGGATCTCAAATTAACTTAGTAAGTACTGAAACTTCCCATAAGTTAATAGGACTATACCCCCACCTAGATCTTAAAATGTTTCTTAAATCCGAGTTAGGATTTCTTTCCATCAGATGAAATCGCGAAAACACACAATAAAGAAAAACAAACATATGCACATATGAAAGCTTAACCCTTTTTTTTCTTTTTGAAAACAAAGAAAGCTTGGTGCTCTTGAGCAGAGTCACTTTTTTTTTTTGAAAATCAAAATTTAGCGTACTCCCCAATAGAGTCGCCATTTTTCTGTTCGCGTTAAAAAGTGACGCGCGAGGGAATCGAATCTGAATTCGGATTCTCTGGCTCGAAACGATTTACTCTTTTGATTTGTTTATAAAGATGCCTATTGCTGCGGTATAGCGGCAAGCAAAGAGTTGGTATTATTTTTACCGGGTGATATATACCAGTTAGGTTATATCGTATCGTGTCCACAGAGATTGGTTATTGATTCGTCGTTCGACAATTCTACCGTTAATGAGTTTGAGATTAAAAGAAATGAAAATTAAAGACAAAAAGTAAATGAACAAAAAGTATAAAGGATAGACAGCTTATCCGGAACGAATGTAAACTACCCGTCACAGACTTAAATCTACCACCCATGTCATACTCGGCCTACGATACTTGTCCGTGTCATCACATACCTCTCACAATCTAAGCTATTTCTAACCCAAATTGAGAATCCTCCTAAATCATCTCAATATCCATTCCTGGCATATCTCAACAACATAGGAATCAACTGCGTCACCTCCATACCCATTCCTGGCATACTTCACCGACGCAGAGGCATTAAGTTCGGGTACTCTATAGTGAATGTTAGCTCTAAACCCATTTCTAGCATTCGGAAACTAACAGATAATCATCCTAGGTAAGAATCTAAGCAATCTATCCCTAGCAAAGCTCAAACCACTAACATAAAGTAAAAACCCAAGATAATCACCGACACAAATTCGTAAAGCAAACTTTATACAAGCCAAAGGCGATAAATATACAAGAGTTATGAGTAGAAATACATACAAACCCAACAAAAGAGAAATACACAAAGAGGAGAAGAGATAAACCACAAATCTACATTGGTTGTCAAAGCCAATCGAAGAGCAATCCACCTCCAATCATCAAAATGCAAGCTCCAATGTTGTTTTCTAAGCTAATCTACCAAAAATATGAAGGTGATGGTGTTGGGACTCAAAAAATACCCAACCCATAACCTAAAAATGTGTTTTTAGCCCCTTTTAAAGAATTCTGATGTCCCAGGGCGCGCTAAGCGCGGTATTCGCGCTAAGCGCGGTATTCGTGCTAAGCGCGGTCTGCTATTTTCAGCATTTTATTTTTGCCATATCTTGAGAACCGTAACTCGGAATTGCGTCCGGTTTGAAGCGTTGGAAAGCTTATTCAATGCTCTATCCAACCATGAAGAAATATCAACCAAATTGATGATTTTTATTGTGTTGAATTTGAGCTTTATTCGATGACGTATTGTGCAAAATCGCATTCTTGAAGCTTAGCCTTTGGCCTTTATTACTCAATGCTCCAATTATGAATGAATACCTATAAAATAGATGAAAAACTATCAAATGATACAATATTTACACAAAAACTCAATAGTTCTATTATGTACACAAATATACTAAAAGCGGGGATTATTCAACTAAATATCAACAAAAGAACGGATAAGTGCCACAAAATGTATATACAAAATAACTACATTTTGGCACTTATCAACTCTCCCCAACTTGACACATTGTTTGTCCTCAAACAAAGTCAAGTAAACCTAAAGAAACAAAAGATGATAATCAAATAATCACGAATCAACAAGTTTTAAAAACGGAAAACAAATGTATGGTTCAAACGAAAAATGTACACGACAAAATACAAACTTACCACTATCCTACAACAATAACATATAAACGAAATAAATCCTAAGTACAAAAATCATGCAAAACATTCTAAAACAAAACAAGCTCAATCATGAATCACACCTAGCAAAAATTCATCGGTAGATGAACAACACCGAGGATAAAAACACTCCTCCACAATCTTGCAAACAATAGACTAAATTATGCATTCATCCAAAACGTATTAAAAATACAAATGCAAGAATCACAAGGGCTTTTCAAGGTTGTAATGTGGCTTGGTTAACAAACAAGTGATAAGTCCTAAAGCTAATCGAAACAAAAACTTGTCTAAACCTAATGGAGTGATCAACTCACAAAGTTCCAAACAATATAATTTCAATAAAACTTATTCTTCATCACAAATTTCACACCAAACACACCTCACTTATTAACATAACATTATTCCTACTCTTTTTGTTTTTCTTTTTCAAAACTTTTCTCTTTTTTCTTTCTTTTTCTAATCTTTTTTTTTCTTTTTTCTTTTTCTTTTCTCAACCTCATATCGATCACAACATAAGCACATAAACATTCCTCTCCCCAACTTGAATTCAACCAACATCATTATGTGAATACTCCCTACTTTCTAAGGCAAGGTAAAAATTCATACAACAACATATAGTTGAGGGTTCAAGAAACAAAGAAATCAACATCCATACAAAAAAAGGTGAATTGACACTCATAGACAAGCATCAAGTTCAAATAAAAATGGATGTTGATAAAAGTTCAAAGGGGCTAACAACGGATCACACACTCACAAGGTGAATTGAATATTTGGCCAAGGTAGTTATGCTCAAAATCAACAAATGCCTTGATCATTTTCTTGCAATCATACAATCAACACAAAATAAAAGATTAAGCATAATAAAATCCAGTTAAAACAAGAATGTGGACTCTCATATGTAAACAATGGAAAGTTTCCTCACATTTATGGGTAAAAAGGGGACTAAAGTGATTCAATTCATGAGCAAGTAATGCAAAAAGAATGAATGGCATGGTAATTGTACAAATGATAAATTTCTTAAACATGTTATGCTATAGAAAGTGATAAACGAGTACCTGACATGTACCAACTTTGAAAACTATCATTACCATACATCCGCGAGTTGAAACGATCAAACTCGGAAAATCACCTCAAAAGTCTTCAAGTTACCGAACCAAAATTTGAGTCCAAACAACAACAAAAGAATTAGAAAAACAATACTAATTTTATTCAATACAAAAGCCTTGGTGAAAGTGGGAAAAAGGAAAACCAAGTGAAATTTTAAAAGAATTCACTGGCCCTGCATAGCAGAGCGCGCTAAGCGCGCTACACCAGTTGCAGAAAAATGACAGCAACAGGTGCAGCTGCTATGCAAGCTCCACTTACACACCTATACAATCTCATTTACACATCTAAACAATATTTACAATACATACACACTTCCACAAGCTAAAACACTACAAGCTTGTGGAAAATAACAAATTGACATAACAAAAACAAAAGCAAATAACAATACATAAACTTGGTGAAAACGAATTAACAAGTTGAAAAGTGAAAGTTTGAAATTAAGAGCAAGTCCTATTTCAACTTGTTAAAACATAAGCCACCAAACAACATAAACATAAACAAACAAAAATATGCTTGTTTTACGTCGTAAGCTCGACGCCTTTATTGTGCGAGCACTAGTAACCTCCTCTCGTCATGCCATGGTATTTGCACACCGCGCAAACCTAAAGAAAGTGTCCTAACAACCACACAACAAACGTTACGAGTACGAGACAATTTACAACATCACATAAAAACTAAGAAAATCACAAATATGTACAAGTATGGAAAGTAAACACATAACATGTACAAGTAACATATACAAGTTCATATACAAAGCCTATACAACATATACAATAATTACAAAACTCAAAAACAACGGAATTATCGCAATACAAAACCAATAAAACCAATCCCCGGCAACGGCGCCATTTTGTTGTTGCGGTATAGCGGCAAGCAAGGAGTTGGTATTATTTTTACCGGGTGATATATACTGGTTAGGTTATATCGTATCGTGTCCACAGAGATTGGTTATTGATTCGTCGTTCGACAATTCTACCGTTAATGAGTTTGAGATTAAAAGAAATGAAAATTAAAGACAAAAAGTAAATGAACAAAAAGTATAAAGGATAGACAGCTTATCCGGAACGAATGTAAACTACCCGTCACAGACTTAAATCTACCACCCATGTCATACTCGGCCTACGATACTTGTCCGTGTCATCACATACCTCTCACAATCTAAGCTATTTCTAACCCAAATTGAGAATCCTCCTAAATCATCTCAATATCCATTCCCGCATATCTCAACAACATAGGAATCAACTGCGTCACCTCCATACCCATTCCTGGCATACTTCACCGACGCAGAGGCATTAAGTTCGGGTACTCTATAGTGAATGTTAGCTCTAAACCCATTTCTAGCATTCGGAAACTAACAGATAATCATCCTAGGTAAGAATCTAAGCAATCTATCCCTAGCAAAGTTCAAACCCCTAACATAAAGTAAAAACCCAAGATAATCACCGACACAAATTCGTAAAGCAAACTTTATACAAGCCAAAGGCGATAAATATACAAGAGTTATGAGTAGAAATACATACAAACCCAACAAAAGAGAAATACACAAAGAGGAGAAGAGATAAACCACAAATCTACATTGGTTGTCAAAGCCAATCGAAGAGCAATCCACCTCCAATCATCAAAATGCAAGCTCCAATGTTGTTTTCTAAGCTAATCTACCAAAATATGAAGGTGATGGTGTTGGGACTCAAAATACCCAACCCATAACCTAAAATGTGTTTTAGCCCCTTTAAAGAATTCGATGTCCCGGGCGCGCTGCGCGTATTCGCGCTAAGCGCGTATTCGTGCTAAGCGTCCGCTATTTTCATTTTATTTTGTCATATCTTGAGAACCGTAACTCGAATTGCGTCCGGTTTGAGCGTTGGAAAGCTTATTCAATGCTCTATCCAACCATGAAGAAATATCAACCAAATTGATGATTTTTATTGTGTTGAATTTGAGCTTTATTCGATGACGATTGTGCAAAATCGCATTCTTGAAGCTTAGCCTTTGGCCTTTATTACTCAATGCTCCAATTATGAATGAATACCTATAAAATAGATGAAAAACTATCAAATGATACAATATTTACACAAAAACTCAATAGTTCTATTATGTACACAAATATACTAAAAGCGGGGATTATTCAACTAAATATCAACAAAAGAACGGATAAGTGCCACAAAATGTATATACAAAATAACTACATTTTGGCACTTATCAACTCTCCCCAACTTGACACATTGTTTGTCCTCAAACAAAGTCAAGTAAACCTAAAGAAACAAAAGATGATAATCAAATAATCACGAATCAACAAGTTTTAAAAACGGAAAACAAATGTATGGTTCAAACGAAAAATGTACACGACAAAATACAAACTTACCACTATCCTACAACAATAACATATAAACGAAATAAATCCTAAGTACAAAAATCATGCAAAACATTCTAAAACAAAACAAGCTCAATCATGAATCACACCTAGCAAAAATTCATCGGTAGATGAAGAACACACAAAGGCGAGGGATAAAAAAACACTCCTCCACAATCTTGCAAACAATAGACTAAATTATGCATTCATCCAAAAACGTATTAAAAATACAAATGCAAGAATCACAAGGGCTTTTCAAGGTTGTAATGTGGCTTGGTTAACAAACAAGTGATAAGTCCTAAAGCTAATCGAAACAAAAACTTGTCTAAACCTAATGGAGTGATCAACTCACAAAGTTCCAAACAATATAATTTCAATAAAACTTATTCTTCATCACAAATTTCACACCAAACACACCTCACTTATTAACATAACATTATTCCTACTCTTTTTGTTTTTCTTTTTCAAAACTTTTCTCTTTTTTCTTTCTTTTTCTAATCTTTTTTTTTCTTTTTTCTTTTTCTTTTCTCAACCTCATATCGATCACAACATAAGCACATAAACATTCCTCTCCCCAACTTGAATTCAACCAACATCATTATGTGAATACTCCCTACTTTCTAAGGCAAGGTAAAAATTCATACAACAACATATAGTTGAGGGTTCAAGAAACAAAGAAATCAACATCCATACAAAAAAAGGTGAATTGACACTCATAGACAAGCATCAAGTTCAAATAAAAATGGATGTTGATAAAAGTTCAAAGGGGCTAACAACGGATCACACACTCACAAGGTGAATTGAATATTTGGCCAAGGTAGTTATGCTCAAAATCAACAAATGCCTTGATCATTTTCTTGCAATCATACAATCAACACAAAATAAAAGATTAAGCATAATAAAATCCAGTTAAAACAAGAATGTGGACTCTCATATGTAAACAATGGAAAGTTTCCTCACATTTATGGGTAAAAAGGGGACTAAAGTGATTCAATTCATGAGCAAGTAATGCAAAAAGAATGAATGGCATGGTAATTGTACAAATGATAAATTTCTTAAACATGTTATGCTATAGAAAGTGATAAACGAGTACCTGACATGTACCAACTTTGAAAACTATCATTACCATACATCCGCGAGTTGAAACGATCAAACTCGGAAAATCACCTCAAAAGTCTTCAAGTTACCGAACCAAAATTTGAGTCCAAACAACAACAAAAGAATTAGAAAAACAATACTAATTTTATTCAATACAAAAGCCTTGGTGAAAGTGGGAAAAAGGAAAACCAAGTGAAATTTTAAAAGAATTCACTGGCCCTGCATAGCAGAGCGCGCTAAGCGCGCTACACCAGTTGCAGAAAAATGACAGCAACAGGTGCAGCTGCTATGCAAGCTCCACTTACACACCTATACAATCTCATTTACACATCTAAACAATATTTACAATACATACACACTTCCACAAGCTAAAACACTACAAGCTTGTGGAAAATAACAAATTGACATAACAAAAACAAAAGCAAATAACAATACATAAACTTGGTGAAAACGAATTAACAAGTTGAAAAGTGAAAGTTTGAAATTAAGAGCAAGTCCTATTTCAACTTGTTAAAACATAAGCCACCAAACAACATAAACATAAACAAACAAAAATATGCTTGTTTTACGTCGTAAGCTCGACGCCTTTATTGTGCGAGCACTAGTAACCTCCTCTCGTCATGCCATGGTATTTGCACACCGCGCAAACCTAAAGAAAGTGTCCTAACAACCACACAACAAACGTTACGAGTACGAGACAATTTACAACATCACATAAAAACTAAGAAAATCACAAATATGTACAAGTATGGAAAGTAAACACATAACATGTACAAGTAACATATACAAGTTCATATACAAAGCCTATACAACATATACAATAATTACAAAACTCAAAAACAACGGAATTATCGCAATACAAAACCAATAAAACCAATCCCCGGCAACGGCGCCATTTTGTTGTTGCGGTATAGCGGCAAGCAAGGAGTTGGTATTATTTTTACCGGGTGATATATACTGGTTAGGTTATATCGTATCGTGTCCACAGAGATTGGTTATTGATTCGTCGTTCGACAATTCTACCGTTAATGAGTTTGAGATTAAAAGAAATGAAAATTAAAGACAAAAAGTAAATGAACAAAAAGTATAAAGGATAGACAGCTTATCCGGAACGAATGTAAACTACCCGTCACAGACTTAAATCTACCACCCATGTCATACTCGGCCTACGATACTTGTCCGTGTCATCACATACCTCTCACAATCTAAGCTATTTCTAACCCAAATTGAGAATCCTCCTAAATCATCTCAATATCCATTCCTGGCATATCTCAACAACATAGGAATCAACTGCGTCACCTCCATACCCATTCCTGGCATACTTCACCGACGCAGAGGCATTAAGTTCGGGTACTCTATAGTGAATGTTAGCTCTAAACCTATTTCTAGCATTCGGAAACTAACAGATAATCATCCTAGGTAAGAATCTAAGCAATCTATCCCTAGCAAAGCTCAAACCACTAACATAAAGTAAAAACCCAAGATAATCACCGACACAAATTCGTAAAGCAAACTTTATACAAGCCAAAGGCGATAAATATACAAGAGTTATGAGTAGAAATACATACAAACCCAACAAAAGAGAAATACACAAAGAGGAGAAGAGATAAACCAGAAATCTACATTGGTTGTCAAAGCCAATCGAAGAGCAATCCACCTCCAATCATCAAAATGCAAGCTCCAATGTTGTTTTCTAAGTTAATCTACCAAAAATATGAAGGTGATGGTGTTGGGACTCAAAAATACCCAACCCATAACCTAAAAATGTGTTTTTAGCCCCTTTTAAAGAATTCTGATGTCCCAGGGCGCGCTAAGCGCGGTATTCGCGCTAAGCGCGGTATTCGTGCTAAGCGCGGTCTGCTATTTTCAGCATTTTATTTTTGTCATATCTTGAGAACCGTAACTCGGAATTGCGTCCGGTTTGAAGCGTTGGAAAGCTTATTCAATGCTCTATCCAACCATGAAGAAATATCAACCAAATTGATGATTTTTATTGTGTTGAATTTGAGCTTTATTCGATGACGTATTGTGCAAAATCGCATTCTTGAAGCTTAGCCTTTGGCCTTTATTACTCAATGCTCCAATTATGAATGAATACCTATAAAATAGATGAAAAACTATCAAATGATACAATATTTACACAAAAACTCAATAGTTCTATTATGTACACAAATATACTAAAAGCGGGGATTATTCAACTAAATATCAACAAAAGAACGGATAAGTGCCACAAAATGTATATACAAAATAACTACATTTTGGCACTTATCAACTCTCCCCAACTTGACACATTGTTTGTCCTCAAACAAAGTCAAGTAAACCTAAAGAAACAAAAGATGATAATCAAATAATCACGAATCAACAAGTTTTAAAAACGGAAAACAAATGTATGGTTCAAACGAAAAATGTACACGACAAAATACAAACTTACCACTATCCTACAACAATAACATATAAACGAAATAAATCCTAAGTACAAAAATCATGCAAAACATTCTAAAACAAAACAAGCTCAATCATGAATCACACCTAGCAAAAATTCATCGGTAGATGAAGAACACACAAAGGCGAGGGATAAAAAAACACTCCTCCACAATCTTGCAAACAATAGACTAAATTATGCATTCATCCAAAAACGTATTAAAAATACAAATGCAAGAATCACAAGGGCTTTTCAAGGTTGTAATGTGGCTTGGTTAACAAACAAGTGATAAGTCCTAAAGCTAATCGAAACAAAAACTTGTCTAAACCTAATGGAGTGATCAACTCACAAAGTTCCAAACAATATAATTTCAATAAAACTTATTCTTCATCACAAATTTCACACCAAACACACCTCACTTATTAACATAACATTATTCCTACTCTTTTTGTTTTTCTTTTTCAAAACTTTTCTCTTTTTTCTTTCTTTTTCTAATCTTTTTTTTTCTTTTTTCTTTTTCTTTTCTCAACCTCATATCGATCACAACATAAGCACATAAACATTCCTCTCCCCAACTTGAATTCAACCAACATCATTATGTGAATACTCCCTACTTTCTAAGGCAAGGTAAAAATTCATACAACAACATATAGTTGAGGGTTCAAGAAACAAAGAAATCAACATCCATACAAAAAAAGGTGAATTGACACTCATAGACAAGCATCAAGTTCAAATAAAAATGGATGTTGATAAAAGTTCAAAGGGGCTAACAACGGATCACACACTCACAAGGTGAATTGAATATTTGGCCAAGGTAGTTATGCTCAAAATCAACAAATGCCTTGATCATTTTCTTGCAATCATACAATCAACACAAAATAAAAGATTAAGCATAATAAAATCCAGTTAAAACAAGAATGTGGACTCTCATATGTAAACAATGGAAAGCTTCCTCACATTTATGGGTAAAAAAGGGACTAAAGTGATTCAATTCATGAGCAAGTAATGCAAAAAGAATGAATGGCATGGTAATTGTACAAATGATAAATTTCTTAAACATGTTATGCTATAGAAAGTGATAAACGAGTACCTGACATGTACCAACTTTGAAAACTATCATTACCATACATCCGCGAGTTGAAACGATCAAACTCGGAAAATCACCTCAAAAGTCTTCAAGTTACCGAACCAAAATTTGAGTCCAAACAACAACAAAAGAATTAGAAAAACAATACTAATTTTATTCAATACAAAAGCCTTGGTGAAAGTGGGAAAAAGGAAAACCAAGTGAAATTTTAAAAGAATTCACTGGCCCTGCATAGCAGAGCGCGCTAAGCGCGCTACACCAGTTGCAGAAAAATGACAGCAACAGGTGCAGCTGCTATGCAAGCTCCACTTACACACCTATACAATCTCATTTACACATCTAAACAATATTTACAATACATACACACTTCCACAAGCTAAAACACTACAAGCTTGTGGAAAATAACAAATTGACATAACAAAAACAAAAGCAAATAACAATACATAAACTTGGTGAAAACGAATTAACAAGTTGAAAAGTGAAAGTTTGAAATTAAGAGCAAGTCCTATTTCAACTTGTTAAAACATAAGCCACCAAACAACATAAACATAAACAAACAAAAATATGCTTGTTTTACGTCGTAAGCTCGACGCCTTTATTGTGCGAGCACTAGTAACCTCCTCTCGTCATGCCATGGTATTTGCACACCGCGCAAACCTAAAGAAAGTGTCCTAACAACCACACAACAAACGTTACGAGTACGAGACAATTTACAACATCACATAAAAACTAAGAAAATCACAAATATGTACAAGTATGGAAAGTAAACACATAACATGTACAAGTAACATATACAAGTTCATATACAAAGCCTATACAACATATACAATAATTACAAAACTCAAAAACAACGGAATTATCGCAATACAAAACCAATAAAACCAATCCCCGGCAACGGCGCCATTTTGTTGTTGCGGTATAGCGGCAAGCAAGGAGTTGGTATTATTTTTACCGGGTGATATATACTGGTTAGGTTATATCGTATCGTGTCCACAGAGATTGGTTATTGATTCGTCGTTCGACAATTCTACCGTTAATGAGTTTGAGATTAAAAGAAATGAAAATAAAAGACAAAAAGTAAATGAACAAAAAGTATAAAGGATAGACAGCTTATCCGGAACGAATGTAAACTACCCGTCACAGACTTAAATCTACCACCCATGTCATACTCGGCCTACGATACTCGTCCGTGTCATCACATACCTCTCACAATCTAAGCTATTTCTAACCCAAATTGAGAATCCTCCTAAATCATCTCAATATCCATTCCTGGCATATCTCAACAACATAGGAATCAACTGCGTCACCTCCATACCCATTCCTGGCATACTTCACCGACGCAGAGGCATTAAGTTCGGGTACTCTATAGTGAATGTTAGCTCTAAACCTATTTCTAGCATTCGGAAACTAACAGATAATCATCCTAGGTAAGAATCTAAGCAATCTATCCCTAGCAAAGCTCAAACCACTAACATAAAGTAAAAACCCAAGATAATCACCGACACAAATTCGTAAAGCAAACTTTATACAAGCCAAAGGCGATAAATATATAAGAGTTATGAGTAGAAATACATACAAACCCAACAAAAGAGAAATACACAAAGAGGAGAAGAGATAAACCAGAAATCTACATTGGTTGTCAAAGCCAATCGAAGAGCAATCCACCTCCAATCATCAAAATGCAAGCTCCAATGTTGTTTTCTAAGTTAATCTACCAAAAATATGAAGGTGATGGTGTTGGGACTCAAAAATACCCAACCCATAACCTAAAAATGTGTTTTTAGCCCCTTTTAAAGAATTCTGATGTCCCAGGGCGCGCTAAGCGCGGTATTCGCGCTAAGCGCGGTATTCGTGCTAAGCGCGGTCTGCTATTTTCAGCATTTTATTTTTGTCATATCTTGAGAACCGTAACTCGGAATTGCGTCCGGTTTGAAGCGTTGGAAAGCTTATTCAATGCTCTATCCAACCATGAAGAAATATCAACCAAATTGATGATTTTTATTGTGTTGAATTTGAGCTTTATTCGATGACGTATTGTGCAAAATCGCATTCTTGAAGCTTAGCCTTTGGCCTTTATTACTCAATGCTCCAATTATGAATGAATACCTATAAAATAGATGAAAAACTATCAAATGATACAATATTTACACAAAAACTAAATAGTTCTATTATGTACACAAATATACTAAAAGCGGAGATTATTCAACTAAATATCAACAAAAGAACGGATAAGTGCCACAAAATGTATATACAAAATAACTACATTTTGGCACTTATCAATGCCGCGAGCATCAAGCTTTATTTTTTTCAACACAAGAAAAATGATTATGAAAAAGGGGAAAGCTGCAATACCCTCAATTGGTATGATATGCATTACGACTAGCGCGAACTAGACGTACCGCATTGGGGAGATTCTGGGCAAGGGGGTTTGTTATATAAAGGGAATATATGGAGCACCCTAAATATATATAGTTATCTATAGCTTTATATATGAATATGTTTGATATGTTTGTGTGTTTTAAATTGCTATTTCTATTGCTGGGAAAATTTCTCCTTTGGATTTTAAGAAGGGTAGATTATGTGGGATCCTAGGTTTTGTTATTATTGTGCTCGTAAAGATCATTGGGATCTTCTGCATACATATCCCTTAATGGGAATCAGAGCATTAGTAGCTCGGATCTAAAGGGATCTATGGTTTTTTTGGTTTGAGGGAGAAAGAAATTTGCTCGCCAAGGATGAGACCTTGTGCCTACGTATTCTCAAAAGGATGTTGAGAAAGTCAGAGCAATCGTAGTTCCCACTTATGCTAGTGGAAGCAATGGGATGTTATTAAGAGACAGAGACAAATGTCATCTTAATGAAAAATGTATCTAATCTATTTCATCACATACATTTTGAAGGGTTGATTGATTAAATCTTTCATCGTAAGTTATAGGTGTTTTGCTTGAGTGTACAAGCGTTACCACTTATAGTTTAAGAAAGATGTTTGAAAAATGATTGAATCTTTTAATTGTAAGCATTGGGTGTTTTGCTTGAGTGTACAAGCGTTACCACTTACGATTAAGAGATGTTTTTGTTTGAAAAGTGTTTTGAAAAGTTTTTGATTGTATGTGATGTGATAGATGAGATACTTCTTCCATAGAGATGATAGATGTCTAAATCTCGAGGAGAAATTGATTGGATTAGAGGGATGCTTTTAAGAAGCCCATGGGTCCTTGTATTGTAAGCCCAAGAGGAGGCATTCCGCGGGTCATCGAGGGTCCTTGTATTGTTAGCCCAAGAGAAGGCATTCTGAGGGTCATCGAGGGTCCTTGTATGAAGCTCAAGAGGAAGCTATAGGGTATGGCTGGCTTTGGCTTTAAGAGTGAGGGTCATCGAGGGTCCTTGTATGAAGCTCAAGAGGAAGCTATAGGGTATGGCTGGCTTTGGCTTTAAGAGTGGTTTCACCGGGAAACCATCCTCTTAGGATTGAAGAGTGATTTCACCGGGAAATCATCCTCTCAGGGTTCTATCCTAGCGTGGGTGATTCTTTGTATTGGAAGCCCAATAGGAGGCTGTTAAGAGATTTCCTGGTCTCTTTCTTGTTTAATGCCCAAGAGAAGGCTAAACTCAATGAGGAGTTCTTTTGAACGAAGCCCAAGAGGAGGTTGACTCAGCAGGGGAGTGTTGTCTTATATAAAGCCTAAGCGGAGGCTAAACTCAGATGAATGAGTTTTCTTATATGAAGCCTAAGAGGAGGCTGAACTCAGATGAATGAGTTATCTTGTACAAAGCCCAAGAGGAGGCTAACTCTGCAGGGGACCTAGTTGTTAGACTAGTTGTTTATGTTATAACTAAACAGTTATATAAACAAGTGTATGAAGTTTATTCATAGGAGTTTATAAAGGAAATATAAACAAATGTGTAATATTTATTCACAGGAGTTTATGAAGGAAATATAAACAAATGTGTAATATTTATTCACAGGAGTTTATGAAGGAAATATGAACAAGTGTATAAAACGAGCGTTTAAAACAAGTGTAACTTGATTATTTACAAGTTTTGAATGTGTACAAGGAAATGAATATGTACACGAATGGGTGTTTATGGACAAGGAAATGAATATCTACATAGGAGGGTTGAGACTTACACCGTAAGGGAGGCCCATTGGTTTTAAGAGAAGTTTCACCGGGAATAATTCCTCTCTTAGTACCAATGGAATTGGTGTATAAACAAGCGAATAAACGAACGAAAGTTTGCTATACTTGAATATTTACAAAGATGTTTGTATTATGTACAAGTAAAATTGATATGTACATAAAAGAATTGGATATGTACAAGATAATAACTATGTACATAAAAAGAATTGGGACTTACACCGTGAGGGAGGCCCATGATCTGTTAAGAAATTCGAGAAAAAAACGGGTTCGGTTTTATCTTCAAATTGAGTCGATCATGGAAAAAAAGGTGTGTAAGTATGTTTTGAAAAGATCTTGAAAGTGTTTTTGAAAGATGAAATATATCCACAAGAAGTTTGAAAAAGTTTCGAGTTTTGAAAGTTTGGAAAGAACATCTTTGAAGTACTTAAGAATACCTTAAAATGTCTCGTTTTCGGCTCAATGAAAATATAATCAAAAGAAAATATTTTTGGATTTTTTTGACATCATCATAAAATAGGTATGTTAAATGACAAGTGTGTAAAAAATCATCTCAAAATGAGAAGTTTTGATTGGTTTTTGAAAGCATTGAAGTTTGATAAAATAAAAAAGTGAAAAAATGGTCCCAAGGGGATTCGACCCCAGGACCATTGGGCAAGGCAAGGCAAAGGACTAAGAGTGAGCTGGCAACCGCTGGGGCGGCAATACATCCGTTCATATAACTTACTTCATTTAATTATATTATAAAACGAATTTTTGAATTTCTGGAAAACCAAGAACACGCGCGAACCTGTTCTTCATCTTCTCCAATCCTTTGATTTCATAACTTCCTTATTTCTTAATGAATTTGAAAGTTGTAAACATGAAACTTGCTCGATTTTCAACCAGGAACATGATGGTAATGATTAATTTCATTTATTTTTAGTTTTAAACGATTAATTTTCCCATAATACTAAGAACCCTAATTCTGAAAATTCAAAGTGAAATCGTGTATGGCCATGGAATTGATCAATTGATTGAGGGTTAACAATCAGTGAAGGTGCAGAAACAAAACGGCCAAGCGTTTTTTGAACTGGAATGCATGAATCATAGAGTTCGAAGTATGAGTGACTTACCTCTTCAAACTGAAATCGAAATCCTCCTTTGAGTGTTTCCAGTTGTTGTTTGATGATGGGTGGAGCACCACTGAACTATATGGAAGGTGTTTGATCACTATGCTCACTTTGAAATGGTCTGAACTACTCCACCCAAGTCCAACGGCAGTTGCTTGAAGTGAACTTCGAATTCGTGGTTAGAGGTGTTACAGGTCAGGGATGATGACTTGGATCATTCATATGAAGTGTATAGATGATGTTCAAATGATAAAATCAAGACTAGCTCGAGCAAATTATCAGTTTGGATGTTAAGGCATCATATGCAAGTTTTGAAACTTTGAAAAGCAATTCTGATTTTCAGTTGTTCTTAAGTTGATTTTAAGTTTCAAACAAGTTATATTTGATGTTTAAGACATGTTAGACACCAAGTTTCTCTCAGATTTTGCAAGAATCACAAATTGCAAAAATTCCTCACTTTGAACTATGAAACTTAGAATTCAAGAAAGAAGAGTGAAAGCTTAATTTGCATAGCTTTGGTGTGGTTTGAATTTGAGGAAATGACCTCTATTTATAGGCCAAGGAAACTGAATGATTTGGCAAAGCTATCATTGAAGGAAACTTGCAACTTGGTTAAGAGGTCATAATGGAATCTTTTGCATTTAATGCAAAAGTTACTTCCTTTAACCATGGTTAAGTTTTCTTCTTTGATTCAATCCTATCTTCAATCATTCAAACTGATATTTATCAGTTACTAGCTGCCTCTAAGTGATGACAAGGCATCTAGAAGGAGAAAATGCAAAAAATGACCTATAATTTTGAAGTATGAACTTGAAATTCATGGCTTTTTGAGCACTATGTTTCAAAAACAAACGTATATCTAGACAAAATGGTTTTGCAAGTTCTTTGACATTTTGGAATGCTTGTAACAAGGGCTACAACTTTCATGTTTTGAGTTTTTTCTAATTCCAAATGGAACTATGTGAAAAATTGCCATGAAAGTAGGAAAAAACATGAAATCTCTAACACTTGAAAAATTTTCTAAGTGTTGGAAATTTTGACTTTTTGTTGACTTTTCCATATTTCTTGATTTTTTATGATCATGATGGATCATTTTAAGTATTTTGATGATTGAAAAAGTTTTGTCTTGAAAAAGTTGACCAAAAGTCAAAGTTTGACTTTTCAGTGCAGATGAAATTTCATCAGATGATCCAAAAATTGACTGATGAAAAATGTGAACTTATGTGATGTTTTGAATCAAGAAATTAGGTCAAGATGTTGCATTGAAGATATAAAGATCAATCTCCAGGCAAATAGGTCATTCATTGAGAAAAAAGTCAGTGATTTCCTATCCTCGATAAAAACCCTAATTGGTCGATCCTTGATAGATCATGAGAAAAAGTTGGGAATCTGAAGATCAACTGTTGATGATTGATTAAGATAGGTCAATTGAGGTGAGTGAAAACTCAAACCCTAATTGATCACCTCTTGAACAGATGAAAATTTGATGAAACCCTTATCTTGACTTCTAGAAGCCACACACGATCAATTCTGTTCTGAACTGTTAGTGATGCAATGATGCATATGTAAGGTGGTATATTAGGTCAAAAATTGGGGTATGACACTACACCAGTTTGTCAAAGCCAATCAAAGAGCAATCCACCTCCAACCATCCATGAGCAAGCCCTAATGTTGTTTTCTAAGCTAATCTATCAAAAATAAAGGTTGATGGAAATGGGGATCAAAATCCACCCCAAAACCATAACCTAAAAAGCAAAGAAAAATGAAGTTAGAAAACTAAACACAGACGACCGCGCTCAGCAGCGAGGGCGCGCTCAGCGGCCTCCACTGATATTTACACGTAAACCGACTTAAACGCCGCCTAGCGGCCTGTTGCACCCCAAATTTTACCCTGCTATTTTTCTACTCGCATTATATTTAAAATAAAAAAAACAGTCATTCACACATTGCATTTGCATAATTTCGTCGTATTTAAATTGACCAAAAGTCAGTTTAAATCGATGTTTGCATTGTTTTAATTATAAAATACATGTTATCTTACTTCATGCATTTTTACCTCTCTGCCTACTTATTGCATCCATTTTAAATTATTTATATGTCGATGATATCGATATTTCGATTTTACAAACAGACTGCTAAAGGCGATTCGATACTGTGCAAAAATTAGCGGGAAAAATATTTCAAATTTTTATCTTTTACTCACTGCTTTATGAATCTACGTGTCGCGTAGATCATGAAAATGTGGTCTCCCTAATTTTTCGATACATTTTTGAGTCTCGTTTTTAACCGTAAGCGTTTTAAAGTCGGGGTTTCTTTATTATCATTTTATTTCGATTTTAACCATCTCAATAATTTTTCTTTAATTTATAAGACCCGTAATTTATTTTAATGTACTCAGTTATTTTTTTCGGATAAATTTTTGTCCGAACTTTTACCATTTTTGACAATTTTAAATGTTCAATTTTTATCTCAAAAAAATCAAAACAAAATACTTTTGGGCTTGTCATTTTTTACCCAATCCAATTTTGTGGCCCATTTAATTATGAGGGCATTTTTGGCATTTTTGAAAAATAACTTAAACCTAAATTTTGGGTATAAATATGTGGATTGTTATTGTTGCAAGGGGGGGACCGAAAAATTGAAAACGGAACAGAGAGGCAAAAGGGGAAAACGGTTTATTCAAAAGCCAAAATTATAATTAAAAAAAAAATCCAAAAAAGCTCATCATCTCCTTCCATCGGCCGGTCCTAACACCTCCACACTCATTCTCCCTGTTTCACTCTCACCCATCCCTTTCCTCCGAAATCCACCACTGCAGAAGCCCCACCGTAGCTCATTAACCCCGGTCCACACTCTCTGTTACTCCTTCCGCCGCTCTCGCCGTAATCACCACCATCTTCGACCTTCTCTCCGTCCTTAACCCCCACCGGCGACACAGCTGCCATTCCCTCTGTCTTCTCACCAAACCGTCATCCTCTCTTCTAACTCACCGTCGTAACTCACTTCGTAAACCCAGCCGCTATACTCCCTGTTTCCTCTGTTTCCTTCCGTCCAAACCACCGCGGTATCCCTTTGTTTCACTCACTTGCCTTCCACAATCGCCAGAACCCACGCCATTGCCTACTCGCTCACACTCTCGCCTTACATCCCGCTCCGAATCCTCTCTCTGTCCGAACAACAACATTTCCGTCACCAGATTCACTTCGAAGCATATAGTGACTTTCAGCTGCAAGTGGAACTCCCTCTCCTTCAAATACCCATTTGTGATTGGTAAGACCATTTGAATCAATCTGGTATGGATGGTTCTTTGTTTGAATCCGGATTTTCCAATTGAACTGTCATGTTTTGTTTTTCTGATTTTTGATTTCTGCAAAATATAGTTTGACAGTGTTCAGGTTCTGAATGGTTAGAGGGATATTGCTGTCTGTTAGTGTAAATGTTACATTCGGGTTTAATTTTTCTGAGATGACTTTATGTGGAGATTTGTGAAATAGCAAGCCTAACTGTTATGCTGCTGATTTTGATATCTGCTTGAAGTTTGTTGGTAATAATGTGAGTTTGTGGCTATTTTAACATATCAGTTTGCGTCAATTCGTTGAGTTTCGATGAAGGTTTGTTATTTCCGCGTGTGTTTGCGTGGAAATCAACCGAGAAGCTATGAGGATGACCATTGGTTTTCTATAATTGCAATCCTTTATTTGAGATTTTGATACGATTCAAAGTTTGAATTTGAAGGGTAACTGATGATGGCCTTATTTCGTTGATGTTTATTAGTTGTGATAGTCGACGTTCGGTAAGTTTCGATGAAGGCGATGATGATGCCACGTTAATCGTGTGTAAGTCAAAACCGAGAAACTATTGGGATATTTACTATGTTATTCTCGCTTATGTTCAATGGAATTTGTGGTGAGTGATCTCTAGCTAGTTTCGATGATGGTTTGACATCTAAATCGCGTTATTCGTAAAAGATATAACCGAGAAACTGTCGTGGGCAGCCATGCTACTTTTGTTTTCTTTTGAATTTGTGATAAGGATTCCACTTTTATTTTCGATGATGGTAACGATAATACCGTATTTCTCACGTGTAAATCGAACCAAGAAACTATTGGGGCAGCATGTTATTGTGTTATTCTCATTCCAATTTTGATTGAAGTGTGTGATCGAATGATATTTGAGGGTAATTTCGATGATGGTTTGATGTCTATATCACGTTTATCCGTGTAAGATACAACCGAGAAACTATGGATGCACGTTGTATTTTTATATTGCGTTGCAATTTCGAAGTCTAATTTCCATTTGAATTTCGAAAGCCGCATGGACACATATATTTGAAACTTTCTATTAGTGTTTGTGTCGTATCATTCAAATTATTGCGAAGGAACTGTTGATGATGTGTTTTGGTTGTGCCATCATGTTTATGTCCAAGCGCTTTGAGTCTATGTAAGTTGTAATTAATGAGTTTTTTTTTTTGCATAAGTGTACACGGCTGCCCGGTTTGGTAAATGGTTGAAAGTGCACAGGTTGGTTGATGATCTGCGGTTAAATGAGTTTGTCTTAATACTTTTTGTGTTTGTCTTTGAGTTTATACGGTTTTGATCGATATTTTGAGTGTTTCTTAAGACAACGTAGTTGCTGCCCGGATTTGGTTTAGAGGTTTAGCGGTCTATTTTGAACTCGATTTCTCCTTTTACAACTTGAATTTCATCTTCTTGTTTCATTTATGGTTGGAAAACTGTGTTTACTTTTGAGTCCACTTGATCTTGAGTGTGTTTTACATAATGGTAACATGCTGATTTTTGTATTTCCGTTCAGCATTCATTTATTCGCTTGGATATCACTCATTTGTTCACGTTGCATCATACATGTTTCATTTCGATTCTTGTTATCACTTGTTTATGCATGTATAGTGATTTTAATTGTGGATTTTGTTTACTAACCATTTTCCAAATTATTGCAATTTCATTTTATTTTATCCCACTCATGCTACTAATGTTTTTCTGCTATTTGTGTAGACATCCGAGGATTGATCGGAACATACAATTTCTTTTAGCATACCTACACTTTTATCATTAGCATTTTAATATTCATATTAGTATTTTTGTTTAATATTTAGTATTGTACATACAATATACTTGCATTTTTATTTTATATTTTATACCGTAAATATAATTATACTTAGTATTATTGTTTATCTTATATTTTATACTGTAAATATATTATACATGTTTTTTTATTTCTTATATTTATTATTGTAAATATTTACTATATACATACCACTTTATTATTATATTTTATCTATTAATTCGTAAATAAGTTCGAATTTATATTATAATAATCTTCTCCGCATAGCATTTTCTTAGTATTAATTTCTATAGTCTATTCTAGTTAACCAAATAAAATGCAAATAATACAATCATCGACATTTAAATTTCTCCGCATTCTATTCTAATCAATTTACTGTTTTCTTCTTTAATTCAATTTATCCTCATTCGAAAAAATGTATCCCAATCCCCTTATTGCGTTGTAATTAATTTACCGCTTTTTATTTTTTATTTTACCGTTTAATCCCCATTTATAATTCA